>OX103728.1:14922525-14986853 GCA_944470365.2 Schistosoma intercalatum
TTTAAGTAGTGTTCTATTCAGCTTATCTCAATTCTGTATTAGATACATGATTCAATCAGAACTTTTGTTCTTATTAAAACAAATTCAATGTACTTGTTATAATGGTGTGGTTTTCCATGTTTACACGTATGAGGACGTTAATTTACCTTAGACATAATATCTACACCAGATTCCTTCCCCGTGTCTATTATTCTACAGAACTTCAACACAACTCGGATCAAGAACATGTGATTAGCGTGATTAAAACGTAAATATTTCCACCCAAAAACTCGACATAATCCAACAACAAGGAACAATGAATAATAATAAATAATGATAATGATAGGGGAATATATAACTCAGCTGACACTTGTCAGACTTTCTACATGACTTACTAAGCAAACAATCAATCATTATCATTCTCGCCCACACATCAGTACTTTAAATAATATTCATTCTTGATGAGTTCAAATAACAAGTTCAAAACCTTACTTTACTAACTTCTAATTTTGTTTTGTCCGTCAATTTGAATACTACTACTGATTCGTCTTACTCGGAACGAACGAAGAATCGAGGATTCAGAGACTCGATAGGCTATACTGATCCGTTGTCCCCGACTCAGCTAACTCCATCCAGAAGTCTTGGTAAGATGTAGAAAGTGTATTGTACAGACAAACAGAAGATAACAGGTGCATCAAGCACACAAATCAAGCGTATTTATACAAAATATATATAATCGATATTGCCATGGAAGTTTTTAAACATTAACTCGACACCCAATTTCTGTCAAACTATTCGTTCTAATATTGACGAATATCCGTATAAATTTGATCGATAAGTTCGTCAATCGACTATCTGCGTGGGTGGTAAGAAATGCACAAGCATGCATCTGCATACAAGCTGCACAAAGATAAAATTACAAAATATGAGTTTTGGGGATCTAACGTCGCCGACAAATTTCGAATACCAAACTATCATAATTTTACGTTTGTATTGTGATGTGTGCAGCTGTTATCGAGAGATATAAGTAGTATATATCATCGGTTTTCACATATGCTACTTTACATGATCTCTTAGTATCTAAATTACATTCAGATTAGATCGGAATCATTAGAGTCTATATAATATATTTTTTTTAAAATAATAATTTTTGGCGAGACTCTAATTTATGGACGAGCCAATCAGGAGCGCTTGAGGGTTTTCAATGTCACAGCGCCAATTCCAGTACGTGATGCTCACATACAATCGGTTTACAGCGGATTTTATAGAAGACGTGATAATTGAGCGGATACAACAAATAGGATTACAAAGAAGTTTCTTTATTTGTGTCTGAGGTAATCAAATGAATTCTGTACTGTGTACAGACTACCATAATGAAGTTGCTTTTCGATGTTGTTTATGTTGGAACAAGAAATGTGAAAGAATAGGAACTTTCGCCGCTCGATCCCGATTGAAACTGGAGGAAATCATGAAAATTGTCGTGAATTGGATAATAAAAGTGCCAGTAACACTAGCTGCAACATTTGTAGATGTTACTGAAGCTTCGGATGTTCAGTGGTATGAGTATTGTAGAGGTATATATGCAACAAAATAGGACAAGCTTACGCGAGTCTTTTGGAGGGAGTTGAGAGAATCGTTGAAATAGACGAAACAATAGTCAGGAAGCGAAAATGTAACAGAAGACGTAGTATTAAAATAGACTGGGTAAGTAGCACTTCAATACATATTCCTCAGAGGTTTTTGGAATTTAAGACAGGTCATCTCAATAGGGACACTTCCAGCGGGTCAGAAACCGATAGGCAATGACAATAATACCAATTACACGGGAATATGTACAGCCAAGCACAACAATATATACAGAGGATTGGAGAGCGTACAGGCGCCTATATAGAATTGGTTATGTGCATCGTGTCGTTGTCCACAAGCGGCATTTTGTGGATCCAACAACCGGAGTGCACACAAACAATAATGAAGTTATGTGATCGAGGCTGAAAGAGTTTTTACGATACTATTATGGCTCGAGAAGCCAACTATTATGGAGCCATATGGATAAGTTCCTCTACTGTATGCATTACGATTTCAGAACTTCTGAACCTCTTTCTAACCTTGAAAAGTTTATAAATCATATAAAAGAAGTGTATCCACTTTAATTCTTTGGCTTTCTTTAGTGCATAATTTTACTCTATATTAACTGTTTTTTGATTGGCTAGTAGTCTCGATACTATAATTTGCAGACGAACCAATCAGAAACGTCTGATGGATTTCAATGTCACGGCGCCAAATTCACCAGCTGATGCTTAAATTCTTTTTAATCAATTGAAATATCAGAATTTTACATTGAAGCCAAAGAAATTTTTTTATAAAAAAATATTACACAAGGGTTCAATATACAACTTTATATTGAACAATGATCATTGAAGTCAGATGAACAGAATAGAAAGATCAAAATAGAGTTTTAAGATTAATAATAAAAGAAGATCAATTCATGAAAAGGAGCATATTTTAAATCATTTCATCCTTATTATCATCATTATTATTATTCTTCAGATCGTCCACTAATTTCAGATAGATTATCATTGATATCAACTCCATATGCTTGTAATTCTTCTTTATTTGGTTTAATATATTTACCATTATAGAATGATTGAATTTTAACTTGTTTTAATGTTTTATTTAAACAATCCATAATATTTGTATGTGGCATATGAGTTTTTAAACCTAAATTATCATATGTTAATATAATTGATTTTTGATTAGATTGTTGCTGTCGTTGCTGTGGTTGCTGTTGTTGCTGTGGTTGCTGTCGTTGTTGTTGTTGTTGTTCAATGAATAATTTTAATGGTTCTATACAACGTTGAATATATTCATGTGTACCACGTGGATCATGTAATTCATATGAATGTGGGGATTCCCAAAATCTCAATTGATTTTCTGTGATATTGATTTTATTTAATTTAATTTCATCTAATCACCATGTTATTGTATCTGGGGTAAACATTTCATTAAATGTTCGTTGAATTTTTTCTTTACGAATTAATTTCACTTTTTTCGCTGTATTTGGATCAATGAAAACTTTAATTGCTTTCCATATACCATGAAAAAATGTACCATGATTAATTAATATAAATTTATATAAAGTTTCTGGATAACAATCAGCAAATGTTTGTACAAACTTCTTACCGATTTTCGGATTACAACAAGCAACAGTTAAACCTAATTGTGAATAAATGAGAAAAGACAAACAGACGAGAAATGAAACAATATTTTGTCAATATAATCAAAGAGGGATTGGGGGTAGTCTTGTGGAGATGATAGTTAGTTGAATAGTTGAATTCATGAGTGAATTGAAGTTAGATCGTTATGGAAATACTGGAAGTAGTGGACGGCTGTTTGGTTCTCGTATGAGATACCACAATGGCAGTGTGCATCTTGCATGTGGGACTAGAATTCAAGGTCTTTGTTCTTGCACGCAAACCGTTAACCTTAAAACCATTGTGTGACGACGGACCACGGGTGAACTTGAGGAAGCTGTAGGAGACTCAGAGAAAGCCGAAGATATACCATCCAATTATCTTTTGGAAGAATACTCTAGAATTCCTACGTGTAGCTTCCGATTTGGAAATGCCAATGACCCCCTGTATGCGGACTGGTGGACTGTAATGATGATTTTGTTCTTACTAAAACTATAAATACCTGACAATTTTGTACCATAATTGACACTGTCTGGAATAATATTCCTTTCATTAGTCTCCTGTCTTCTCATTGCGACTTGGAAGGGTTCTGGCGTTCTAGTGCTCACGTTATACGCGGTATATCATAAACAACCTTCTAGGTATAACACATTACGATGGGTTCAGGTCTGGCGTGTAGGATCATGAATGAGCATTGCTAAGGAGTCTTTTACTAGAACGAAATAGCTGTAGAGTGCTTCTAAGTTTTCAATAATGGTCTACCTGTGATCGACTTATGAATTCAACTATTATTATTATTAGCATCTCTACAAAATCTCCATTATGATTTTATTGATTCGCAAAATCACAAAATCATCTTCTGTCCGATACTAAGGCGAAACGGAGATGACAACAAACAAAGCATTATTAACTCTTTGAAAATGTGATAACATTAAGGAGAATACCCTAATTTATAAACTGATTCTACACAAACTTGATAATTAGCTAATGAATATCACATCAAACTGATAAAAATTATATTGGAAGGGGATTTCGATGAGATTTTAGTAATTTTTAATAGTTGAATTCATTAGCTAAATGAAGCTAGACCATCATGGAAAATCTGGAAGCACTGGACGGCTGTTTCGTTCTAGTATGGCATACCTCAGTGGCAGTGCACATCCAAGAGGTATTTCTTGGAGTTCTAGTGAGAAGCCATGACCAGTAGAATTCAACCGAGTTTGTTGTGAGATAGTAACTCAATGATGACAATAATGGACGGTGGCGAAATTCGTGGATTGATTGAAGTCAGAAACTAACACTGTTTGATGTCGACTCGATGATCCAGATGTTAAACGCTCGAAAGAGACCAATAAGTCCTGGGTTCGCATCTCACTGGGCAGGGTTTTGAATGCACACTCCTGAGCAGTCCCATACTAGGATGACATGGCCGTCCAGTGCTTCCAGACTTTCTATAGTGCAATATGTAAAGTTGACTGAAGTTAGAAATGTAAACCACTAGATGACAACTCAATGGTATAAACGTTCAGGATTTTCCATATGACTTAGAGATTCAGGTTTCATCTTAGGTGGGGGTAGGAAAGGTGCACTTCTGAGAAGTCCTGCACTTTGACAAAACAGCTGTCCAATAGCTTTTTAAACTATAAACTCGGATCATATAGATTCGAATTCTGCAGGAGTATCAGTTCCTTCAAGATTGTAGATATACCTTGTTCTTTAGCGCCAACTTGTACAAAATGTAGGTCAAATAAGGACTTCTGTCTACTTTTCGCTGAAAACCCGCCATGGTCATAATATATTACACTGCTGAACTAATCCACCATGTAATAATACATTTTCAGTTTAGATAGGAAATTCAAGAATCATTATCAGATGCAATTTACCTAACAAATAACTTTGTAAAAAATACCACTATTGAATGCTTAGGACATTTAAGTGTAAGAAGGAGAAAAATCTGTTGTGATATCATTAATTCGTGATGATATTGTGTTGAACGAGAACACAAATAGGGACAATAGAATGTGTTTGAATATGAAATTACAGAACATCTTAGTAAAATCCGAGAACTGTACAATAAAGACTTCATTTGCAGAAGGTCAATCAATCGTCTCAGACATCATTGTTCCTTCGTTTATCAACCAATCATTCTCTATTCCCATTCATTTTTCTACTAACCTTCTGCCACCAGGTATTTAACTTTCGATTGATGATATATACTACTTATCTCCCTAGAGATCAGTAGCACACATATGAATACTAAAGAAAACACTTGAAATATTTAAATAAAAATTGCACATATAAAGATTAGTTCTTCTGATGTTTGCTTAAAAGAAATTCTTAAGTGATTCTATACTCTTCAGAGCATCTCATTGGATAGCTTTTTGAGAGCTAATTATATTTGGATGAACAGAAATATAGATAGAGCAGATGTTTTATCGAATGTGAGGAGCATCTTGAAGGATCATAACATTATGACATTTTCGACTGGTTACAACCTTGAAAATTTCTAGAGGTTTTCTGAAATAGATGGATCGCGTCTAACAGAACATAAATAACTCCCCATTTAGGACTCTTCAGCTGAATACACTTACTTCCCTAGCATTGAACACAGTAACTTTCAATTCAAATGTTCGACGCGTTACCTACTAGGTCAATCGTCTAGATAGTCACTAACGCATGCCACCAATAGGATGTTTATTGTGATTCTCATTACATTGAAGTTGTTTTAAAAACATCGTATTATCTTTAAGTAGTACATTATAATATTACCTGTACAATCAATAATAAATTCCAATGTATTCACTGAGGTTTGTATACTTCGTTTTGCATGTTCAATAAGATAAACCATATGGCAAACAACATCGTCTGGATTACTTTTCAATGTTTGACATTGAGCAAAGCATGCATACATCAATGGTCTACCTTCACGATCGAACCCAACTTGTCGCTGATTAAAATGAAAGCGAAGAGTAGAAAAGATAAAAATAAATAAAACGGTCTAAGATATCAAAAGTTTAATGAGATGATAACTTTATTTAGCAGTATAGGGTTTTGGAGAATATTAAGTTTTTGACTGACATCATGAATTGATTGATGTTAAACCATCATTGAAAATCTGGAAGAATTGGTCGGCCGTTACGTCTTATTGTGGGATGCCGGCTCAGTGATCTAGGGGTTAAGCGTTCGCACGCGAGACTGCATGCTCTGGGTTGAAATCCTGCGAGCATGATCGTAGATGTGAACTGCCAAATAGTCCCGCGATAGGTCGGAGCGATCGTTCAATGTTTCCAGGTTTTCAATTGTGGTCTAACACCAATCGATTCATGATCCCAATCAAAAACGTTTATTCAGACCCATTAGAGTGTTGGAACGACCAATTTATTCTGTTTCTTTTATTATTTGCTGATAAGCCAGTCTACAGTGAATTTTTCCAATCTATATTTCCCCATGGATTGCTCAGGACAGAGTTCGATGGAGAATACTGATGAGCGGTCTAAGCTCCTCTACGATGGGTATAGGCATATATAAGTAAGTAAGTAAGTAAGTAAGTAAGTAAGTAAGTAAGTAAGTAAGTAAGTAAGTAAGTAAGTAAGTAAGTAAGTAAGTAAGTAAGTAAGTAAGTAAGTAAGTAAGTAAGTAAGTAAGTAAGTAAGTAAGTAAGTAAGTAAGTAAGTAAGTAAGTAAGTAAGTAAGTAAGTAAGTAAGTAAGTAAGTAAGTAAGTAAGTAAGTAAGTAAGTAAGTAAGTAAGTAAGTAAGTAAGTAAGTAAGTAAGTAAGTAAGTAAGTAAGTAAGTAAGTAAGTAAGTAAGTAAGTAAGTAAGTAAGTAAGTAAGTAAGTAAGTAAGTAAGTAAGTAAGTAAGTAAGTAAGTAAGTAAGTAAGTAAGTAAGTAAGTAAGTAAGTAAGTAAGTAAGTAAGTAAGTAAGTAAGTAAGTAAGTAAGTAAGTAAGTAAGTAAGTAAGTAAGTAAGTAAGTAAGTAAGTAAGTAAGTAAGTAAGTAAGTAAGTAAGTAAGTAAGTAAGTAAGTAAGTAAGTAAGTAAGTAAGTAAGTAAGTAAGTAAGTAAGTAAGTAAGTAAGTAAGTAAGTAAGTAAGTAAGTAAGTAAGTAAGTAAGTAAGTAAGTAAGTAAGTAAGTAAGTAAGTAAGTAAGTAAGTAAGTAAGTAAGTAAGTAAGTAAGTAAGTAAGTAAGTAAGTAAGTAAGTAAGTAAGTAAGTAAGTAAGTAAGTAAGTAAGTAAGTAAGTAAGTAAGTAAGTAAGTAAGTAAGTAAGTAAGTAAGTAAGTAAGTAAGTAAGTAAGTAAGTAAGTAAGTAAGTAAGTAAGTAAGTAAGTAAGTAAGTAAGTAAGTAAGTAAGTAAGTAAGTAAGTAAGTAAGTAAGTAAGTAAGTAAGTAAGTAAGTAAGTAAGTAAGTAAGTAAGTAAGTAAGTAAGTAAGTAAGTAAGTAAGTAAGTAAGTAAGTAATATTTCCTCATCGACCTATGTTGTTTCGTTTCCAGTTCAGTAATTCTGTTATATGTAGAGTTTATATTTATTACTGTATGTAGATTTGGTTTTGTTTAAGTTTTCGACTCCTCAGTTTCTTCGATTACTAGATGTCCAGTCCATAGAGTTAGCCTACATCATGTTTCGTGTTAAAATAATATTCGAATGGTTTTTAATTTGGAATAAGCATAGGCTATCTCTAAATGGAATATAAAAATACTCTGTTTGGTGTTATTTGTCAACAACAACAACAACAACAACAACAGTAAACTTAATCAACTAATTTGATTATTGTATTACTAGAAAGTAGGCAGTAGTAATGTCCTATTTGTAACTTATTCCAGTCAGATGTACTTGCTTGCTTCTAATGTTAATGTTCACATTGAGGTTTTAACTCAATACATATCACTTCAATAGAATAAGAATAAGGAGTAAGTCACTCAGCTAACGAATTCAGAAATCAATCAACTCGTTGACATATTGAGCAGAATCATCAACGTAAATTTAAATAAAGATCTTATCTGCTTTATATGAACACTGGTCATGGTGTTCATCATAATAATAATAATCCAGCACAATCAGACTTCCGAGAATGTTGTAAAGTACATAAACAAACAACAATAATAACTCACAACTGAATGAAATCCTGGTGTTTCATGACACCATTTACATTGAATTGTCAATGGTTGATATTCTCGACGCCATTCTACAGCTGTTTTCAATTGTTTAAAAGCATCTTCAACAACATAATTTCTTGCCACAAGAAATCGAGTTAATCTAATAATTAGTTGAGGAGAAAGAGAGTAAAAATAAATATCAGGTGTATAAAGTAGATTGTAGTTTTCTTGATTGAAACAATTCAATGGTTCTCATTAAGTAATTGAATTGAGTAGAAAATGTTAGTCCGACAAGAAATTGATTATAACCTGTAATATGTAGATGTTTATATTCTTGATATACCACGTATAACTTGAGCACTTGAACGCTAGAACCCTTTCAAGTCGCAATGAGAAGACAGAAGACTAGTGAAAGGAATGTTATTCCAGACAGTGTTAAATTATAGTACGAAACTGTCCAATCGGGAAGCCACACGTAGAGATACTAGAATATCCTTCCAAAAGATGATTGGATGGAATATCTTCGGCTCTTTCTCAGCTTCTTAAAGCTTTCTCGAGTTCACTCGTCGACCGTCCTCACATAACCCAAAGAGATTAGTGATGGTGTATGTGAGTGTAATGTTAGAAGTTAAACGTCAAAATCTCTAGAGGAAGAATCCTCTAATCATGATACAACCCATGTTCAGATAATTTAACAGTAACAGTATTGAGATTTAATATTAGAAAATAATATAAATGTTCTAAATGATTATACAGTTGATCAGGAAAAACGAAGAAAATGCTATGGAGTGCGATTATGTACATTGTTTGGGAATCCTTGTATATCCATCATGCTTGAAATGAAATACTTTGGATTGAATGAATAAGTACGGAAACCAATAGGATGTATAACTGAATAATAACGCATTTTAGTTATTGCTTAATTGTGCCTGTCACCCCTCGTGCAAAAGCATAGCCCACCCACCAGTATTCTCCATCTAGCTCTGTCCCACTCAATCCTTTCCAGCTCCTTCCAGTCAATGTTCATCCTTTTCATATCTACTTCTATTTCCCTATGTAATGTGTTCTTTGGCCTTCCTCTTTTCCGCTTCCCTTCAGGATTCCAAGTTAGGACTTGCCTCGTGATGCAGTTTGATGATTTGCGTATTGTACGTCCTATCCATTTCCATCGTCTTCTCCTGATTTCTTCTTTAGATGGAAGCTGATTTGTTCTCTCCCATATAAAGCAGTTGCTGATGGTATCCGGCCAATGGATGTTGAGTGTCTTGCGTAGACAACCATTTATGAATACTTGTACTTTCTTGATGGTGGTTGTTGTAGTTCTCCACGTTTCAGCTCCATACAGTAGAACTGTCTTGACGTTCGTACTGAAGATTGTGACTTTGATACTGATTAACATTTGGTTTAAGTTCCATAGGTTCTTCAATTATAGGAATTTGCCAATCCTCTCTTTTACTTCTGATTCAGATCATCCACTCTCATCGATGATGCTTCTCAGGTACGTGAAAGGTTCCACATCTTCCAGATCTTCTCCATCAAGTGAGATTGAGTTGATGTTCTCCGTTTGTATTTGAGGATGTCACTTTTTTCTTTGTGTATGTTGAAGTTTACTGCTGCTACACTGGCTGTCTTCATCTGCATTTGTTCGTGTGCATGAGATAGAAAAGCTAAGTCATCTAAGGAGTCCAAATATTCTGGTTGATTCCGAGCTATTCACCGGATTCCGTGCTTCCCCTCAGGTGTGGAGGAATTCATAATTCAGTCAACCACCATAATAAAGAGAAAGGGTGAGAGTAAGCAACCTTGTTTGATTCCTGTTCTCACTTGGAATCCACCCATTAGTTGTCCTCTCATATTAATTATTAGGTATAGTAAATTGAATTGGATTATTATTAATATAGGATGTTTCAAGGGATTATTTTATTTGTAGTTGATATCAGTAAATACTTGACTGTTCCCATTGATGTTTAGGACTGCAATTGATCCGTCACCTATTGGCATATGTGCATACTGCATGTATTGACTCGATATCACCTCAATTTACAAGCATTCTAAACAAAGATGAATAGTGGCTACCATTGGAATCTATCAATGAGAAGATTCAAGTCAACAATACCAAGTGAATATAAATGAACAACAAACACTTACGTATCATCACATGTTGCAAAATCCGGTTCATTCGGTAAAGGAATAATATTCGATTGAGCCAATTGATAAAGTTCTGTTTTAAGATTCATTATTTGTTCTGGTATCAATTCAGATTTAGACGATTTTCGTAAAGATGATGTTTTGCACCCACGACCCCGCCTTACGGCATTTGAACCCAGGACCTACCAGTCTCGCGCGCGTGCGCTTAACCACTAGACCACTGAGTTGGCCGGCATCCAACGGTGTTAATGTCTAACTTCAACCAATCCACGTAGTTGCGCCACCGTACATCATTATCTTCAGTGAGCTGATATCTCACAACAGACCTGGTTGGACTCCACTTCTCACTAGAATTCCAGGAGTATCTATCGAAGTCAGTCACTAGTGAGTAGTTGATTATTATCAGAATGGGTTTTGTGAAGATTTTTAGAAATTCCACAGGTTGAAATCATTTGTTGATATATATATATATATATATCTCCATATTTATACTTTGCAGAAATAAGAAGTGATTTTATTGACGCATTAAGTAAATCATAAATGAGTTAGATAGTTATTCGAATTGATAAAGAATTCACATCACTGAAGATGAATGAAATATAGTGACAGTTGAAAAAGGATTTGTCAAGTATATATATATACATATATATTCGAATTATTGCTATTTGGATGTGGTTTGAAGAGATATTCATTACAGTATTTCATAAATGATATAGAAAATTCCCTATTCTATCAGAACTTAATATACATTGTTAAGATTCTTATTTCTTCTCTTGGAAGATGTCTTCGTTTGATTGATGAAATTTATTTCAAAAAAGAAAATGGTAGGGATAAATGATTAGCCTGATTACATTTGAAAGTATTAAAATATTTAAACTCTAAGGTGATTGTATAATAAACTTAGGAGGATTAAATAAATGAAACACTTGACTTTTCCTATATTGAAAACACTCAAATAAGCTATAGAACGTAATCAAATTATTTAAATAGAGCAAGTACAAAGATTGGTGCAGAATAATACATGAATTCATTTGATTTCGTCAAGTTCTCATCAGCTGCTTACAACCTAAATTATTTGAAATTCAACATTATTACAGATATTGACATATTGACATACATAAGAGTGTGATGAAGGATCAACACATGTGTATGATGATGTAGCCAGCAAAGATTCAGATAGAGTTAATGAGCTCATAAAATGTTTGATTCGAATAAATAAATAAATAAAGTTAGAGAGGGAAAGTTCCAGAACATTGGAAATAGTGATTAGAACTCATGAAAATAGATTAATGGTAATAAAGAAAATATGAATTGAAATCAATCAGTTATGTATGATGTAATTTATATTTTAGAAAGAGTTGCAATAATGACGTAATAAATAAATAAATAAATAGGAGCAAATGAATAGAAAGAGTGGGGGTTATTGTTACCAGGGTAAAGAAAGATTTATTACTGTCTCTTTTTGTATTCATAGATCTGGTTTTAAACACTTGATTGCTAACGCTTCAGCGAATTTCATAAGGTTCGAGTTTGATTGTTTGTTAATCACCTTGAAGGACTTCAGTATATCAACTTCATGCCCTGTATCAAGGAGATGTCTTGCGATAGCACTGGTGAATGCGTTCAATCCATTTAACCTTAAACTTTTCGGAATATGTTCTTTGAATCGAACGTAGGCTCTCCTTTCTACCTTTCTACCGATGTAACTGCTTTGGCAGGTACATGTAAATTTGTATACACAGTTGGTGGTAACATGAAAGGGATACCTGTCGACCTTTGATTGTGCCAAAGAACATGTTGTTTTGGACAGGACAATCAATTTCGCTGCAGGATAAGTTCTTGTCAGTGCAGTTTTTAGTCTCATATTGATTGATCCTGTGACATCGTCACCTTTGAATTGAAGTTGAATAAAAATAGGCTTTTTATTTGCTGTAATTTCTTTCGGTTTTTTATCTTCACATTTGCCGTATTTCTCAATAAATTTCAGTGGGTATCCGTTATTCTTTAAACATTTTTTAACATTCATAACTTCCTCTTCTAGTGTATCGGAAGTACATATTCTTTCTGTTCTGTGAAAGTGTTTTGACCAGTGCCTTTTTGTAACTGATTGGACAAAAGCTATTGAAATTAAGACAACTACCATTCCATGTGTCTTTCTTATAAACTGAACGTTGAACTGTACCATCTTTTCTTCTTTTCATCGCGATATCGAGAAAATGGAACTTGTTTTCTTTTTCATGTTCCATAGTGAAATGGATATTCGGATGTGCTTCGTTGAAAAACTCTAGCAGATTTATTGCATGTTGTTTATTATTACATACGATGAAGGTATCATCAACATACCTCGAATAATACGTCATTTCATCAATCGCTCATTTTAGTTTGGTTCTTTCGAGGTTAGTCATGAAAATATCTGCTAGGACAGGACCTAACGGACTTCCCATCGCTACACCATCGGTTTGTTTGTATAAGATATCGAATGAATAAAGGAATGTTTTCTAGTAAACCATTACTAAACCTAAACAGATATCAAATTTCAATCAGTTTTAGTACAATTAGTTAAAATTAAACGGTCACAAATGGATATGCTTCGGCGATACATCACTCAACCTAGACCTTACCATAAATGGAGAAATGTTATCTAGGTTACATACAGTAGTAGACTTAGAACTTCAATACTCTCAAGACTTGTCGTTTACAGAACGGATATTAAAACAGACCTCTAAGTCTCAACGTCTAATAGGTTAAATAACTCGAAAACTTTATAACAATGAGTCACGTATTTTAATGTACAAAGTTTGTGCTCGACCTCTTCTAGAATATTGCACGTGCATAAAAGATAAATTAAGGCTGGAATCAGTACAGAGACGATTTACACTTCGTATTCTTGGAGCTGATTGTACCTTAACTTATAATTCTAGATGTAATAAACTTGGGCTAGACCATTTATGGTGGAGGAGACTCAAACTAAATCTTATCTTTTTCTTCAAACTACTTAATAAACTATCCTTTACATCCAATCACGTTACTCAATATGCAGAAACTTCTCATTATGACATCCGTAATTCCTTGGCACTAGTGAAACAAACTTATTCTAAATCATCTCTCTATATGAATTACTTTACCTGTAAATTTTCTAGACTCTGGAATAACCTACCACAATCCATCCGTACGATAAAATCACTCCCATTATTTGTTCACTGCATCGATGCATACTGCTCCTCTGAAAATGCTTTGAATGTTCTAGCACCTGTAAGTGTGTTTAGCCATTTTTATGAGTGCATTCCCTAAGTAAAACCACCTACTTGCTGTCACTTTATGTTAACACCGTCCCCAGCAAGTTTAGCTAATTTGAATAGCATCAACAGTATATTACTGAGTCACATAACACATGCATTTTGGTAGACCTGATTGACTTATTTTGTTAATTATTGCTTTGTTGTTCCGTGCTCTCTGTTTTCATCTTACTTTCTCTAGTTGTAGATAATTATGATTAATTCGATTTGGCACAGGAAATGACCTCAGCTAATTACACCGTCCATAAATCAACAGGCTGTTCATTTAAGAAAAAATTAAAAGTTCCCGGCTGATACATTAGATCTCTGTACTACCTAAACAATTACTGAACTAGTAAACTAGTGAACTTTCTTCGATCACATGTTTGTTCTGTACATCTAATGTTCCTCTTTATATCAAATTGATCATGCCTGTAAACTGGCATGAATTCTGTAATTATTATTATTATTCATTGCCTATTTTGTATATTTAAAGATTAAATTGTATTCTTCATAGGTTAGAAACAATGCAAAATAAATCAGTATTACTTTCATGGTAGGCATACTGTAAAGTGTCATATCAAATTATTCTAGTTGTAAATAATTTCTTTCATGTATTTAATCGAAATTACATTGACAATGTTTATACATTGTACATTGAATTTATATTACTGTAAAGTCATTATGATTCATAATTAGATCAATTTATACTCTATAAACTCTATCAGTTTTTTGTATATTTTGTGTTTATACTAATTTCTTCATGAATTAATATGAAAGGTTTAAGTAGATTTATAGCGGATAAGTCTACCTAGATATTAAAGGATAGTTAATAGATAAGTCAGATAGCTAGAAATTTAATTAAAACTCTAGAATTTCATTCTATAGATAAGTTCTTAGGTGGATTGATTGAGGCTAAATAGTAGCACTATTGAATGCCGGCCGGTTCAGTGGTATAGGGGTTAAGCGTTCGCGTGCGACACCGACAGGTCCTGGGTTGGAATCTCGTGACGGGCGGGATCGTGGATGAGCACTGTTGAGAAGTCTCATACTAGGACGAAATGGCCTTCCAGTGTTTCCAGTTTGTTCATAGCGGTCTAGCTTTAATTGACTCATGAATTCAACTATTAAATTAGAATTAACTATTGAAATGCCAACTGAGATTTCTTAATATTAATGTAAATTAAAACTTGTTTAAATTAGTATTTCTGTTTTTGAAGATTCAATCCATTTAAGTAGTATTGCGATAAAAGCAGTAATAATCTTTTGCATGTAAGTATACCAATTGTTAAGGAGTTATTTTTACTATAAAAGACTCACTACATACATAAGTGACTGATATTAGACTCATTAAACCATCTGTGACCACTGAATATTGCTGCGTATCAATTTTTCGTACCCTTAATCCGTCTTACATATTACATATAAATGAGTCGCTTTTTCGTTAGTAAATTAGCACTTGGAAACTCTCTGTTGATGCAGAATATGTTCTAATCTTTTCGAAATTGATTAAGTTTAAATTATAATTTCAGTAATCATTTTATTATCTCCAAGAAGAGGAACCTTTTCAATTCAAGATGGTTATCATTTGACAAGAAATTATTGGATACAAGAGATCATAGATATTCGCTGAATAACTTGATCATATACATAAAACTTACATCTCGTGATTTAAGTCCAGATGTAGGAACTGGTGGTCAGCGATAACTGGACATGATTATTCAATAAATGCGTTTAGATCACAATAGGATATCCTATAGATTTACTCATTTATTGCTTCATCCATCTTTTTTTTCGATTTTCATAAATAGTTTAATAGTAATTATCTTTTAAAGAAACACATTGCATGGAACATGAAATGACGTTTTACAATGGTTATCAATAATTGAAACCTTTTTTTGCTTTATGTTCCTGGTGTTTATGTATGTATGTGCGTGTGTGTGTGTGTGTTAGTGTACTGAATAGAATTTTGTTCTTGATTATGGAAATACTATTATCGTGTATTTATAAGTTGTTACTACTAAATTTTATCATTTTAACAGTAGTATGTAATAAACAGTCATAATTGTGCTAAAACACTTTGATGATTATTAAACGCTGTGGGTGAAAAACAGACGATATTTTCTTGTTCGAAGTGTTCGATATGAATTATTTACAATAGAAAAGTTGCATATAATCCATAAACAGGGCATTTTCTTTACAATGAATTTAGTTAAACGTCGATTATTATTATTGTTGTTGTTGTTAACTTCAATGGGAAAATCTGTGAATTAGTATTTAAGGGGGGGGCGCAGGAGGGTCTAAGTTTATTTTCATTAAAATAATTTTATCAGTTGATACGAAATACCGTTTTTTCCAGAAAATATTTTTTTATCTTTTAATGTTACGTTTTAATGTTAAAAGTTAAAAAAACACAACTGAAAACTCTCTTGACAATAAGAGAGATTAGTCTTTTGTTAGGGTTATTGTAAATCAGTAATGAAATGAATAATTCTTTATAATCATTTAAAACTTAAGTTTGATTCAGCTAACTAACTAGCTAACAAGTAGTTATACCTAGTGTGTATGCTTCTATGAGAGTGTTTATTCATCAGCTTTATATGGTTTCTTATTTTGTTCGGTTTATTATTGACTCTATATTGTCCTATTCTACACTTTTAGGCACATATAGTTGATTGAAATAATATCGATTAAAATTGTGCATTTCGTTTGTAAAGGTAAACGGAAATAATACTAGTAAAGACTACATATTCATATGTGTTCATTTGTTAACTATATGTAGACAAACATCGGCGTAACTAAGCGCATATACATAGATATACAATTATCTACACTTCAAAACTAATTCAAAAAGAAAGAAAATATGTATATATATATATACAGACAATAAAAAGGGGACAATCAGTTGCTTGTATTTTCTGAAAATCCTCTTACCTTTTTAGTTATATCTTCAAAATGTATAAATATACATTAAAACAATTAGTCCCTTTAATAAATTTCGATAATGCAATGGGCTTTTGGTGAAACATAGACCAAACAGCATGAAAACGATTGTGTCACATCCCATTGTGTCTACAAATTTACATGTATGTGTGGGAACACGTACGTAGGGAGGAGCAATCGTGATTTGCATTTAAGGGTGGGTGAACATATACCAAAATGGTTGCAAAATCAGATGAATTCCAATGGTGAAATAAGATCACAGGATAGACAGACATCATCATCCATTGCGAAACGTTTGATTGAGACGGGTCATAAGGTTGACATCAAGTCAGCATTTGTAGTGTTATACAAAAGCCTTCAAGAACGTATACTAAGGTTTTATTGAAGCCCTGGCTATACGAAAACTGAAACCCCCTTTATGTGTTCAAAAACAATTTGTACTTACACTTAACCTACCCTGGTAGTACTGATTTACTGTCCAGAGTGGTAATCACATTTGTTTTTGTGTACTTTAATATTTTTCCTTTGTTATGACTTACCCTTAACCTGTCTAGTCGACCTTTTAATTTTTCATATATAAATGTTCTTAACAAGTATATGTGTGATCAGATTGTTCGAAATGTATTGTGCAAATATATCACATAATTCTGATAAACTACGTCTTCTCATTGCATAATCGAAATATACATTAGGCAACAGTAATGCCTGATCTCTATTTTTTCTGTTATGTGCTTCATTTTAGAAATAGTTTATAACAGCTCATGTACAATTGAGATTGTTCCCATTTAATTTGGTTAAGGATTTTTTGTTAACTTATGTAATAAACAGAGTCATTCGTGCAAATAACAACTTATCCATATCATTGTACGCTTATTATTGTTTCACTCATATAAGCATTGCTTACTGACTACGCATATATTCATTCTGCTAGCGTTAGTGTTAGTCGCTTAAATGATTTGAACATTGTAATCCTGTTGATTGTTTGATTCACTTGCTTGTTTCTCAGCACTAACTTTTCATTCTTGATTGTGTGCCTGTGATTTCGTTGACCCGTGCGTGGTGCAATAATAAACGTGATTAACGTTTCGTATTCGTCTTCTGACTTAAACATCGTGGAAAGCGTTATCTAGTAACAGTTATCAGGACGAATAATATACGAAATTTAAGGACAATATCGAATACCGACCATCAAAAGTACATTGTTGTTGATATTCTTCTATGAAACTATTCTAAAATTTACATTATGAATTAAAGAAGTGATGAACATTCCATTGATGTTTGTATAAAGGATTCATTTACAGTGAATAAACATTTATCAAAACTCATTTATAGTGAGAATATTTCACTCATAATCTCTTTAGTTATGTTGTTGTGTTTGGTTAGAATTTAAGAAAAAATAACTGAAACTTTGAACTAATTTTCTGAATATCAATGTGATCAAAATGAGGTCAGTTTGACCGTGACTCCTATGGTAAATGTTGATATGATTGAGTGTTCGAGTTTTACTAATGACTGTGTTGATTATGTTCAACCGATTTCGATAGTAATGTAACTGTTAGTTATTCGGATATTTTCCAAAAACGTTTACTATCGCTAACTGGCTGGATGCAATCAACAAGATACTTTAACTTTAGATTTTAAGTTATTTAGCACTCAATAGTAAGACGTACTTATGGTCCTTTAGGAGACTTATACTGTCAGAACGATACAAACCAACGTTGAAGTCTGAAACTGTCATAAAGCTGTTAGGTAAGTAAGAAGAACTACGTAGACATGACGTTGATTTTAAGTCAGTGACCAATCAATTAATCTATTTATCTATCAAAAAGAAGCTGTAAAAATGAAAAGTACTGAACAGATGTCGTATATTGATAAGAAAATTTTCAACACGAACGATTTCACATTCACATACTTTGATAATCAAGAAACCAATTATCACTTGAACTCAGTCAATTTTCCATAAAGTAAAATTACTAACTAATATAATTTATGCGTTAAATTTCCTTGATAATCGAAACTGTCATTTCTCGAACACAAGTACTTTGTTGTTAACAGTCATGGAATTAATATATCATGTACTGTTTTCAATACTAATATAGTAAATTTAATGTGAAATTACACATTGCCTTTGCAAAATATAAAAATCATAAACTAAATACATTATTTGCACATCTTCCTTCAGTTGTCCTTTACATACTTCATGATTCTTCTGATTCTGTTGTTATTCCAATTGTTTTCTATATACCTTCCTGTTCTCTTCTCGATTCCAGCTCATGTTGTCAGGAATTTCACTTCCGACTAATTTTGAATACTACTTATATGTTTCTATATAAGTAGGGTACATTACACTAACTGAACTATTAGATAAAAGGTTGTTTGGCTCAATTTTTATAAATTATTTCATGATTTTGTTAACTGATATGAGCGGTAATTTGTTTGTTATTTACAGTGTTCATCAGTACTCCTCAATTTTAATCATGAAATTAATTGTTGAAATGTGTTACCAGGTTTAAGATGAATCGTGTCGTTTAAAATTGTAGTATTTCCTCATAAAATGATTAATGTACAGTGTTCACTTGAATCGGTTTAAATGTTAAATGGAATTGTGAGAATAATGATCCGAATAAATAAAGGAGAACAATTTCTAATTACAAATTAGTATAAATATTTGGTCATAGATTGTTCCACATATAGAATGGAATGAATTAGGTAAGGTATAATAAATAGTGCTGAAGGCTAATTACATTTCTCAAAGGTTTATATATATATATTATAATATAGCAAGATGTGCGAATAAGATAAATTTCAGCTATGAAAATACCAAGAAAATATTTTGTATGCGCCCATTAGTGAGATTACATTCTTATATCATTAGAATGATTGTTAACTAATTGAATGAGAAGCAGTTGAAAAAAATTTCTTCAGGATAAGTAGCTTTGGATTTTTGATTCGAATAACTAATGCTTCATGAATATTTGTCCTGAGAAATTATGTCGTCTTTATGTATACTTCTATGCTCATTAACTATCGGTATTATGATTATCATTGGTTCATTGATCTCTACGTTGTTGGTCGATAAACTGAGTCTACACGCAAATTAGAAATTTTAGATCTGCTCTAAACAATCATCAGAATACAGCTTTCTTCGATTGTTTTCGAATAGTTTAACCTGACAATTGAAAATCAAGTCATTTAGTATAATTACTGCATATTAAGTGACATTCACTTCTTGAATAGATGTATTCAATAGTTGATATTCATTTTAATTTTGTTCATTATTTACTGGATTATTTATTTAAACTAAATTTTAATGACGTATAGTGGCTAGCAGTGGAATCTAGGACGGACTCGTCAGCTAGATGTACCTGCATCTCAGCGTTGATGGATTCCACTGCTAACCACTATCCATCTTTGCTTATAACAGCTTGTGAATTAAGGCAATATCGAGGCATACGCACAGTATGCACATATGCCAATAACAGACTGATCAATTGCAGTTTTAAACTTCAATACCAAGTGAATTTGAATTTTATTGATTATGTTACACACTGATAAATATTTAAACAAACTTACTCTGTAGTTTCAATATAAATTGCTTGTTGATAAACCTGAAAATCTTAACTACATTTTCATTTCGAATTCATGATTAGGCAATACTGGAAAGATAGAATAACTAGCTACCTGATCATTAGTTTCAGATGATTCATCAATTGATATCTATCTGCAACCAAAGCTCACTTCAAATCAAGCTTATCTTTACAAATTATCCGATTAAATATATGCGTATTTGAAGGGATTTTGTGGAGATTGTAGTAATGTCAATAGTTGAGATCGTGAGTCAATCGAAGCTAGACCAGCATTGAAAACATGGCAGCACTGGACGACCATTTTGTCCGAGTATGGGACTCTTCGGCAGTGAGCATCCATGATCCAGTCACGCGAGATCCGGAGTCAAGACCTATCAGTCTCGCGCGCGAACGCTTAACCACTAGACCACTGAGTCGACCGGAATCCAATGGTGTTAATGTCTAACTCCAACTAATCCACGAAATTGGGCGACACATCCAATATTGTCTTCAATGCGTTACTATCTCACAATAGATCCGGTTGAACTCCACTGCTCACTACTTCTCACTAGAACTCTAGGATATACCTCTTGAAGCCAGTCACTAGTGAGCATATTTTGATTAGTAACAAAAGAGTTTTGTAGAAATTGTTGTGATTTCAATAATTGAGATCATGAGTCAATTAAAGCAAGACCACCATGCAAAACCTGGAAGCACTGGAAGGCCGTTTCATCCTATCGTGGGACTCCTCATCAGTGCGCATCCACGATCCCGACTCATATTTAACGATAATAATAATAAGGCACTTGAACAAAACCTAATTTCAAATCAATTAGTAGAATTAAATATAACATGTTAAAAAGAAAAAAAGAGAAATCTTTTTATAAATTTTATTGTAATTTCTTCTTATCATATTTTTAAACTACTTAAATATAAAATAAGTTATAAGTAGAATGTTTTATTTCTAGTTCAAAACTATTAAATAATCATTAGCATAGAAAATTCAATCATCAGCATTATCATTAATATAATGTACTTTTCACTGGGATTAATTTACATTTTATTATGTAGTGTCTTCCTTATTGAACACATTTAACAAATTACTTCATTTGTATTACGCAAATAAAATTAATCTAGAAAAGTATGATAATGTGTAATAATAAATGTAATTATATCCTTTTGTTGAGTGCACTGTGTAAAAAAAGTAGGCAAATTCATTGAAATTCTTGTATAGATTACATTAGTAATGGGTTTTATTCGTAGAATTATATTTATTGTAGTGTTATTCTCTGAGCTGGATGGTTTGGTTATGGAGGATTTCATCGTTCTTCTGAATGACATTATCAGCTCTCCATAATTAAACCATCCAGCTCAGAGAACAAAACTCTATCAAAATCATCCACCTGAGCTAGAAATCTTCTTCAGCATCTCATAATTATATTTATGTTTATTCTTAAATTGCTCAATAATATTCAATGATAATGATGTCGTAGTGTTGGTTATTATGTTAAGCCCATATACCTTATTCTGGCTTTCGGACAGGCCAATCTATTCATTCTACTTGAGTCATATTTTGACCTTGTCAATTATTCGCTTATCAATCTTGACTGCTCTCACATGAGCGCATATGTGTGTACACTTCCCATCCCATTCATCACATATCTGTAACTTATTTTCATCTGATTGAATGATTACTTACAGTACTAGTAGGTTTAGTAGCATTCCAGAATTTTTCGGAAACCCAAGGACATTTAAAGTACTATAAAAATTATAGATTTTCTGTACATAAACGAACCTTTGGAGTAAAGTGTTTCTTGAATGTTTCATGCCTTTTCTCTTGTGTTCAAATAGTCTGGGGGGTTACTAGAAGAGCTTAGGAACCAAATCTAGCGTTCAATTAGGGAGATTCATCAATGTACATGTATTCACATTCCATCTGAGGATTAAACTGGAAGTACGAAATTATAAACACGGGAGTCTACTGGAGGTAATCAACTATGCACCAATTCAATATCTCAGCCTACACACCCTTATCATAGTTAGAAGAACAATGGAATATGATTGACATACATTAAAATTTGGTGTGAAAATTAAACTAGCCACCTCACTCTTCAGTCTCCTCACTTACATTGTCTCTATATTGTAGCGTCAGATGCATATATATCGTAAGGGAATAGGACTACAGAACACTACGTCCTGATAAATTAATCAGACTGAACTGGATGAAATGAAGTCTTAGCCTTTGAACTAACAGATAATCTATCTTTTGACTTATTAAATAGAACTGAAATTCCTGTGTTCGTCTCCTAATAGAGTCATGGATGGGTTCGACTACAAGAGTCTCAAATAACTGTCTGCTATTTCTTGGATTCTAATTGTTATTTAACTAAAATCAGTCTCTGATGTGAATTTTCTCATTAAATGATCTTCACAATATTCCCATAATAAAGATTATTGTTATTCATAGAAATATTTAATTATATAGTTTCTTACTTTGCTATTCATCTATCGATAAACATGAGAATACCACACTAATGCATTTAAATTAAAGTAAAAATATTTATAACTCCTCCTGGAGCCCCTCTGTGGCTAATGCCAGTTCCGAGCTCGGATAAAGGAGTAGGGCTGGGCATGGGGTTAGCGACCCCATCCCGTAGAAAACTAACTCGTTAAAGAAACGCTAACTAGAAAAAATAATTCAAACCATTTAAACTCTGCCCTGGGAGTTAGAAGGTCTTCATTTAGGAGAGTTATGACGCCTCATGGTGAAAGCCGAGATCCTTCGGATGTCACGACGTTCCGTCCTATTATGGGACTCCACAGAAGGGCACCAAGGGTTCTTGGATGTGCACTGACGAGCAGTCCCACAATAAACCAAAACGGCCGTTCAGTGCTTCCAGGTTTTCAATGATGGTCTTATACCAGTCGGTTCATGATTTCAATCAGGAACAAGACTCTTTTTCTATCGCCTTCTTTCTGGCCCACTAACTTCGGTAAGAACTTCATGTTTGTTTCAAACATTTTCTTGATAGAGATCCTCAAAATAATTGAATTATATTCAAGTATATTCACATTATATATTAACTGACTTAGTGATTATTAATTTCAGAGATTTATCAAACTTAGCAATAGTTGCAGGGGATTCGTCATTGTGATGAAAACGGTTCGAAAATCAATTAATTAACTGTATAATTTATGAATTGAATTCCCTCGGCATTAGTTCATACAAAGAAAATGCAATGTTAGTTAAGTGAATGGAAATCGTATTAGTTGTTCACTCTCAAGATCACTTCAGCGTCACCCAAAGGTGAAATCGTTGTATATAAAGTTCAATTGTCTTCATGATATGTTGTATTTGAGGATTTAGAAATCTAATGCCAGATAATTATATAAATAGAAGTAATAAAGGCGTATTTTATTGTAGTAGTTATTTTGTATAAATAATCGAATCTACCTAAACTACTTACTATTAGTAAGTAGTTTATTTCAAAGCAAAGCGAGGTATTTTAGAGACGATAATCATTTAGGTTAAACAGTAGCTCAGTGGGTTTCGACCTTGTTCTGAATAAATGTACCATACTCGCTGACTGAGAAGGACGAAAATGTTTTAGATTTTTACATGTACATTTATTATGAGTACACATTACTTAATTAGTTGTCCATGAATACGAAACCGACACAACTACTTGAAATGCTAGTCGAGTATTGACATATCACGTTCTTATACTCACTCACATGTAGAAAAATGAAGAAAAATTTGAATATCAACTGATATGTCTAAACGAATCCAGCCACATATAGAATTCGATTGCTTCCATTAAACTATGATATCCAACCTTAATTAATGTTCGATGAAAGCATACATCTGTTTAATAGTGAAATGTGTTCATCCAGAATATCGGCTAACAATGAGTTTATCCGTCACAGTGATTGGTATAAAAAGATACACAGAATGTGCTGTGGATTACTTAATCAGGATTATTCTCCACAGTCTCCTTCACCGATATACACAGGACGTGATAACTAGACGAGTTTTAAAGAATCGAATATATTAATGGACATTTCACAGTTTTATAAATCACGGACTTGAAACTGGATGACTTTCTGAGAAAACGACCACTACAATCATTTGAAATTAATTGGTGAATGGTTACAGTGTTTATTCATAGTTGGAGCAACACCATCTATGAATTGACAACCAGAACATTTGCTTTCACTTCATCTTCTTTTTAGAAAAGTAGTAATAATTTGTAAAATGAGAATTTCACTCATCTTTGATGTTTGAGGGCAGGTGATTATCGGCCAAATAAACAAATTATTATTAGAAAGCGATGTTTTGTTTATTCTAACGAAGACTGATATTACACCCACGATACAGAATAGAGAATACCATATTATTTGATTATTTGAGATGGAATGAGGTGATCAATGATAAACAAAGTATAATCATAGCTGGGTCTATAAACAAAAAAGAGGTCAACACAAATATGTTTGTTCATTAGACAAACACGTTGTTTACAATGAGATTGAAGAAGTAATCAATATTACTTTGAATATTTTATTGAATATGATAGAAATGATAGAATTTGATGTTGTGTTATATTCAATGTGATGAATGAGACAGAATTCTCAATCGTTTTGCAAATCTTATTCCTCAATGCATAAGATATACAGGTTTGTGGTGTTTGTATGAAGTAGGTTTGGCGTAACGAGGGAATTGACAAGTGTTCGTGACAATTAACTTCATAAAGCCACTTTATCTACGGTTCAATGAATACTGATTGAGACAGTAACTTAGGAATGCTAAAATAGTTAACTATTTCCATACATTCATACATACACTCTGGGCCATACCAGGGCATTTGGCAGCCTTGATAAAATATCACAACCATTGTATTGAATCCTTCATTTGCGAATTTCCATCATTTGTCCATCATATTCTGCATGATTCTTGCAGTCCACACTCTTTTTTCCTTATATTCTCATCAACTCGATCTTCGTAGCCTTCTGCTGTCAGGTTTTCCACTTCCGATCGGTGTTACAAACTACTTATATCGACAGACAGAAGTAGTATACACGACAGCTGTATGATTTTTCACTCCAAGTTACTCGTTTTTCCCATTGCTGACTTATGCTATCTGGGGAAATTCTGATAAATCTACAACAATCTGTATTTCGCTACAATTCGGGATTCCATCACAGCTGTTCTTTACATGCTATTGTTCACTCAGCATTTCAGTCTTAAGATGTAATCTATGGAAATAAACCAATGAATCACAATCCAATAATTCGTGTCCTCAAAAATCAATCTCCTCGATGATGGATTACACATAGTTATCTTTGTGATTATCAAACAGAAGTACACATTGTTTGTCCGAGTATGGGACTCGTCATCAGTGCGCATCCATGATCCCGACTCATATTTAACGTTAATAATAAGGCACTTGAACAAAACCAGCTAACAGGTAAAAATATTTTATAGCCATATGCGTCATAGCTTATATCAGTTCATGATGAAAGCCCTAACAATGAATACTAATAATAAATCTTAATCCTAACACAACAAACTTTTCTCTCATATTTGCTGTTAATCTGATAGGCTGGACAGGTCAAGATTTTGTTATAATTGCCTGGATAGTCGCTCAAGCTTTACGTTATGGTTTGGCTTTAACATGAATTTGTTAATGGAAAAATAAAGACAGTAATTAAAGAATTCAGTTCAAACTTGTTTGGATATGATCGATACAGTTAGCTACTTGAGTTGACGCTTTTACTTTCAGTTAACATTTTTATACGATTTACTGCAATATAAATGGCATTCCTATTGATAATTATGTAGTTATGATCAAATAATAGAGAGATGTTTTATGTGCACTGAAAACGTTCAACCCGTCATCGAATAGTAACGAACGCCATGTAATTTAAGGCTTAGTAAACATTGAATTATGTCAGTTATGTTTACAGTATGACTAACAAACTCATCAACCTAACTTCATGGTAAGATATCACGAGATGATTGTCACAAATCCATGGAATCATATTTCGCGCTGGTTTGCATTTATAAACGAAGATTTTGTGTAACCCTAAGTAAAGTGAGGATTGAATCTGAAACAAGCAATGCTTTAGGTAGTGTAACTATCATACTGATTGATCGGTAAACAGTAACCAATGTGAGTTTTGTAATATTAACTACAAAATCATTCGAAAATAAGCTACCAGAGCAGTGGAATTAGTCTTCGACTGAATTCGCTCAATAAATTACTTGAAATAAACCTAGAAGATTTTAAAATCTATCGGCCGTAATTTCATTAGTTTGGTGTATTTTGTATATTGATATGGTTACTTTTTTGCTTGGTATTTCTACCGTTAAAACTACCAATTCAATAAGAAAGCTTTCACAGTCTTTTTATCACTTCTCATCAGTGTACTTTTCTCTGATCGCATATTGTTCTCAGTAGATTTACAGCAGTTCTCGAACTAATATTGGCCAATGCTAAAATTATCTTTTTATCACATCATTTTGAAAATACGTTTAAACATGATAGTTGTTGATGGATTGTTGATAGTAAAAGACAATAATATTATGTTAATTCTGTTGTAACTAGACAAGTATAATGGAAAGGTTGAACTTTCGTTTGTATTCCTTTTTTGTTCATATATATTGAATACCTGAATTACTGTAATTTTGTATTCTCCTTGTTCTAAGCTTATTCGTGATGGACAAATTATTGTCATGTGTTGGACATTTCTTAAATTTTCGTTAATTTATTATGAACCTATTATTCAGTACTTTTTCTTGTGTTTCATAGTATACCCATATTGTAACTTCTTGATTAGATTGTTTACTGTACTCCGCATTATTGTAAGAGTTTTTAATTCGTGATTGAATTATTAATCATATCGGCTGTTTGTTGACTTGTCTTTTAGGCCTAAGGATAGCGAATAAATAGTAGCTAAGCTTATATCAGCTTAAGGTTGATGCTACAAGGCAAATATGTAACTGGTCAAGTTTGGAAAACTAGGCTATAAAATAGTAGTAGACGCGGAATGGAAAAAAATCATATTTAGAATTCTAACTGGTGACTTTGTAGTGTCAGTTGCTATGTTAAGCCCATATACCTTATTCTAACTTCAAGACTGGCCAATTTATCCATTCTTCCTGAGTCACATTGTGACCTCGTCAATTATTCACTCATCAACCCTGATTGTTTTTATATGAGCATGTGTGCGTATATCGTATCCTACTCATCACATGTCGGTAGATTATTTTTGTATGACAATAAATAATGATTAACGCTTGATTAAATGTAGTTGGCTTGTAGTGTTAGTCATTAGTTTTAGCCCATAATATATCTTATTCTATTTTTCGGACATTCCATTCTATTCGTTCTACTTGAGTCATATTTTGACCTTGTTAGTTATTCGCTTATTAGCCTTGACTGTATTCACATGAGCGTATATCTGTGTACACTTCATGTCCCATGATTCATCACATGTCTGTAGTTTATTTTGTCTGCCTATAAATATTGAGTAACGCCTAATTAAGATGGAGTTGACTTCCCAGCCATCTTCCGTACGTGTCATTTTGCTCTGCTCTATTTCATTCACTTCATATACAAAATATATGTATTCTCAAGTCAATTCTCGTTATTCGACTTATTTAATTCCGTTATTGGATAACGCGATTTAAGTCGACGATGATATACGAGAATAAGCGATAACAAACATCCACACGATCTAAATGGGAGTCAGATCAACGGGCCGCCACAGGCTGACACGCCTTCTCCACTGCGCGTCATTTCGCTTCGCGCTCTTCTCTTTGCTTCTCCAATCTGCTTCACTCTTCCTTCTTTGTTTCCTCTACTTCACTGCCTGT
Organism: Schistosoma intercalatum; assembly: GCA_944470365.2. Lineage (NCBI taxonomy): Eukaryota > Metazoa > Platyhelminthes > Trematoda > Strigeidida > Schistosomatidae > Schistosoma > Schistosoma intercalatum. The sequence continues at coordinate 14,950,602 of OX103728.1, forward strand.
TCAAATCAATGAGTGCATAAAATATACATATTCAAAATTCATTCTCGTATTTGGCTTATTTAATTCCGTTGTTCACTAACGTAATTTAAGTCCATAATTGTATACGAGGATAACCTATCTATATATTTCAATAACATTCATACGATCCAATTGAAGTCAGACATCAGAACACTAAAGTGGTGAATCCATAGATAACATTGTCCGATCTAAATGACGTCAAAATGAAGGGTCCCACTAAAACTTAAGCATTTGATACTGATGAACCTAATCAAGGAATAACAACTTCCAAATTATTACTTCTGTATGGTTTATTCAACCTTACGTTTAATTGTCTGTATTTATCATCATAAAAGCAAACAATAAACTAATTTCAAATGACTTACAATCAAAATTTGTTTATCATAAAGATGCAGTTTGTGTATAATTGTAATGTGAAATGCCAGAATATAATATAACTAGCCAAGAGTAAAATTTGTTTCCAAATGAAATTAATAATTGTAAGTATATGGATGTGAAGATTATTGAGTTTCATTGAATGAATAACTTATCTAATTGATATATTCATTGAAATATTCTTCAATCATCTGTCAGAGTTTAGATTTTGAAAAGAGCAAAAACAAAGATTCTAGCAGAATAGCATGAATTCATTTTATTTCGTCTGATTCTCATCAGCTGCTTACAATCTGTGATATTTAAAATTATAATGACATAATGGGTTTAAATTACTTACATGAAAGAGTTTATTTGGAAGTTATATTGAAGACATATTCGTATAGTATAGCTAGAATGTAAATAAAACTAATAGATTGAATATTATCAATATATACCTTATGTGAAAGAACATTCTACAACATTGATTGATATCAGAAGGGGTTTTGTGGAGATTTTAGAAATCTCAGTAGTTGAAATTATGAGCTAGAGGAACATGATAACCTGAAGCATTGGGTGGTCGTTTCGTCATAGTATGAGGCTTCTCAACAGTGCGCATCCACGACCCATCCACCCGCGAGATTCGAACCCAGGACCTATCGACCTCTTGCGCGAGTGCTTAACCACTAGACCACTGAGTCGACCGGAATCCAATGGTGTTAATGTCTAACTTCAACTAACCCACGAAATGGAGTGACACATCCACCATTGTCTTCAGTGAGTTACTACGTCACAACAGACCTGGCTGAACTCCACTGGTCACTGCTTCTCACTAGAACTCCAAGAAATGCCTCTTGAAGTCAGTCATTAATGAGCAGATGATTATCATCAAAAGGGTTTTTTGGATAGTTTTGAAATTTCTATAGTTGAATTCGTGAGACTGATAGGTCCTGGGTTCGAATCTCGCGAAGCACGATCGTGGATAAGCACTGATGAGGAGTCCCATGGTAGGGCAAAACAGCCGTCAAGTGCTTCCAGGTTTTCCATGTTGCTCTAGCTTCAATTGACTCATGATCATACAACTGCATCTTAGATGTCCATTGTCCGCCCCGTTGTCCAGTGCTTCTTGAGTTTCATTTTCATCTTGGCGACCAGCAAGTGATGATCTGATGCTATATCAGCTCCTCTCTTGGATATACAACTCGCATTGTAATCAAGTTAACAATTCTCTCTCTGTGTGTGTCTGTTTGTAGATGTCAATTGCAAGGTTTGAGTCTTGAGTAGATTGTTGTTAATAAACGTAGTATTCTCATATTGTCTTTGTTACTAACTCGGTGTATGTGTGTGTGTTAAGGAATTGTATACATCAAAGGTTGACATATTTATCAAACATCAGTCAACGTAACTTCGTTGAAATCATAACATCATTTATATGTTGAACTTTCACAGGTTTTATATTCATTAACATTGAATAATGTGATTAATGGCTTGGACACTCAATGCATATAACCACATGACCCTAAGTGGCATATTGATCAGAAAATCGATTGATTATTGATTGACTGGTTGAAGGGATATAAATGAAGAGTCTTTGCATTAGATCTTTAGTTATCATTATAGAAAATGAATACTAACTGGTGACAAGAAGATCACTTGATTAAGTGTGTGTGTGATCAGTTGATTAGTGTTGATCCATGTAAAGACAAATAGATTATTATATGTAGTATAGTTATGTACAGCTCGAACAGGCCAAAGTTGACCTATTCCGCTTACACGACAGTCATACTCATTAATGTTAGCAATGGCGACATGCCTTACAATGTCCCAATGACAATGGCTCTTGAAAACAATCAAAAGCAACCGGCAAACCAATTTTGTGCATGAACAGTCAGCAAAACTTGCTAAAGTAAAGCCGAACCATTCAAAATATCAATGGTGAACCTTCAGTCTCATATGAGACCTTCACTGCTACATAGCAATATAGCCCTAAGTAGATTACTTTTCACATAATAATTATTACTAAAATTTATATGTAAGCATTCTTCAGGAAGGCAGTTTTCAACATATACTGACAAGTGTTAAGAATTGAAGTTTGGGAATGTTTAGCCGTAAGTATTTATGACTTGGTATGGGAGTATGGGACAGTATCCCAGCCCTTATACAAATCGAATGATTTATGTAGCGCATATCTATTTGGCACCTTCTTGTGCCATTGTTTATGTGTTTCAATAATAATAATAATGATAATAATAAACACATAAAACTTATATTTGACAAATGAGCTATTATCAACGAGATGAACTGTATGCATTTTGTAATGCTTCTTTTGTTCGATTGTTTTATTAAACTGTTAACTACTTACATAATAATGAATGTTTTCTTTCTTGCTAATCAGTTTATTCCTTTAACTTGTTGTTGTTGTTGTTGATAACTTTAGCGGATTTAATTAAACAAATACATACAGATATATGTGAAGCTAATTTATTCCTTGATAAATCAGAAGCTTTGGTCTGGAGTAAACATGATTTGTTCAATGGAAAAAGATCGATGATCAACTATAAATGTACCAAACAGAAACACATTCATTATATCTTCTTCTATAGAAACTAATCCATTGTATATAGAATAGATTTATGCGCGGATATGTAAATGATAGTTGATGGTGTTGTGAAATGAGATCAACCCCATTTTGACTGATTTGATTTTTTATATATTTTTCTTATTATTATCATTATTGTTCTGGCACGTTTTAACTTGAATAGAACTGTATTATGGTTTAATAATTTAGTTGTATTATCCTTATATCTATCGGTTAACAAGCAATCGCCAATGATGTATGATACATATACATATACTAGCCAATTCTCTGAGTTGTTTTCCGACATTTCTAGATTAGAAAGGGCAAAGAACAGTGTAGGAAGTGTTATTAATAATCTGTCAGTACTTATATTTCTCATGTATTTATTTATGTGTAGTTAAGGCGATCTAAATAATACCAAAATCTGTTTTGAAATATGAATTAGTGAAGGATCTATTTGCCCATATAATGTCTTATTCTCATATTTGTATGCTTGCTGTGTAACTTTGATACACCCCATGTTCTAGGCTTAGTAGTCTATTTATGAATATGCTTATTGGTCAATTGAATAATTGTGATATGTACAACATTCCTGCCTGTTGAGTCCAGAATATCAATCTCAGCTTCCGCAATACGAATAGTGTATTTCAAGCATACTGGGTTCGTGTACAAGCCAAACAGACCACATCGTAGTAGTTCAATATCTTTACTGCAAACAAATTATTTAGTATAATACTGTTAAGTTCGCTACTTGATTAACGCGGAATACCATTTCAACAAGATCCACTTCCTCAAACATTAAAGTACAGGTGGATATGTGTTTGTGTGTGTTTATAATGAGAAGACAAAGTTTATCAAAATCATGTGATGATATTAACTCAATACATTTCGAACTGCCATCCGATCAAACATTGACCTTATATTAGAAATTTATGTAAGAAATGGGAGAGGTTACACCAGAAAAATTTGCACATGAAAACAACAAAAGTCAAACACATTACTTGTAACATCTATAGTACATGAAAGTCAATAGTTACCAGGGTAGATTTCATTCAGCTACAAATTGTCTTTGAATATATAAGGGCGTTTAGAATGTTCTTATAAGTATGGGTGTTACCACATCATTATTCACATTTGATCACTTCTGTACAATAATATAAACGATATACATTGTTTAAGTGTTTCGCGAATGTTGTGTATAACAGATAATTGATTGCTGTCATAGATGTTACAATCTAAAACGTGATGAGTGTCACGATGATGTGTCAATTCCAATTTATTGAATAGAGTGGGATGCAACTGGGAGAAATTTACCGTCAGGAATGTCAACGAGAAAAAAAGAATAGTATTTCAAGTAGAGAGGTGATAAATTGGTGAAAATAGAGAGGTGTTAATTGATATAGAGATTTGAAACATGCTACATTGGTTTCTTAATCAGGTCAATTGATCATAGATAGACCTCTTTAGCCAATAACACAATGACCAGAAAATTCTCAGCCTATTAACCAACGTAGCTCGTTATTTCCACTGTGATCAATCAGAACACGGAAACAATCAAATTTGCCTTCTGTTATTATATTATCCTCTTCATTCAAAACTCATGGTTTACGTAACTGTGATAATTAGGAGTATTTGAATTATAGTACAAAGTAAGAATTCCAGAAATAACGCAATTTAACTAAGAAGTATTTGATGGGCAGGAACAAACATATTGTATTTGGAATTCGAAATCAAGCAGTTACCAAGTGTTATGTCCCGATAAGCATAATGAATGGTAACTTTTGGGACTCATTTATGAACCAATACTATTTTTATCGTATAATTGTTAAATAGCTAAACTATTCATATTCATGTCTCTCTTATTATGAGCATCATTTTGATCTATGAACTATTACTATACGATTTACCATTCTTGAGTTATGCCCTGTCTATCAATTACTATCTCCCTTATTCACAGCCACATTTGACCAATTCTTGTACAAATGCTGTTTCATATTTTATGGTACGATGCGGTCTGTTTGTCTTGTATATAAATCCAGTATACTTGAAATAAATGAATCATGTTGCAGAGGCTGAGATTGGTGTCCTAGACTTAAGTGGATGGGCTAGACAGACAGCAGGACCGAAAAGTACTCTAGACTGCTCGTACGATTTTATGCATCACTGATTCGATCGATAATTCACTGTTCTCTAATAGGTGTTATATATACAATTGTTGTTCATTCTTCTCAAATCTGTCCCCATTTCACGGCGTAATGTGTTCTTTGTTCTTCCTCTCCTCCTTTGACCTTGAAGGTTCCAAGTAAGAGCTTGTCTTGTGACGCAGTTCAGTGCTTTCCTTAATGTGTGTCGATGAAAATTCAATTCTTTCTTTGATTTACGTTGAAAGTGAACAATAATGAGAGCCGAAAAATGAATGTATGCATATCAGTTTAGAGAATTATGAGGGTTGATAGATTTAACAGTTCAAAATGGTAGACTTACTTCATTCAAAGAGCCACTGAAATATGAAAAGCATAAGACAACTACTTCATCTTAACATGGAACTCCTCATCGATATACATATACGACTCCGCTAATGATCAAACTTACAACCATCAGGTTTTATTGTCTAGTTGTTTTAAGGAATTATTTATCACCACACATCCATCAAAGTTACCGATTCTATAAGGATATTATTGTTAGTAAAAATTTTTTAATAGTACTTGTTTATTGTCTACGGGATAAACACTCCGTGACCAGTGGAGCTAATTCGTGTCGCGTAGAGACAGGTATTTACCTCAGCACAATGGAAGATGGTCGCGCAATTTCATGGATTGGTTGGGGTTAGACATTAACACCTTTGGATGCCGACTCAGTAGTCTAGAAGTTAAGCGTTCGCACGCGAGCGACTGAAGGCCCTGGGTTCGAATCTCGCGAGCAGGATCGTGGATGAGCATTGTTGTGGAGTCCCACAATAGGACGAAACGGCCGTCCAGTGCTTCCAGGTTTTCCATGGTGGTCTAGCCTTGATTGACTCATGATCTCAACAATTGAAATTACTAAAATCTCCACAAAACCCCCTTCTGATAATACTCGTTTATTTATTTCTACATGACTATTTCACATGTTTAAGTTACATTTGGAATATTGTGGTATGACATACCAAATATTCCGAAATTCAATTGTTGAATACGATAGATTGCAGCTTCTGTATCATTATTGATGGGTAAATAAATTTTGTATCTATGTGTATGACTACTGTAGGAGATAAAAACCAGCTTCTAGTTGAACGACAAATTAGAAAAAATGACGTTGGAATTGGATAAATCATACAATACGGGAATTATTGAACTGTATCACGAGGCAAGCGCTTACCTGGACTCCTGAAGGGAAACGGAAAAGAGAAAGGCTAAATAACACATTGAGTCAGGAATTGGAAGCAGACATGAAAAGGATGAATAGCAACTGGAAAGAACTAGAAAGGATTGTCCAGGACAGAGTTGGGTTGAGAATGCCTGTGGGCGGCCGACTCTCTTCTCCGAGGGGTAAGAGGTGTAATTAAGTGAGTAAGTATGATTAATGTTGTGGCTGTCTGTTTAATCGGATTAAATGTTTGGATGACGTAGACGTGATAAAAAAATTCACGGAACGAATAATGGCCTATCAGTCAACCAATCAAACCTTATCATGTCATCCGCATACATCACAAAACCCATGTTTCATTCAATCTCTGTACGTTATACTATTGGTCTCTCGAGTCGGAGTGTTTGAAATACTACTATTCCGTATTAAACATACTGATATCATGTTGTCATCTGTGATCCACTCACCAAATGAGATATTTCTTCAAAATAAAAAGTATGAAAGTGATAACGATTATAGAACACTCGGATTCAGATAGGCTTGAAAACTTCATTCACGTGACAATTTATGCTTTGAATATCGTGATTTGATCGTAACTCTAAAGAAACAAATCGTTAGATCTCACTCCAGAGATTAAATTTACTGTAGTATTTATGGTAAGCCAAAAATATCTTGGATTCATTTTCATGAGTTATTGTGCACATGCATCATTCAAGAAGTTTAAATAAGGATTAAACGATTATTCCATATTGTAGTGAATGAGAACACAAATGCGAACAATCGAATATATTTAAACATAAAATCACAAAATATCAATCGTTTCAGACTTTATTGTTCTTTTGTTTCTATGTCAGTCCTTGTTCTTTTCTCGGTCAGACTATAATTTATGGACGAACCAATCAGATATAAGATAACGAGTCATGAATTTGGGCGCGGAATTCACCCATGCATTTGGCTAAATAGAGTTTTGGCATTATAGCTGCTGTTATTTCGTGATGAAAAGCCTAAATCTAATTTTTGACCCTAACTATCATCTGTAAATGGGAATTCTAACTGCTTTATAACCCTCATTTAGTCCTAATTATTAGTTGTTCACTCTCATGGTCACTTCAGCGTCATCCAATGGTCGTCCATAAATTATAGTCTCACCCTTTTCCCTTCAATTTTCTCAACTTTTTGACACTAGGCATTTCACTATCGATTGATGATACATACTACTTATATCTGTTAACATCAGATACCATACACTACTACCATACTCCTACTACTACTACTACCTTGTTTTCAGTAGTTTATGAATTACTGATTAGTATTATTTAATTTGTTTTGTAAAAGATAGTGAATAGATTAGCCTGCTAATCTCATAATATCGATCACGATCACATCATTAGTTGTTAATCAATGAAATTGTTACTAACTTTGATGAAATAATGAATACATCGTTAAAATACAGACCAATGAAATAGACAACTTTTTTTCTTCTTCTATGAACTTGAATGAAGTCATTTGTTTACAGAATTATTCAGTGAATTACTATGCAAAGTTAAGATATACTATGTTCATTTCCAAAGAAAAGAAAAACTGTTTTGTGTTCTTATATTAATCAATTACAAGTTTATGTATTCGACTTAGGGAGGGAAACTATATTTCATCACCTCAGCTGAATCCTGAGAAAGCGGGAATGTATTTTGGAATAGGAAGGTGATAGACTGAGATATAATAAGGATATCATATGTGTTGGGGAGATCCAGAAAACTCCTTGAGAAAAGCCTAGAGAGGCTTTGAAGTTATTGAGAAACATTAACGTTCACTAGAAGTTATGCCAGAAACATCAAGAATGTGAAAAGTCATATGTAGAGTTTCTGATTGAATGATTACTTACACTACTAGTAGGTTTAGTAGCATTCCAGAATTTTTCGGAAACCCAAGGACATTTAAAGTACTATAAAAATTATAGATTTTCTGTACATAAACGAACCTTTGGAGTAAAGTGTTTCTTGAATGTTTCATGCCTTTTCTCTTGTGTTCAAATAGTCTGGGGGGTTACTAGAAGAGCTTAGGAACCAAATCTAGCGTTCAATTAGGGAGATTCATCAATGTACATGTATTCACATTCCATCTGAGGATTAAACTGGAAGTACGAAATTATAAACACGGGAGTCTACTGGAGGTAATCGACTATGCACCAATTCAATATCTCAGCCTACACACCCTTATCATAGTTAGAAGAACAATGGAATATGATTGACATACATTAAAATTTGGTCTGAAAATTAAACTAGCCACCTCACTCTTCAGTCTCCTCACTTACATTGTGTTTTTATTGTAGCGTCAGATGTATATATATCGTAAGGGAATAGGACTACAGAACACTACGTCCTGATAAATTAATCAGACTAAACTGGATGAAATGAAGTCTTAGCCTTTGAACTAACAGATAATCTATCTTTTCACTCATTAAATAGAACTGAAATTCCTGTGTTCGTCTCCTAATAGAGTCATGGATGGGTTCGACTGCAAGAGTCTCAAATAACTGTCTGCTATTTCTTGGATTCTAATTGTTATTTAACTAAAATCAGTCTCTGATGTGAATTTTCTCATTAAATGATCTTCACAATATTCCCATAATAAAGATTATTGTTATTCATAGAAATATTTAATTATATAGTTTCTTACTTTGCTATTCATCTATCGATAAACATGAGAATACAACACTAATGCATTTAAATTAAAGTAAAAATATTTATAACTCCTCCTGGAGCCCCTCTGTGGCTAATGCCAGTTCCGAGCTCGGATAAAGGAGTAGGTCTGGGCATGGGGTTAGCGACCCCCCCTCGTTAGAGAAACGCCTCATGGTGAAAGCCGAGATCCTTCGGATGTCACAACGTTCCGTCCTATTATGGGACTCGACAGAAGTGCGCTCTGGGTTCTTGGATGTGCACTGACGAGCAGTCCCACAATAAACCAAAACGGCAGTTCAATGCTTCCAGGTTTTCAATGATGGTCTTACATCAGTCGGTTCATGATTTCAATCAGGAACAAGACTGTTTTTCTATCTCCTTCTTTCTAGCCCACTAACTTCAGTAAGAACTTCATGTTTGTTTCAAACATTTTCTTGATAGAGATCCTCAAAATAATTGAATTATATTCAAGTATATTCACATTATATATTAACTGACTTAGTGATTAATAATTTCAGAGTTTTATCAAACTTAGCAATAGTTGCAGTGGATTCGTCATTGTGATGAAAACGGTTCGAAAATCAATTAATTAACTGTATAATTTATGAATTGAATTCCTTCGGAATTAGTTCATACAAAGAAACTGAATTGTTAGTTAAGTGAATGGAAATCGTTGTAAATCAAGTTCAATTGTCTTCCTGATATGTTGTATTTGAGGATTTAGAAATCTAATGCAAGATAATTATATAAATAGAAGTAATAAAGGCGTATTTTATTGTAGTAGTTATTTTGTATAAATAATCTAATCTACCTAAACTACTTACTAATAGTAAGTAGGTTATTTTAAAGAAAAGCGAGGTATTTTAGAGAAAATAGCTAGGTGTGTTTCGACCTTGTTCTGAATAAATGTGCCATACTCCCTGACTGAAAAGGAAGAAAATGTTTTAGATTTTCACATGTACATTTATTATGAGTACACATTACTTAATTAGTTGTCCATGAATACGAAACAGACACAACTACTTGAAATGCTAGTCGACTATTGAGATATCACGTACCTATACTCACTCACATATCGTCTAAACGTTAGATGTTAGGTGGAAAACTATGAATAAACCCAACTACTAGAGAAAGTCGGTCAAAAGTTACTTCAATGTTTTAGGCTTAATGCTTTGGTCAGAGAATGGCAATCATGTATATTAGTATGGGGGATTTGTGAAGATTGTAATATTTCCACAGTTGAAGTCTTGAACTGTTCTTAGCTACGCCACGATTAGAAACCTTAGTATTAGGCTATTCAGAGGTGAGCATTGACAACTTCATACCTCAGATTCTCAGTGAGGATCTTCGATTGAATTCTTCACAGAAGATCGATAGTAGTTTTCTCAAATTTGATTAACATTTTCCTGTGCTATACTTTATTAGGATTTATTCAATTAAGCAACTAACGGATCAATATTCAAAATGAAAAGATCTTTTTATTATTTTTATATGTAGGTGGGTATAACTTTATTGTCATATTAAGTTAAACTATATATATATTATTAGAAGGAAGTTGGTCTCTTGACGTCGGAATAATCTCGGCTTCGCCATCAAGCATCACAGTTGTGGTGCAAGAACATTCTTTAAATTCCAGGTCAGAGTTCGTATGTTATAATTTGTTTATTGTGGTTAGCATATTTTTAGCGACGTTGCTTTCTGAACTATGGAAATGCTGACTTCATGTTAAACCCTCCTCATTTACTTGGATATATGATCGACAATAACATTAGACGAGCTACAGGAATGATTTGAATAAAAATTTATGTGCATTGTCTAGCCAAAGCAGTTTCGTGTTAACTGTAGTCTTCTGTTGCTATGTTTGAAGCTATTACGAGTTTACTTATTCAAGGAGCGAGCACTAAGACTCGGTGACCAAAGAACAATAAGCTGGAGTGTTTATTCATAGTTGGAGCAACACCATCTATGAATTGGCAACCAGGAGGTTTGCTTTCACTTCATCTTCTTTTTACAAAAATAGTAATAATTTGTAAAATGAGAATTTCACTCATCGTTGATGATTGAGGGCAGGTGATTATCGGCCAAATAAACAAATTATTATTAGAAAGCGATGTAAGTTTATTTTAAGGAAGACTGATATTACACCCACGATACAGAATAGAGAATACCATATTATTTGATTATTTGAGATGGAATGAGGTGATCAATGTTAAACAAAGTATAATCATAACTGATTCTATAAACAAAAAGAGGTCAACACAAATATGTTTGTTCATTGGACAAACACGTTGTTTACACTGAGATTGAAGAAGTAATCAATATTACTTTGAATGTTTTATTGGATATGACAGTAATGATAGAATTTGATGTTGTGTTATATTCAATGTGATGAATGAGACAGAATTCTCAATCGTTTTGCAAATCTTATTCCTCAATGCATACGATATACAGGTTTGTGGTGTTTGTATGAAGTAGGTTTGGCGTAACGAGGGAATTGACAAGTGTTCGTGACAATTAACTTCATAAAGCCGCTTTATCTACGGTTCAATGGATATTGATTGAGACAGTAACTTAGGAGTGCTAAAATAGTTAACTATTTCCATACATTCATACATACACTCTCGGCCATACCAGGGCATTTGTCGGCCTTGACAAAATATCACAACCATTGCATTGAATCATTCATTTGTGAATGGTTCTTCCCGTTAACACTCTCTTTTTCCTTTATATTCTCTTCAACTCGATCTTCGTAGCCTTCTGCTGTCAGGTTTTGCACTTCCGATCGGTGTTACAAACTACTTATATCGACAGAAAGAAGTAGTATACACCACAGCTGTGTGATTTTTCACTCCACGTTACTCGTTTTTCCAATTGCTGACTTACGCTAGCTGGGGAAATTCTGATAAATATACAACAATCTATATTTCGCTACAATTCGGGACTCAATCACAGCTCTTTTTTAAATGCTATTGTTCACTCAGCCTTTCAGTCCTAAGTCGTAATCTATGGAAATAAACCAATGAATCACAATCCAATAATTCGTGTCCTCAATAATCAATCTCCTCGATGATGGATTACACATAGTTATCTTTGTGTTTCATCAAACAGAAGTACACATTTTGGTTTTTGTTTTGTATAAATGAAATCTACACAGATCGAATACTGTGATATTTTGCTATTCACTCATTTAATAGATTGATTTAATCATGCAAATGTTGAAAAGTAGTTCGATTGCTGTATCATTCAGAAGACATTTGTGTTATGCAGCTAATGTGATTTACATTCATATTATTCTACCAAAATCACACGATTCTGTAAGTTTCCTTCCCTTAACAGTTCTGAATTGAAATTAATCTGGTCCTGACTGCCTTCAAACCTGAGTATTGTAGATATTCACGAATTGATGTGGAAGATTTCTTAGAAGGTCTATAGTGGCATATATGATTAGGGTGCTATCAAAAATGACGATTCGACCTACCACAAAGTGGCAAATATTTATTTATAAAGTGAAGATGAACATGATGTCTGGGATCATCCTCATCATCACCGTCATCCTCATCATCATCAAATTGAAATATAAATTTAACATTCATTATGTTGATTATCATGAAGCTGTCCTTCCAGTTAATTGATTTCTGACGATCACACTGCAATTCACTTGATAAGATGATATTCAACATTACAAACTGTGATCAAATATTGAGATTACAGAGAGAAGATCTGTTGCTTAGAAGGTTGATGTTGATGTTGTATCTTTTGAACTGACTTATTGATGAGTTGCTCTATAAAGATGGTCTCTTCCATGTTCTATGTGCCGAGTGCTTGGCTTCTTCGTTGGAGCACAGGCAATTCAACTCCACCACAATGATCAGATATCATCGTCATCATCATTCATTGTTCATCTGTGTTGCTCAGTATAATCATTTCGTTTTTACTGCAGTTATTCACATCGCTACTTCAAACAATGATACTTCCATACATTTTCCGGTCCAACCATTCCATCACCAAATATCTATAGATATACTTATAATATAACATTCACAATCAAGTAGTTTTAAAGTTAATTTGAGGGAATCCACACCTGACATGGTCAGTAATGAAACCCTGAATCAGTAGCTGGATTTATATGGGGACATAACAGGAGCTAGACTACGGATACTCAACATAACTGATGTCATCTGGATCAATTCCTGAAAATTGAACTAATATATCCAGAAGAGGTATATCCAGCCTCCATGTTTACCGTGGTCCACGACTGAATCACCAGACACCTCAAATACATGTTATAAACCTATTATCCCAATTCGTTTTGTGATTATCTCTTTCCTAATCCACATTGATTCTTTTTCATCGTAATTACCTTGACTATACTCCTTTTATTACATATTATATTCACACAGCGTTGTTATTATTATCATCATTATTATTAGTATTATTATATTGACAAAAACCTGGAACCTTACTACAAGTCATTCCGACCTTCATCCAGTGACCTTCCTATTTCACAAATCACACCATCTTCAATTATTTCCATGGTAACAGACGAGAATGTTCATCATTGTTCATATATAACTATGTTTAAAATCTTCTGATCTAAAAATATCATTTAAACGATATTAATTCAGCGCTATGAGTTATGCGAAATGTTTATTTAAAAGAATTATGACTTCTCATGGTGAAAGTAGAAATTCTATGGAAGTCACAAGGTTTATAACATGCATTTGAGGTGTCTGGTGATTCAGTCGTGGACCACGGTAAACATGGAGGCTGGATATACCTCTTCTGGATATATTAGTTCAAAGGAACATGATGACAGGTCTGTACATATGTGTTCATCGGAAAATCATTTGTGTATACATCACATTCATCTGAATATTCACTCATTACACGGTCATTTATAGCTTCTACTCTTTCAAATTAAGAGATCGTTAAAACGATATGTATTAAGCGTATTCACTTCTCATCTTTAACAAATAATGTGGTCAAAGTCATTTGATCGACTGATATACCAATGTGTTACATAACTAAATAAATTCTAAAACTCGGGTTATAAACAAACCGTCTTTGTTAACGGTACATTCGTGAAGAGGGAGTTTACATCAAATGAATGCAAAGATGGTGAATATTTCCGACAAGTTGATGGTGTAGCTATGGGTAGCCCTTTAGGGCCTCTCTTAGCTGAGGTATTCATGGCATATGTGGAAAATATGACGAGCGACCTCATTGGTGAGACAACTCTATATAGAAGGTATATGGACGATATTCTAATTATATGTGATAAGGATTTTGATGTTTACCGATTACTGGATAAACTCAATGGTGTTCAAAATGATATTGTGATGACACATGAACCAGAAAGTAACGGCCAATTAGCCTTTCTAGACATACTTTTAAGTCGAAGGGATGATGGCACTATTAGACGGTCCGTGTATAGGAAACCAACTTGGACGGGACAATACTTAAATTTCCATAGTTTCTGTCCATTGCAATACAAGAGAGGTCTAGTTAAGTGCCTCTTTAAGAGGACTCGAAGAATATGTACCTCTGATATGGTGGAAAAAGAGGAGAAGTTACTGACTGACACGTTAATAGCAAATGGTTATCCACTCAAGTTTATTAATAGGTGCAAAAGTCAATTAATGCCAAGACCTCTAATTTATTCAGTGCCAAAGAAAAAGGTTTACATCAATCTACCATATAGAGGCGAATCAAATAGTATAGTTTTAAGGCACAGATTGAAAGCAGCCATTGAGAATACGTATTATGCTGCTCAGTTGGTAGTGATTGAAAAGTCTAAGGCCATGATTCATAATAGACCCAAACAATGCACTAATGATTACGTCACATCCCATTGTATTTACCAATTTACATGTTTGTGTGGACACACATACATAGGGAGGAGTAATCGAACAATGCAATCAAGGGTCAATGAACATGTACCCAGATGGCTTCAAAATCAGTGTGTGTCAAATGATCCGATCAATGTAGGCGGTAGAAAACCATGTTCATCGATAGCAAAACACATTATTGAGACGGGGCACAAAATTAACATTAATACAGCATTTAGAATGTTGTATAGAAATTGTCAAGGTCGAATTCTTAAGTTTATTGAAGCCTTAGCTATTCGTAAATTTAAACCCCCCTTATGTGTACAAAAACAATTTGTCGTAACCTTGAATTTACCTTGGTAATCCTTAAGTCATTCTATGGCCTAGGATAACGCGACAATTTCTTATTCTTTCTCCCCCCTTAGTTATTTTAGTTGTACTTTTATTTGTTTGTTTGACCTTTATTAATTTTCATATAAAAATGCCTTGACAAGTATATGTGTGACCAGATTGTTCGAAATGTATAGCGCAAATACATCACATTTTTCAGATCAACTACGTCTTCTCATTGTTCTATCGAAATTTATAAAAGGGACTAATTGCTATAAAAAGTTACACATAATGTGCTGTGGATTATTTAATCAGGATTATTCTCCACAGTCTCCTTCACCGATATACACAGGACGTGATAACTAGACGAGTTTTAAAGAATCGAATATATTGATGGACATTTCACAGTTTTATAAATCACGGACGCGAAACTGGATGACTTTCTCAGAAAACGACCACTACAATCATTTGAAATTAATCGGTGAATGGTTACAGTGTTTATTCATAGTTGGAGCAACACCATCTATGAATTGACAACCAGAACATTTGCTTTCACTTCATCTTCTTTTTACAAAAGTAGTAATAATTTGTAAAATGAGTATTTCACTCATCGTTGATGATTGAGGGCAGGTGATTATCGGCCAAATAAACAAATTATTATTAGAAAGCGATGTAAGTTTATTTTAAGGAAGACTGATATTACACCCACGATACAGAATAGAGAATAGCATATTATTTGATTATTTGAGATGGAATGAGGTGATCAATGTTAAACAAAATATAATCATAACTGATTCTATAAACAAAAAAGAGGTCAACACAAATATGTTTGTTCATTGGACGAACACGTTGTTTACACTGAGATTGAAGAAGTAATCAATATTACTTTGAATGTTTTATTGGATATGACAGTAATGATAGAATTTGATGTTGTGTTATATTCAATGTGATGAATGAGACAGAATTCTCAATCGTTTTGCAAATCTTATTCCTCAATGCATACGATATACAGGTTTGTGGTGTTTGTATGAAGTAGGTTTGGCATAACGAGGGAATTGACAAGTGTTCGTGACAATTAACTTCATAAAGCCGCTTTATCTACGGTTCAATGGATATTGATTGAGACAGTAACTTAGGAGTGCTAAAATAGTTAACTATTTCCATACATTCATACATACACTCTCGGCCATACCAGGGCATTTGTCGGCCTTGACAAAATATCACAACCATTGCATTGAATCATTCATTTGTGAATGGTTCTTCCCGTTAACACTCTCTTTTTCCCTTATATTCTCTTCAACTCGATCTTCGTAGCCTTCTGCTGTCAGGTTTTGCACTTCCGATCGGTGTTACAAACTACTTATATCGACAGAAAGAAGTAGTATACACCACAGCTGTGTGATTTTTCACTCCACGTTACTCGTTTTTCCAATTGCTGACTTACGCTAGCTGGGGAAATTCTGATAAATATACAACAATCTATATTTCGCTACAATTCGGGACTCAATCACAGCTCTTTTTTAAATGCTATTGTTCACTCAGCCTTTCAGTCCTAAGTCGTAATCTATGGAAATAAACCAATGAATCACAATCCAATAATTCGTGTCCTCAATAATCAATCTCCTCGATGATGGATTACACATAGTTATCTTTGTGTTTCATCAAACAGAAGTACACATTTTGGTTTTTGTTTTGTATAAATGAAATCTACACAGATCGAATACTGTGATATTTTGCTATTCACTCATTTAATAGATTGATTTAATCATGCAAATGTTGAAAAGTAGTTCGATTGCTGTATCATTCAGAAGACATTTGTGTTATGCAGCTAATGTGATTTACATTCATATTATTCTACCAAAATCACACGATTCTGTAAGTTTCCTTCCCTTAACAGTTCTGAATTGAAATTAATCTGGTCCTGACTGCCTTCAAACCTGAGTATTGTAGATATTCACGAATTGATCTGGAAGATTTCTGAGGAGGTCTATAGTGGCATATATGATCAGGGTGATATCAAAAATGACGATTCGACCTACCACAAAGTGGCAAATATTTATTTATAAAGTGAAGATGAACATGATGTCTGGGATCATCCTCATCATCACCGTCATCCTCATCATCATCAAATTGAAATATAAATTTAACATTCATTATGTTGATTATCTTGAAGCTGTCCTTCCAGTTAATTGATTTCTGACGATCACACTGCAATTCACTTGATAAAATGATATTTAACATCACAAAGTGTGATCAAATATTGAGATTATAGAGAGAAGATCTGTTGCTTAGAAGGTTGATGTTGATGTTGTATCTTTTGAACTGACTTATTGATGAGTTGCTCTATAAAGATGGTCTCTTCCATGTTCCATGTGCCGAGTGCTTGGCTTCTTTATTGGAGCACAGGCGATTCACCTCCACCACAGTGATCAGACATCATCATCATCATCATTCATTGTTCATCTGTGTTGCTCAGTATAATCATTTCGTTTTTACTGCAGTTATTCACATCGCTACTTCAAACAATGATACTTCCATACATTTTCCGGTCCAACCATTCCATCACCAAATATCTATAGATATACTTATAATATAACATTCACAATCAAGTAGTTTTAAAGTTAATTTGAGGGAATCCACACCTGACATGGTCAGTAATGAAACCCTGAATCAGTAGCTGGATTTATATGGGGACATAACAGGAGCTAGACTACGGATACTCAACATAACTGATGTCATCTGGATCAATTCCTGAAAATTGAACTAATATATCCAGAAGAGGTATATCCAGCCTCCATGTTTACCGTGGTCCACGACTGAATCACCAGACACCTCAAATGCATGTTATAAACCTATTATCGCAATTCGTTTTGTGATTATTTCTTTCCTAATCCACATTGATTCTTTTTCATCGTAATTACCTTGACTATACTCCTTTTATTACATATTATATTCACACAACGTTGTTATTATTATCATCATTATTATTAGTATTATTATATTGACAAAAACCTGGAACCTTACTACAAGTCATTCCGACCTTCATCCAGTGACCTTCCTATTTCACAAATCACACCATCTTCAATTATTTCCATGGTAACAGACGAGAATGTTCATCATTGTTCATATATAACTATGTTTAAAATCTTCTGATCTAAAAATATCATTTAAACGATATTAATTCAGCGCTATGAGTTATGCGAAATGTTTATTTAAAAGAATTATGACTTCTCATGGTGAAAGTAGAAATTCTATGGAAGTCACAAGGTTTATAACATGCATTTGAGGTGTCTGGTGATTCAGTCGTGGACCACGGTAAACATGGAGGCTGGATATACCTCTTCTGGATATATTAGTTCAAAGGAACATGATGACAGGTCTGTACATATATGTTCATCGGAAAATCATTTCTGTATACATCACATTCATCTGGATATTCACTCATTACACGGTCATTCTTAGCTTCTTCTCTTTCAAATTAAGAGATCGTTAAAACGATATGTATTAAGCGTATTCACTTCTCATCTTTAACAAATAATGTGGTCAAAGTCATTTGATCGACTGATATACCAATGTGTTACATAACTAAATAAATTCTAAAACTCGGGTTATAAACAAACCGTCTTTGTTAACGGTACATTCGTGAAGAGGGAGTTTACATCAAATGAATGCAAAGATGGTGAATATTTCCGACAAGTTGATGGTGTAGCTATGGGTAGCCCTTTAGGGCCTCTCTTAGCTGAGGTATTCATGGCATATGTGGAAAATATGACGAGCGACCTCATTGGTGAGACAACTCTATATAGAAGGTATATGGACGATATTCTAATTATATGTGATAAGGATTTTGATGTTTACCGATTACTGGATAAACTCAATGGTGTTCAAAATGATATTGTGATGACACATGAACCAGAAAGTAACGGCCAATTAGCCTTTCTAGACATACTTTTAAGTCGAAGGGATGATGGCACTATTAGACGGTCCGTGTATAGGAAACCAACTTGGACGGGACAATACTTAAATTTCCATAGTTTCTGTCCATTGCAATACAAGAGAGGTCTAGTTAAGTGCCTCTTTAAGAGGACTCGAAGAATATGTACCTCTGATATGGTGGAAAAAGAGGAGAAGTTACTGACTGACACGTTAATAGCAAATGGTTATCCACTCAAGTTTATTAATAGGTGCAAAAGTCAATTAATGCCAAGACCTCTAATTTATTCAGTGCCAAAGAAAAAGGTTTACATCAATCTACCATATAGAGGCGAATCAAATAGTATAGTTTTAAGGCACAGATTGAAAGCAGCCATTGAGAATACGTATTATGCTGCTCAGTTGGTAGTGATTGAAAAGTCTAAGGCCATGATTCATAATAGACCCAAACAATGCACTAATGATTACGTCACATCCCATTGTATTTACCAATTTACATGTTTGTGTGGACACACATACATAGGGAGGAGTAATCGAACAATGCAATCAAGGGTCAATGAACATGTACCCAGATGGCTTCAAAATCAGTGTGTGTCAAATGATCCGATCAATGTAGGCGGTAGAAAACCATGTTCATCGATAGCAAAACACATTATTGAGACGGGGCACAAAATTAACATTAATACAGCATTTAGAATGTTGTATAGAAATTGTCAAGGTCGAATTCTTAAGTTTATTGAAGCCTTAGCTATTCGTAAATTTAAACCCCCCTTATGTGTACAAAAACAATTTGTCGTAACCTTGAATTTACCTTGGTAATCCTTAAGTCATTCTATGGCCTAGGATAACGCGACAATTTCTTATTCTTTCTCCCCCCTTAGTTATTTTAGTTGTACTTTTATTTGTTTGTTTGACCTTTATTAATTTTCATATAAAAATGCCTTGACAAGTATATGTGTGACCAGATTGTTCGAAATGTATAGCGCAAATACATCACATTTTTCAGATCAACTACGTCTTCTCATTGTTCTATCGAAATTTATAAAAGGGACTAATTGCTATAAAAAGTTACACATAATGTGCTGTGGATTATTTAATCAGGATTATTCTCCACAGTCTCCTTCACCGATATACACAGGACGTGATAACTAGACGAGTTTTAAAGAATCGAATATATTGATGGACATTTCACAGTTTTATAAATCACGGACGCGAAACTGGATGACTTTCTCAGAAAACGACCACTACAATCATTTGAAATTAATCGGTGAATGGTTACAGTGTTTATTCATAGTTGGAGCAACACCATCTATGAATTGACAACCAGAACATTTGCTTTCACTTCATCTTCTTTTTACAAAAGTAGTAATAATTTGTAAAATGAGTATTTCACTCATCGTTGATGATTGAGGGCAGGTGATTATCGGCCAAATAAACAAATTATTATTAGAAAGCGATGTAAGTTTATTTTAAGGAAGACTGATATTACACCCACGATACAGAATAGAGAATAGCATATTATTTGATTATTTGAGATGGAATGAGGTGATCAATGTTAAACAAAATATAATCATAACTGATTCTATAAACAAAAAAGAGGTCAACACAAATATGTTTGTTCATTGGACGAACACGTTGTTTACACTGAGATTGAAGAAGTAATCAATATTACTTTGAATGTTTTATTGGATATGACAGTAATGATAGAATTTGATGTTGTGTTATATTCAATGTGATGAATGAGACAGAATTCTCAATCGTTTTGCAAATCTTATTCCTCAATGCATACGATATACAGGTTTGTGGTGTTTGTATGAAGTAGGTTTGGCATAACGAGGGAATTGACAAGTGTTCGTGACAATTAACTTCATAAAGCCGCTTTATCTACGGTTCAATGGATATTGATTGAGACAGTAACTTAGGAGTGCTAAAATAGTTAACTATTTCCATACATTCATACATACACTCTCGGCCATACCAGGGCATTTGGCGGCCTTGACAAAATATCACAACCATTGCATTGAATCATTCATTTGTGAATGGTTCTTCCAGTTAACACTCTCTTTTTCCCTTATATTCTCTTCAACTCGATCTTCGTAGCCTTCTGCTGTCAGGTTTTCCACTTCCGATCGGTGTTACAAACTACTTATATCGACAGACAGATGTAGTATACACCACAGCTGTGTGATTTTTCACTCCACGTTACTCGTTTTTCCAATTGCTGACTCACGCTAGTAAGGGAAATTCTGATAAATCTACAACAATCTATATTTCGCTACAATTCGGGACTCAATCACAGCTCTTCTTTACATGCTATTGTTCACTCAGCCTTTCAGTCCTAAGACGTAATCTATGGAAATAAACCAATGAATCACAATCCAATAATTCGTGTCCTCAATAATCAATCTCCTCGATGATGGATTACACATAGTTATCTTTGTGTTTCATCAAACAGAAGTACACATTTTGGTTTTTGTTTTGTATAAATGAAATCTACACAGATCGAATACTGTGATATTTTGCTATTCACTCATTTAATAGATTGATTTAATCATGCAAATGTTGAAAAGTAGTTCGATTGCTGTATCATTCAGAAGACATTTGTGTTATGCAGCTAATGTGATTTACATTCATATTATTCTACCAAAATCACACGATTCTGTAAGTTTCCTTTCCTTAACAGTTCTGAATTGAAATTAATCTGGTCCTGACTGCCTTCAAACCTGAGTATTGTAGATATTCACGAATTGATGTGGAAGATTTCTTAGGAGGTCTATAGTGGCATATATGATCAGGGTGATATCAAAAATGACGATTCGACCTACCACAAAGTGGCAAATATTTATTTATAAAGTGAAGATGAACATGATGTCTGGGATCATCCTCATCATCACCGTCATCCTCATCATCATCAAATTGAAATATAAATTTAACATTCATTATGTTGATTATCTTGAAGCTGTCCTTCCTGTTAATTGATTTCTGACGATCACACTGCAATTCACTTGATAAAATGATATTTAACATCACAAAGTGTGATCAAATATTGAGATTACAGATAGAAGATCTGTTGCTCAGAAGGTTGATGTTGATGATGATGTGTCTTTTGAACTGACTTATTGATTAGTTTCTTTATAAAGATGGTCTCTTCCACGTTCTATGTGCCGAGTGCTTGGCTTCTTTATTGGAGCACAGGCAATTCAACTCCACCACAGTGATCAGACATCATCATCATCATCATTCATTGTTCATCTGTGTTGCTCAGTATAATCATTTCGTTTTTACTGCAGTTATTCACATTGCTACTTCAAACAATGATACTTCCATACATTTTCCGGTCGAACCATTCCATCACCAAATATCTATAGATATACTTATAATATAACATTCTCAATCAAGTTATTTTAGAGTTATTTTGAGGAAATCCACACCTGACATGGTCAGTAAAGAAACCCCGAATCAGTAGCACGATTTATACGGGGACATAACAGGAGCTAGACTACGGACGCTCAACTTAACTGAAGTCATCTGGATCAACTCCTCAAAACCGAACTAATATATCCAGAAGAGGTATATCCAGCCTCCATGTTTACCGTGGTCCACGACTGAATCACCAGACACCTCAAATGCATGTTATAAACCTATTATCCCAATTCCCTTTGTGATTATCTCTTTCCTAATCCACATTGATTCTTTTTCATCGTAATTACCTTGACTATACTCCTTTTATTACATATTATATTCACACAGCGTTGTTATTATTATCATCATTATTATTAGTATTATTATATTGACAAAAACCTGGAACCTTACTACAAGTCATTCCGACCTTCATCCAGTGACCTTCCTATTTCACAAATCACACCATCTTCAACTATTTCCATGGTAACAGATGAGAATGTTCATCATTGTTCATATAAAACTACGTTTAAAATCTTCTGATCTAAAAATATCATTTAAACGATATTAATTCAGCGCTATGAGTTATGCGAAATGTTTATTTAAAAGAATTATGACTTCTCATGGTGAAAGTAGAAATTCTATGGAAGTCACAAGGTCTATAACATGCATTTGAGGTGTCTGGTGATTCAGTCGTGGACCACGGTAAACATGGAGGCTGGATATACCTCTTCTGGATATATTAGTTCAAAGGAACATGATGACAGGTCTGTACATATGTGTTCATCGGAATATCATTTCTGTATACATCACATTCATCTGGATATTCACTCATTACACGGTCATTCTTAGCTTCTGTTCTTTCAAATTAATAGATCGTTAAAACGATAGGTATTAGGCGTGTTCACTTCTCATCTTTAACAAATAATGTGGTCAAAGGCATTTGATCGACTGATATACCAATGTGTTACATAACTAAACAAATTCTAAAACTCGGATTATAAGCAAACCGTCTTTGTTAACGGTACATTCGTGAGCAGGGAGTTTACATCAAATGAAAGCAAAGATGGTGAATATTTTCGACAAGTTGATGGTGTAGCTATGGGTAGCCCTTTAGGGCCTCTCTTAGCTGAGGTATTCATGTCATATGTGGAAAATATGACGAGCGACCTCATTGGTGAGACAACTCTATATAGAAGATATATGGACGATATTCTAATTATATATGATAAGGATTTTGATGTTTACCGATTACTGGATAAACTCAATGGTGTTCAAAATGATATTGTGATGACACATGAACCAGAAAGTAATGGCCAATTAGCCTTTCTAGATATACTTTTAAGTCGAAGGGATGATGGCACTATTAGACGGTCCGTGTATAGGAAACCAACTTGGACGGGACAATACTTAAATTTCCATAGTTTCTGTCCATTGCAATACAAGAGAGGTCTAGTTAAGTGCCTCTTTAAGAGGACTCGAAGAATATGTACCTCTGATATGGTGGAAAAAGAGGAGAAGTTACTGACTGACACGTTAATAGCAAATGGTTATCCACTCAAGTTTATTAATAGGTGCAAAAGTCAATTAATGCCAAGACCTCTAATTTATTCAGTGCCAAAGAAAAAGGTTTACATCAATCTACCATATAGAGGCGAATCAAACAGTATAGTTTTAAGGCAGAGATTGAAAGCAGCCATTGAGAATACGTATTATGCTGCTCCGTTGGTAGTGATTGAAAAGTCTAAAGCCATGATTCCTAATAGACCCAAACAATGCACTAATGATTACGTCACATCCCATTGTATTTACCAATTTACATGTTTGTGTGGACACACATACATAGGGAGGAGTAATCGAACAATGCAATCAAGGGTCAATGAACATGTACCCAGATGGCTTCAAAATCAGTGTGTGTCAAATGATCCGATCAATGTAGGCGGTAGAAAACCATGTTCATCGATAGCAAAACACATTATTGAGACGGGGCACAAAATTAACATTAATACAGCATTTAGAATGTTGTATAGAAATTGTCAAGGTCGAATTCTTAAGTTTATTGAAGCCTTAGCTATTCGTAAATTTAAACCCCCCTTATGTGTACAAAAACAATTTGTCGTAACCTTGAATTTACCTTGGTAATCCTTAAGTCATTCTATGGCCTAGGATAACGCGACAATTTCTTATTCTTTCTCCCCCCTTAGTTATTTTAGTTGTACTTTTATTTGTTTGTTTGACCTTTATTAATTTTCATATAAAAATGCCTTGACAAGTATATGTGTGACCAGATTGTTCGAAATGTATAGCGCAAATACATCACATTTTTCAGATCAACTACGTCTTCTCATTGTTCTATCGAAATTTATAAAAGGGACTAATTGCTATAAAAAGTTACACATAATGTGCTGTGGATTATTTAATCAGGATTATTCTCCACAGTCTCCTTCACCGATATACACAGGACGTGATAACTAGACGAGTTTTAAAGAATCGAATATATTGATGGACATTTCACAGTTTTATAAATCACGGACGCGAAACTGGATGACTTTCTCAGAAAACGACCACTACAATCATTTGAAATTAATCGGTGAATGGTTACAGTGTTTATTCATAGTTGGAGCAACACCATCTATGAATTGACAACCAGAACATTTGCTTTCACTTCATCTTCTTTTTACAAAAGTAGTAATAATTTGTAAAATGAGTATTTCACTCATCGTTGATGATTGAGGGCAGGTGATTATCGGCCAAATAAACAAATTATTATTAGAAAGCGATGTAAGTTTATTTTAAGGAAGACTGATATTACACCCACGATACAGAATAGAGAATAGCATATTATTTGATTATTTGAGATGGAATGAGGTGATCAATGTTAAACAAAATATAATCATAACTGATTCTATAAACAAAAAAGAGGTCAACACAAATATGTTTGTTCATTGGACGAACACGTTGTTTACAATGAGATTGAAGAAGTAATCAATATTACTTTGAATATTTTATTGAATATGACAGAAATGATAGAATTTGATGTTATGTTATATTCAATGTGATGAATGAGACAGAATTCTCAATTTTTTGCAAATCTTATTCCTCAATGCATACGATATACAGGTTTGTGGTGTTTGTATGAAGTAGGTTTGGCGTAACGAGGGAATTGACAAGTGTTCGTGACAATTAACTTCATAAAGCCGCTTTATCTACGGTTCAATGGATATTGATTGAGACAGTAACTTAGGAGTGCTAAAATAGTTAACTATTTCCATACATTCATACATACACTCTCGGCCATACCAGGGCATTTGGCAGCCTTGATAAAATATCACAACCATTGCATTGAATCATTCATTTTTGAATGGTTCTTGCAGTCCACACTCTCTTTTTCCCTTATATTCTCTTCAACTCAATCTTCGTAGCCTTCTGCTGTCAGGTTTTCCACTTCCGATCGGTGTTACAAACTACTTATATCGACAGACAGATGTAGTATACACCACAGCTGTATGATTTTTCATTCCACGTTACTCGTTTTTCCAATTGCTGACTTACGCTAGCTAGGGAAATTCTGATAAATATACAACAAACTATATTTCGCTACAATTCGGGATTCCATCACAGCTCTTCTTTACATGCTATTGTTCACTCAGCCTTTCAGTCTTAAGATGTAATCTATGAAAATAAACCAATGAATCACAATCCAATAATTCGTGTCCTCAATAATCAATCTCCTCGATGATGGATTACACATAGTTATCTTTGTGTTTCATCAAACAGAAGTACACATTTTGGTTTTTGTTTTGAATAAATGAAATCTACATAGATTGAATACTGTGATATTTTGCTATTCACTCATTTAATAGATTGATTTAATCATGCAAATGTTGAAAAGTAGTTCGATTGCTGTATCATTCAGAAGACATTTGTGTTATGCAGCTAATGTGATTTACATTCATATTATTCTACCAAAATCACACGATTCTGTAAGTTTCCTTCCCTTAACAGTTCTGAATTGAAATTAATCTGGTCCTGACTGCCTTCAAACCTGAGTATTGTAGATATTCACGAATTGATCTGGAAGATTTCTGAGGAGGTCTATAGTGGCATATATGATCAGGGTGATATCAAAAATGACGATTCGACCTACCACAAAGTGGCAAATATTTATTTATAAAGTGAAGATGAACATGATGTCTGGGATCATCCTCATCATCACCGTCATCCTCATCATCATCAAATTGAAATATAAATTTAACATTCATTATGTTGATTATCTTGAAGCTGTCCTTCCTGTTAATTGATTTCTGACGATCACACTGCAATTCACTTGATAAAATGATATTTAACATCACAAAGTGTGATCAAATATTGAGATTATAGAGAGAAGATCTGTTGCTTAGAAGGTTGATGTTGATGTTGTATCTTTTGAACTGACTTATTGATGAGTTGCTCTATAAAGATGGTCTCTTCCATGTTCCATGTGCCGAGTGCTTGGCTTCTTTATTGGAGCACAGGCGATTCACCTCCACCACAGTGATCAGACATCATCATCATCATCATTCATTGTTCATCTGTGTTGCTCAGTATAATCATTTCGTTTTTACTGCAGTTATTCACATCGCTACTTCAAACAATGATACTTCCATACATTTTCCAGTCGAACCATTCCATCACCAAATATCTATAGATATACTTATAATATAACATTCACAATCAAGTAGTTTTAAAGTTAATTTGAGGGAATCCACACCTGACATGGTCAGTAATGAAACCTTGAATCAGTAGCTGGATTTATATGGGGACATAACAGGAGCTAGACTATGGATACTCAACATAACTGATGTCATCTGGATCAATTCCTGAAAATTGAACTAATATATCGAGAAGAGGTATATCCAGCCTCCATGTTTACCGTGGTCCACGACTGAATCACCAGACACCTCAAATGCATGTTATAAACCTATTATCGCAATTCGTTTTGTGATTATCTCTTTCCTAATCCACATTGATTCTTTTTCATCGTAATTACCTTGACTATACTCCTTCTATTACATATTATATTCACACAACGTTGTTATTATTATCATCATTATTATTAGTATTATTATATTGACAAAAACCTGGAACCTTACTACAAGTCATTCCGACCTTCATCCAGTGACCTTCCTATTTCACAAATCACACCATCTTCAAGTATTTCCATGGTAACAGACGAGAATGTTCATCATTGTTCATATATAACTATGTTTAAAATCTTCTGATCTAAAAATATCATTTAAACGATATTAATTCAGCGCTATGGGTTATGCGAAATGTTTATTTAAAAGAATTATGACTTCTCATGGTGAAAGTAGAAATTCTATGGAAGTCACAAGGTTTATAACATGCATTTGAGGTGTCTGGTGATTCAGTCGTGGACCACGGTAAACATGGAGGCTGGATATACCTCTTCTGGATATATTAGTTCAAAGGAACATGATGACAGGTCTGTACATATATGTTCATCGGAAAATCATTTCTGTATACATCACATTCATCTGGATATTCACTCATTACACGGTCATTCTTAGCTTCTTCTCTTTCAAATTAAGAGATCGTTAAAACGATATGTATTAAGCGTATTCACTTCATCTTTAACAAATAATGTGGTCAAAGTCATTTGATCGACTGATATACCAATGTGTTACATAACTAATTAAATTCTAAAACTCGGGTTATAAACAAACCGTCTTTGTTAACGGTACATTCGTGAAGAGGGAGTTTACATCAAATGAATGCAAAGATGGTGAATATTTCCGACAAGTTGATGGTGTAGCTATGGGTAGCCCTTTAGGGCCTCTCTTAGCTGAGGTATTCATGGCATATGTGGAAAATATGACGAGCGACCTCATTGGTGAGACAACTCTATATAGAAGGTATATGGACGGATATTCTAATTATATGTGATAAGGATTTTGATGTTTACCGATTACTGGATAAACTCAATGGTGTTCAAAATGATATTGTGATGACACATGAACCAGAAAGTAACGGCCAATTAGCCTTTCTAGACATACTTTTTAGTCGAAGGGATGATGGCACTATTAGACGGTCCGTGTATAGGAAACCAACTTGGACGGGACAATACTTAAATTTCCATAGTTTCTGTCCATTGCAATACAAGAGAGGTCTAGTTAAGTGCCTCTTTAAGAGGACTCGAAGATATGTACCTCTGATATGGTGGAAAAAGAGGAGAAGTTACTGACTGACACGTTAATAGCAAATGGTTATCCACTCAAGTTTATTAATAGGTGCAAAAGTCAATTAATGCCAAGACCTCTAATTTATTCAGTGCCAAAGAAAAAGGTTTACATCAATCTACCATATAGAGGCGAATCAAATAGTATAGTTTTAAGGCACAGATTGAAAGCAGCCATTGAGAATACGTATTATGCTGCTCAGTTGGTAGTGATTGAAAAGTCTAAGGCCATGATTCATAATAGACCCAAACAATGCACTAATGATTACGTCACATCCCATTGTATTTACCAATTTACATGTTTGTGTGGACACACATACATAGGGAGGAGTAATCGAACAATGCAATCAAGGGTCAATGAACATGTACCCAGATGGCTTCAAAATCAGTGTGTGTCAAATGATCCGATCAATGTAGGCGGTAGAAAACCATGTTCATCGATAGCAAAACACATTATTGAGACGGGGCACAAAATTAACATTAAATACAGCATTTAGAATGTTGTATAGAAATTGTCAAGGTCGAATTCTTAAGTTTATTGAAGCCTTAGCTATTCGTAAATTTAAACCCCCCTTATGTGTACAAAAGCAATTTGTCGAAACCTTGAATTTACCTTGGTAAACCTTAAGTCATTCTATGGCCTAGGATAACGCGACAATTTCTTATTCTTTCTCCCCCCTTAGTTATTTTAGTTGTACTTTTATTTGTTTGTTTGACCTTTATTAATTTTCATATAAAAATGCATTGACAAGTATATGTGTGACCAGATTGTTCGAAATGTATAGCGCAAATACATCACATTTTTCAGATCAACTACGTCTTCTCATTGTTCTATCGAAATTTAAAAAAGGGACTAATTGCTATAAAAAGTTACACATAATGTGCTGTGGATTATTTAATCAGGATTATTCTCCACAGTCTCCTTCACCGATATACACAGGACGTGATAACTAGACGAGTTTTAAAGAATCGAATATATTGATGGACATTTCACAGTTTTATAAATCACGGACGCGAAACTGGGATGACTTTCTCAGAAAACGACCACTACAATCATTTGAAATTAATCGGTGAATGGTTACAGTGTTTATTCATAGTTGGAGCAACACCATCTATGAATTGACAACCAGAACATTTGCTTTCACTTCATCTTCTTTTTACAAAAGTAGTAATAATTTGTAAAATGAGTATTTCACTCATCGTTGATGATTGAGGGCAGGTGATTATCGGCCAAATAAACAAATTATTATTAGAAAGCGATGTAAGTTTATTTTAAGGAAGACTGATATTACACCCACGATACAGAATAGAGAATAGCATATTATTTGATTATTTGAGATGGAATGAGGTGATCAATGTTAAACAAAATATAATCATAACTGATTCTATAAACAAAAAAGAGGTCAACACAAATATGTTTGTTCATTGGACGAACACGTTGTTTACACTGAGATTGAAGAAGTAATCAATATTACTTTGAATGTTTTATTGGATATGACAGTAATGATAGAATTTGATGTTGTGTTATATTCAATGTGATGAATGAGACAGAATTCTCAATCGTTTTGCAAATCTTATTCCTCAATGCATACGATATACAGGTTTGTGGTGTTTGTATGAAGTAGGTTTGGCGTAACGAGGGAATTGACAAGTGTTCGTGACAATTAACCTCATAAAGCCGCTTTATCTACGGTTCAATGAATACTGATTGAGACAGTAACTTAGAAATGCTAAAATAGTTAACTATTTCCATACATTCATACATACACTCTCGGCCATACCAGAGGATTTGGCGGCCTTGATAAAACATCACAACCATTGCATTGAATCCTTCATTTGCTAATTTCCATCATTTGTCCATCACATTTTGCATGATTCTTGCAGTCCACACATTCTTTTGCCCCTTATATTCTCTTCAACTCGATCTTCGTAGCCTTCTGCTGTCAGGTTTTCCACTTCCGATCGGTGTTACAAACTACTTATATCGACAGACAGATGAGGTATACACCACAGGTTTGTGATTTTTCACTCCACGTTACTCGTTTTTACCATTGCTGACTTACGCTAGCTGTGGAAATTCTGATAAATATACAACAATCTATATTTCGCTACAATTCGGGACTCAATCACAGCTGTTCTTTACATGCTATTGTTCACTCAGCCTTTCAGTCCTAAGTCGTAATCTATGGAAATAAACCAATGAATCACAATCCAATAATTCGTGTCCTCAATAATCAATCTCCTCGATGATGGATTACACATAGTTATCTTTGTGTTTCATCAAACAGAAGTACACATTTTGGTTTTTGTTTTGTATAAATGAAATCTACACAGATCGAATACTGTGATATTTTGCTATTCACTCATTTAATAGATTGATTTAATCATGCAAATGTTGAAAAGTAGTTCGATTGCTGTATCATTCAGAAGACATTTGTGTTATGCAGCTAATGTGATTTACATTCATATTATTCTACCAAAATCACACGATTCCTGTAAGTTTCCTTTCCTTAACAGTTCTGAATTGAAATTAATCTGGTCCTGACTGCCTTCAAACCTGAGTATTGTAGATATTCACGAATTGATGTGGAAGATTTCTTAGGAGGTCTATAGTGGCATATATGATCAGGGTGATATCAAAAATGACGATTCGACCTACCACAAAGTGGCAAATATTTATTTATAAAGTGAAGATGAACATGATGTCTGGGATCATCCTCATCATCACCGTCATCCTCATCATCATCAACTTGAAATATAAATTTGACATTCATTATGTTGATTATCTTGAAGCTGTCCTTCCAGTTAATTGATTTCTGACGATCACACTGCAATTCACTTGATAAAATGATATTTAACATCACAAAGTGTGATCAAATATTGAGATTACAGATAGAAGATCTGTTGCTTAGAAGGCTGATGTTGATGTTGTATCTTTTGAACTGACTTATTGATGAGTTGCTCTTTAAAGATGGTCTCTTCCATGTTCCATGTGCCGAGTGCTTGGCTTCTTTATTGGAGCACAGGGCGTTTCCCTCCACCACAGTGATCAGACATCCATCATCATCATCATTCATTGTTCATCTGTGTTGCTCAGTATAATCATTTCGTTTTTACTGCAGTTATTCACATACGCCTACCCTTCAAAACAATGATACTTCCATACTTTTCCGGTCCAACCATTCCATCACCAAATATCTATAGATATACTTATAATATAACATTCACAATCAAGTAGTTTTAACGTTAATTTGAGGGAATCCACACCTGACATGGTCAGTAATGAAACCTTGAATCAGTAGCTGGATTTATATGGGGACATAACAGGAGCTAGACTACGGATACTCAACATAACTGATGTCATCTGGATCAATTCTTGAAAATTGAACTAATATATCCAGAAGAGGTAATATCTAGCCTCCATGTTTACCGTGGTCCACGACTGAATCACCAGACACCTCAAATGCATGTTATAAACCTATTATCGCAATTCGTTTTGTGATTATTTCTTTCCTAATCCACATTGATTCTTTTTCATCGTAATTACCTTGACTATACTCCTTTTATTACATATTTTATTCACACAACGTTGTTATTATTATCATCATTATTATTAGTATTATTATATTAGTAGAATCGTGGAACCTTACTACAAGTCATTCCGACCTTCATCCAGTGACCTTCCTATTTCACAAATCACACACTCTTCAATTATTTCCATGGTAACAGACGAGATTGTTCATCATTGTTCATATATAACTATGTTTAAAATCTTCTGATCTAAAAATATCATTTAAACGATATTAATTCAGCGCTATGAGTTATGCGAAATGTTTACTTTAAAGAAATATGACTTCTCATGGTGAAAGTAAGAATTCTATGGAAGTCACAAGGTTTATAACATGCATTTGAGGTGTCTGGTGATTCAGTCGTGGACCACGGTAAACATGGAGGCTGGAGATACCTCTTCTGGATATATTAGTTCAAAGGAACATGATGACAGGTCTGTACATATATGTTCATCGGAAATTAATTTCTGTATACATCACATTCATCTGGATATTCACTCATTACACGGTCATTCTTAGCTTCTTCTCTTTCAAATTAAGAGATCGTTAAATAGAATGTATTAAGCGTATTCACTTCTCATCTTTAACAAATATGTGGTCAAAGTCATTTGATCGACTGATATACCAATGTGTTACATAACTAAATAAATGCTAAAACTCGGGTTATAAACAAACCGTCTTTGTTAACGGTACATTCGTGAAGAGGGAGTTTACATCAAATGAATGCAAAGATGGTGAATATTTCCGACAAGTTGATGGTGTAGCTATGGGTAGCCCTTTAGGGCCTCTCTTAGCTGAGGTATTCATGGCATATGTGGAAAATATGACGAGCGACCTCATTGGTGAGACAACTCTATATAGAAGGTATTTGGACGATATTCTAATTATATGTGATAAGGATTTTGATGTTTACCGATTACTGGATAAACTCAATGGTGTTCACAATGATATTGTGATGACACCTGAACCAGAAAGTAACGGCCAATTAGCCTTTCTAGACATACTTTTAAGTCGAAGGGATGATGGCAATATTAGACGGTCCGTGTATAGGAAACCAACTTGGACGGGACAATACTTAAATTTCAATAGTTCTGTCCATTGCAATACAAGAGAGGTCTAGTTAAGTGCCTCTTTAAGAGGACTCGAAAGAATATGTACCTCTGATATGGTGGAAAAAGAGGAGAAGTTACTGACTGACACGTTAATAGCAAATGGTTATCCACTCAAGTTTATTAATAGGTGCAAAAGTCAATTAATGCCAAGACCTCTAATTATTCAGTGCCAAAGAAAAAGGTTTACATCAATCTACCATATAGAGGCGAATCAAATAGTATAGTTTTAAGGCACAGATTGAAAGCAGCCATTGAGTATACGTATTATGCTGCTCAGTTGGTAGTGATTGAAAAGTCTAAGGCCATGATTCATAATAGACCCAAACAATGCACTAATGATTACGTCACATCCCATTGTATTTACCAATTTACATGTTTGTGTGGACACACATACATAGGGAGGAGTAATCGAACAATGCAATCAAGGGTCAATGAACATGTACCCAGATGGCTTCAAAATCAGTGTGTGTCAAATGATCCGATCAATGTAGGCGGTAGAAAACCATGTTCATCGATAGCAAAACACATTATTGAGACGGGGCACAAAATTAACATAATACAGCATTTAGAATGTTGTATAGAAATTGTCAAGGTCGAATTCTTAGTTTATTGAAGCCTTAGCTATTCGTAAATTTAAACCCCCCTTATGTGTACAAAAGCAATTTGTCGTAACCTTGAATTTACCTTGGTAATCCTTAAGTCATTCTATGGCCTAGGATAACGCGACAATTTCTTATTCTTTCTCCCCCCTTAGTTATTTTAATTGTACTTTTATTTGTTTGTTTGACCTTTATTGGTCTTTATTAATTTTCATATAAAAATGCCTTGACAAGTATATGTGTGACCAGATTGTTCGAAATGTATAGCGCAAATACATCACATTTTTCAGATCAACTACGTCTTCTCATTGTTCTATCGAAATTTATAAAAGGGACTAATTGCTATAAAAAGTTACACATAATGTGATGTGGATTATTTAATCAGGATTATTCTCCACAGTCTCCTTCACCGATATACACAGGACGTGATAACTAGACGAGTTTTAAAGAATCGAATATATTGATGGACATTTCACAGTTTTATAATCACGGACGCGAAACTGGATGACTTTCTCAGAAAACGACCACTACAATCATTTGAAATTAATCGGTGAATGGTTACAGTGTTTATTCATAGTTGGAGCAACACCATCTATGAATTGACAACCAGAACATTTGCTTTCACTTCATCTTCTTTTTACAAATGTAGTAATAATTTGTTAAAATGAGTATTTCATTCATCGTTGATGATTGAGGGCAGGTGATTATCGGCCAAATAAACAAATTATTATTAGAACGCGATGTAAGTTTATTTTATGGAAGACTGATATTACACCCACGCTACAGAATAGAGATTAGCATATTATTTGATTATTTGAGATGGAATGAGGTGATCAATGTTAAACAAAATATAATCATAACTGATTCTATAAACAAAAAAGAGGTCAACACAAATATGTTTGTTCATTGGACGAACACGTTGTTTACACTGAGATTGAAGAAGGAATCAATATTACTTTGCATGTTTTATTGGATATGACAGTAATGATAGAATTTGATGTTGTGTTATATTCAATGTGATGAATGAGACAGAATTCTCATTCGTTTTGCAAATCTTATTCCTCAATGCATACGATATACAGGTTTGTGGTGTTTTGTATGAAGTAGGTTTGGCGTAACGAGGGAATTGACAAGTGTTCGTGACAATTAACCTCATAAAGCCGCTTTATCTACGGTTCAATGAATACTGATTGAGACAGTAACTTAGGAGTGCTAAAATAGTTAACTATTTCCATACATTCATACATACACTCTCGGCCATACCAGAGCATTTGGCGGCCTTGATAAAACATCACAACCATTGCATTGAATCCTTCATTTGCTAATTTCCATCATTTGTCCATCACATTCTGCATGATTCTTGCAGTCCACACATTCTTTTGCCCCTTATATTCTCTTCAACTCGATCTTCGTAGCCTTCTGCTGTCAGGTTTTCCACTTCCGATCGGTGTTACAAACTACTTATATCGACAGACAGATGAGGTATACACCACAGGTTTGTGATTTTTCACTCCACGTTACTCGTTTTTACCATTGCTGACTTACGCTAGCTGTGGAAATTCTGATAAATATACAACAATCTATATTTCGCTACAATTCGGGACTCAATCACAGCTGTTCTTTACATGCTATTGTTCACTCAGCCTTTCAGTATTAAGATGTAATCTGTGAAAATAAACCAATGAATCACAATCCAATAATTCGTGTCCTCAATAATCAATCTCCTCGATGATGGATTACACATAGTTATCTTTGTGTTTCATCAAGCAGAAGTACACATTTTGGTTTTTGTTTTGTATAAATGAAATCTACACGGATTCAATACTGTGATATTTTGCTATTCACTCATTTAATAGATTGATTTAATCATGCAAATGTTGAAAAGTAGTTCGATTGCTGTATCATTCAAAAGACATTGGTGTTATGCAGCTAATGTGATTTACATTCATATTATTCTACCGAAATCACAAGATTCTGTAAGTTTCCTTTCCTTAACAGTTCTGAATTGTAATTAATCTGGTCCTGACTGCCTTCAAACCTGAGTATTGTAGATATTCACGAATTGATGTGTAAGATTTCTTAGAAGCTCTATAGTGACATATATGATTAGGGTGCTATCAAAAATGACGATTCGACCTACACAAAGTGGCAAATATTTATTTATAAAGTGAAGATGAACATGTTGTCTGGGATCATCCTCATCATCACCGTCATCCTCATCATCATCAACTTGAAATATAAATTTAACATTGATTATGTTGATTATCATGA
>OX103728.1:15612519-15959734 GCA_944470365.2 Schistosoma intercalatum
GGCCGTCCAGTGCTTCAAGGTTTTCCATGGTGGTCTAGCTTCAACTGACTCATGATCTTAACCATTGATATATATATATATATATATATATATTGATTATTACTTGTTAAATGTTCAATAGTGGAACACTATTTCAAACAACTAATTCACAACTAATACAATTTATAAATAAAGAAAAAAAAGAAAACAGTCATTTCATTAAGTCAGTTACCTTCTCTCATTACATTAAAACAAAACAAAAAATCATCAATATTAACACAAACACACAATATTTCAAATGATTGACAGTTAATTGTTCATCATTTATTTATACATCGTTTTTTTCTTTTCTCTCTCTCTCTCTCTCTACTTTTTTTCTTATTTTCATGAAAAGAATCAAGTTTTATTACTGTGTCTTCTTTCTGTTGTCGTGAGTACAACGAGAGAGAAAAAAACACAACAAAAATACAAAAAACAAAAACAATAACAAACTAATCAATGAATTATCTTAAATGTGTTAAAACAATAATTTTCATTAAACTATTTCAATATTCATTTCATTTACTTTTTTTTCTTTTTCTTTTTCTTCTTCGTCTACTACTTTTCTTGAATAAGAAATCATGTCGTTTCTTATCAGTCATACAACAATGACCACTATGGCTACTACTACTACTACTACTACTACTACCATCAGTATTAGTAGTAGACACATCTTGATTTAATACTTATCACTATATGTGATAGGTGTATCATTTACATTGTTTTAAATAAATGATCATGTTTCAATAGTAAACAATATGACTTGTGTTATGATTTATGAGTTATTTATTTATCATATAGAGATATATTACTTAAAGAATATTTAGTTGTATATAGTTAATGTCAATAGTTATGATTAGTTTATTATTATTATTATTATTCCTTCTATTACTTTTCATGCAACGTTTTGTCTACTCTATTCTATGTATGTATGTTTAGACATTTATGTGTATTGTTGATTATGATGATTATTATTATTATTATTGTTTACCTGAATATCATGAATATGAATGAATTGAATGACTTCCTACACCAAATTCACTCCATTCATTCATCAATCTATCCATCTATCCAATCTTTAAAACAATTCATTGGCATATGTTCAATTATATATATATATATATATATATATGGATATGGATATGGATATTCAATGATTTAATTTCTCTTGTCTTATATACATGATAGATCGGATATTATTGGATATTCCATGTCACGTGTGTGAAGATCATTCATCAGGAAAACATTATGGTATCTATGCTTGTGATGGGTTAGTAAAATTATTATTATTATATATTAATGATATGGGAATGAGTTTATTAAAGATGTTCAATAATCAATATACAAAGTTATATTGTATTGTTTTAATGAATAAAACATTGTTTTTTTCGTATTGTTGTTACAATAGATGGTGTCAGTTGTTGCCAATTTTGTAGATGTTGTAAAAAGTGATTAACTGTGTCCAAATTTATTCGACAAGAATATCATGTTTGTACTTGTTGTATTCACATGATACATAGATGTGTATACAAATAATTGTCTCTCTTTTAAAGATGTACCAATGTTCAATTATATATACACGTATAGTAATTATAATAGTTAAGATCATGAGTCCATTGAAGCTAGACCCCTATGGAAAACTTGGATGCACCGGACTGCCGTTTCAGCCTAGGGACTCCTCAGTGGCAGCACGCGACCACGATTCCGCCTCACGAGATTAGAACCCAGGACCTATCAGTCTTGCGCGCCAGCGTCTAACCATTAAACCACTGAGGAGTCACATATTAAGGCGAAACGGCTGTTCAGTGCTTCCAGGTTTTCCATGGTTGTCCAGCTTCAATTGACCCATGAATTCAACAATTAAATTACTATAATATCCACAAAACCCCTCTATGATTTTGGGGAAATTTGAAGATTTTTCAGATGAACTGAAAATTTGAGAATTTTTTGTGGGTATAGATAAATCAATCAATCAGTAACAGCGTAAAACTTCGTACGTACGTACATCAGTTCGAGTTGCCACACAACATTAACACACAGATGCAGTTGTCAATTCAGATGTCGTAGTGGTAGAGGCGGTAAGAGTATAAGCAGTAATCGGAAAGATTAGGGTTTGAAGATGTTATTTAAAGAGCATAACCCAGTGAAATAAATTTGGAAAGAGAAAAAAAGAGACAAGGAGGATTCACGAGATTAGAATTTGGCAGAACACGAAGAGAGTATGCACCTGCGCCATTGCAAACGATTTTGAGCAATGTTATTCACAGTCTCTAACCATCGGTTGCTATCATCTCGCGGTCCCTAACCAGGTAGTCTACATCTACCAACAAGGTTTAGTCCACTTGTCAGTGACTTCATGGACTTGTGTCATGTGTTCGTCAGGCCGCCCCTAGCTTTCTTCCAACCTACTCCTATGTCATCGAGCATCGCGCATCGAGGCAGTTGGTGGTTGGGTATAGGTAACACGTGTCCCATTAATCTCAGCTGATGAAGTTTCATTACTTCATCAATTAATTTGCCATCCTTACCTAGTACCCTTATCCTGACAACCGTGTTACTTACTCGGCGGTCCCAAGATATACGAGCAATGTTTTGAAGACACCTATGATCAAATACTGGTAACCAACGGATATCCTCTACTCTTACCGGCCATGTTTCACTGCCATAAAGTAGGACGGAACGAACTACTGCGCAGTAAACCCGTCCTTTGGTTGAAAAAAGAACTAGAAGAGATTTATTCATCTTCATAATGATTGTAGTTACATAGGTGAATGATGAAATTTTTCCGGCTTCAGTCATATAATGTCTTCAAAGCAATGAATGACTTTGGATTGATGTTTTGTAAGCATCGAAAATACGTTTGGATTCTCGTGTGTTTATTGTTTGATAGTAGTGTAAAAATTGTAAGATCATATCATGATATGAAATTCCTAGTTTCGAAATCTTCATGAGTAAATTGTTTGGACACAGTTATTGATAAGATCTAATTCAAACTATATAATAATGGAAATCAGAACATCATATACATTGAACAATTTAACAGTCATCTTAAATTAGGAGCTTAGCATAAAATACATTGGTGTTTGAAGAGTAAAATATTGAGATTTCAGCCCTGTCCACTTGATGAGTACCGAACCGGACGAAACACATATTTTAGATTCCACAACCATCTACTATCCTACTTTAATAAAAGCGTATAAGTAAATGGCAATATACAAGCAATCTACTCAGAATAGATACACATCATTAGAGACTGATCAGTTAATGGAAAATTCAAACTGTTATCAATAGAATGAAACAGTTTCTTAATATTTACTTGTTATTTAGTGACTGATATAAGTCTATAAAATATGGGAAGTGTTTTTCTGTTTACTTACAAGTAGTTTGAATAAGGTGACTTCGAGTTTATTCCATAGAAACGAAAATTGCCAATGGTAAGACTACAATTTATGGACGACCTTTGAGCGACGCCAGACTGACTTTGAGAATATACACCTAATAACTAGGATCAAATGAGGGTTATAAACCAATGTGAGGAATTAGAATTCTGGTTTACAGTTTGATAGTTAAGGTTGAGAATTCGATTTAGGGCTTTCATCCTATTGTGGGACTCCTCATTGACAATACACATCCACGATCCCACCTCGTGAGATTCGAACCCAGCGCCTATCAGTCTCGTGCGCAAACGCTTAATCACTAAAGCACTGAGTCGGTCGGCATCCAACCGTGTTAATGTCTAATTTCAACCAATCCACGAAATTGAGCGACACATCCACCATTGTCATCAGTGAGTTACCATCTCCTAACTGACCCGCTTGAACTCTACTGTTTCTCACTAGAACTCTAGGAAATACATTTTGGAGCCAGTCACTAATGAGTATATGTTGATTAACATCAGAAGGGATAGTTTGTAGTTATTATTATAATTCTTTGTTGTCATTGACTTGTATATTAAACGTTTTCAATGCACTAATGTTGTCTGTGTTCTTTTCTTTTTGTTTTGCTTGAATTTACTTCATGTAATTGCACCTTTATGAAAATGTGGACTATTATCGTTTACATGTATAACTGTATAAAAATACTACTACTTATGATAAATATTAACGACCACAATACATTGACACTTATGAAATTGATTGATTCTACTTGATTGATATAGTTGTGCAGGATTTTTCAAAGTAAGTTAATCATAATGATGATGATGATGATGATTTGTTGAAATATAAAGAAGTAACGTTACATGTTATATTTGATTTTGGTTTGAATATTGAACTAATAATATCCGCGCTTTTTTCATGCTTTACTCTTAGTAACATCATTGCTTACAAATAGCTTGTGAATTAAGGCAATATCGAGGCATACGCACAATATGCACATATGCCAATAACAGACTGATCAATTGCGGTCTTAAACCTCAATGGGAAGATACAAGCCAAACAATACCAAGTGAATTTAAATTCATCCGATTGCACAAGCAAGTGGCTATCAGGAATCAGCAGCTGAGTGGATAACGCGATGGCATTTGAAGCGAATGATACTGGGTTCAAGTCCCAGAGTGGAAATCAATTCTGAGATGCAGGTACATCCAGCTGACCAGTCCCAAATAGGACGAAACCCGCGTCTTGGATTCCACTGCCAGCCACTATCCATCATTGCTTACAAATAGCTTGTGAATTAAGGCAATATCGAGGCATACGCACAATATGCACATATGCCAATAACAGACTGATCAATTGCGGTCTTAAACCTCAATGGGAAGATACAAGCTAAATAATACCAAGTGAATGTCGATATTACTTTAAATTATAAAAAAAGAATGTACTTTCAGGTAGCAGGAAACACTGGACAACTATTTCAATGGTCGTCTAACTTTGGTCGATTTGGTTTATGACCTTAATAACATCTAACAATCTCAATAACATTCATACTGACAATTACCATGTGCTCATTAGTGACTAGTTTCGTGGGGAAATTTCCGGAGTTGTAATAATAAATTGTGATAAATGGATTTTAATAATCTTAAATATGAGGTAGCTATCCATTGAAGACAATAGAAGATGGTTACGCTGATTGAAGTTAGAAATACAAACCATTCGATGCTGGCTCAATGATTTGAAAGTAAAGTATCCTCAGCAGGTTTATGGATGCCCACTTCCGAGGAATCCTGTACTAGAATGAAATAGGTGATCAGAACGTCTTAGTTTTTAGTGTTTATCTAATTGAGGTCGATTGATAGTTTTCATAGCCCTTAACAACCTGCACAAATCTCCAAATCTATTGTATTTTAATCTTTTTCATCTGTAGTTCAAATTCTATCTTCTTATGTAATTCAATATCTATCAGTACATTTTGTATATATCTAGTCCATAAATGATAAGCATGATAACCAGTATACATGCAAATACTACATTTTCTCCTGATTACCACCAAACCTGCTTAACCTTCATATTTATGATTTTTCTTTTCTATTCACCATCATTCATATATTACTGATAAATTCATTCACTACTGAAAACTAAAAAACGTAGAAAAGCTATCATGAAGTGATTTTAGCTAAACAATAATTGAAAACGAGAAACAATTGTGAATAGGTAATGGGTCATCTTAGCAATAAAACTAATCTGTACTATGTATATTCACATTGTGTAACTAATTGAAATGTAATTCATCATTTTATTTGTACTTCTATAAACTCTCTTCCAACCCCTTCTCCTCTACACTATCAATTTAGGACATTTACCAACAAAAAAAAACAGGCCTCTTTCTAGTGATAAATACCTTGAGTATTATTTCCATATCATATGATGTGAAGAAAAATAAATGTTTAAAGAATATTTCTGTACTCACTTCTGTCAATAAAAGATGAAAAGGGTCAAGTAATCATTTCAACTGTCAGTCATTCATATATGTAGAGATTTATATATCGTAACTCCTAATCATTTTATTCTTAATACTATTAATGATATTACTTATAATACCACTACTAACACTACTAATACTAATGCTACTACTAATACTAACACTACTACTACTACTACTACTACCACTACTATTAATGCTACTATTACTAATACTATTACTACTACTACTAACGCTACTACTACTGCTAATACTACTGATACTATTACTACCAATACTACTACTATTACTATTTCTATTACCTAGTAAGTTTAGAGATATTATTTAATGTAACACCAATGATGATGACAGTGATCTTATGATTTAAAAAAGGATCCATATTGTTGTTTTACAGTTGTTTTAATCTATTTAAACAAACAAACCAAGATTAATGGTTTTACTACTGATAACATTGAATATTAATAATGATAATAATGTTTATTAACTATACAAGTAAAGATTTATGATGGCAACAAAATTTACAACGAAATCATTAAACTAAAAAGCTGAAATCATATGATTTTTCATAATAATCATTATTATTATTATTAACTATTTCAATTCAATGTTTCATTTGTTCAATTTGGCTTTTGAAAAGCTTGACGTTTTAATGAACTAATTCACTCTCTCTTTCTCTCTAGGCAAATAAGTATGGAATAGCACAGCAGGTGGGCTATATAATTGAGTAGTACTTAAACTCTGTATCCTTCTCTCATTATATGTATATATATATACACAAACGCACAAAGAGAGAGAGAGAGAGGTGAATGTATGTGTATCCGTGTGTATTTGTAACACATCGACATGGATACTATCATGCAAGTAGATTCATTAATTTAATCTGAATAAACTCGTAGAAAGGGGGTGGATGGATGAGAACTTGAACTATATAATGTCTTTTATTGAGTGAATTGCTTCAAAATATACCAATTTATTTGGGAGAGATCGTCATATTTATTGTAACATATTTTTTATGCCAAATAGTACAATATTACTATTACTATAAGTAGTACTAGTAGTTATTGGTATATTCACTGTAACGCTTGAACATTTCAAGTATAATCCCTTATGAAGTTATGCCTTAATATTATTGTTGAATCCTATATATGAACTAATAGTTGTCCAGTACACAGAAGATTTTAACGATCTGTCATGAAAACTGTCTATATGTATATTTACACTAATCAGTATTTCATCAACGGAAATATGTGAGTTATAATAACCTAATGACAATGTCTTAGACTGTGAAATCAAGTAATGAAAAATCGAATATCATAGGACGCTTCAGTCACCTCACTAGGATGAGTGAGCTTTACAGATATTTGAAGTTCCCTGTTAACTATATCGAAACACCCTATATATATATATATCTTTCGTTTATTAAATTGATCATTACTCATTTTTATAGAGATCTATACGACGTAATCGTCAATATACATGTAAAAGTCGTGGTACAACAGTTGGCAGTAAATCTGGTATCGTAGTCTGTCGAGTGGATAAATCTCATCGTAATCAATGTAGAGCATGTCGATTAACTAAATGTCTTGAAGTTGGTATGAATAAAGATGG
Source organism: Schistosoma intercalatum (assembly GCA_944470365.2). Taxonomy (NCBI): domain Eukaryota; kingdom Metazoa; phylum Platyhelminthes; class Trematoda; order Strigeidida; family Schistosomatidae; genus Schistosoma; species Schistosoma intercalatum. Next base: position 15,620,005 of record OX103728.1, read on the forward strand.
TAAGTTGTTGTTTATTTTAATTTTTTTCACACATTTAATGTTCATTTTATCAATTTATTTATTATTTCTACACTATTAAGTTCCAGTTCAATGGTCTAAAGGTTGAACATCCATGTGAAAGATTGAATATCCTGAGTTCGATTCCTATCTGCTGGTTCTTGAAGGTGATATTCGCTAAAGATTGATCTTCTTTGAAATATCATTAAAAACCAGAAAAAGTGAATAGTTGTTTTACTTTCAAATAGAGAACCTTCAATAGTGATTACCTATGACATTATCAGAGATTAATATCAAGTCTTATGATGAACCCTACACTACTAGAATATCATAAACTGACTTTATCGAGATAATTGATGAAAACAAGAAAGTGTTAGATATTCAGTTTTATTCTATCACCATTGAACTCTTTATTATATGTAAAGATTTAGGTGAGACTATAATTTATGGACGAAGCAATCAGATTTACAATAACAGGTCTTTGATTTCGGCGCGAAATTCTTTATCCATTTGGCTAAATAACTTCTTGGCATTTTAGCTAATGTTAGTTTGTGATGAAAACTTTAAATACGATTTCTAACCATAGACACCAAATGTAAATCACAGTCCCTATCCTTCATACAGGTTTAAAACCGTCATTTAACTCAAGTCAGTAGGTAGACATCCTGAAGGCCAATTTAGCATCGCTCAAGTTTCGTCCATAAATTATAGTCTCACCAAAATTTAAAGCGATTTCATAGTTTATCTGTTACGACTAATGATGATATTATTCAAGTGTTCTAATCAAACTAGATGGAGATCAGTATTTTTATGAACCATATGTCATAAGTTGAAAAGTCATAGTTTCATTGACTTCGAACAGATTTGTGCATGTATACATGTATCAGCAAGTGTGTATGCATGTAGTGTGTTTTGGTATGAGCTCGTTCTTAGTAGAGTGTTTACTCCTAGTTTGGTTGAAAAACAATGTTGTCATACTTCCGTATACATGTGTATTGTGTGTATGTGTTCAGTATATAAATATGTACATAAATATATGTTCGTGTTTTGGTTCGATGTATAAGTGTGTAAAAGCATCATTTACAGAGAACGAGTTACTGTCTCTGTTTAAACATTTCATCGATATATTAACATGTTTACTTATTATTTTAATACTTGAGATCATGAGTTCATTGAAGCTAGACCACCATGGAAAACCTGTAATCATTGGACGGCCGTTTCATCATATTGTGAGATTCTTCAATGGTAGTGCGCATACACGATTCCGCCTCGCGAGATTCGAACGCAGGACCTATCAGTCTCGCGCGCGAGCGCTATTATTATTGGTTGTCATTAGTTATAATAATCATATTGTCACATAAATTTTAATGATATCTGTCAACTTGAAATTTTAAAAAAAATGACAGAGTTCTTTCATCATTTTATCTAAAGGATTCAATAATGATAAGCTCATTTTTTTAAAAGTGAATGAAATGCATCCTTGTGTACATCCATACATATTAGGTATAACCTACATGATGGAAATACTAAAAAAAATTAGACAATCAAATAAAAATTGATTTGTCTGCGTGTAATCTATCTATCTACAACGTAGGACCAGACACATATGTGCATTGGTCCAAGTTACCACACCTTACTCATTAGCACAACAAGATGAACACCGAATTCATAGAAAAAGTTAAATCACTGGTCTTAATTTATAAAAGAAATATTGCATATAAGGACATAGTACAGACAGAAAGAATCAGTTCGTAGAAAGAAAGATATGAAGCGATTTTAATCTCATGATTTAAGGGAAGATAGAGAGTGTATACACCTACACAATTGTGATCGATTCTGGGCCATGTCACATAGTCTCCAACCATTGCTTACGATAGTCATGCGGACTCCAACCAAGTAGTCTGTATCTACCAACTTGGCTCAGACTAGAAGTCATTAACTCCAAGGACTGATGATACGTTTTGGTTTGGCCGCCCTTAACTATCTATCTATCTATCTAGCCACACATCTATCTATCTATACGTCTAGTTCGACTGACCAATCAGCACAGATATTTCAGTTCTACGGAAGATTATTTGTTATTCTATCTCCTATCTCTTATAGTAATGACTGTGAATATTGACAGATTGTTTTCTTCTTCTCAGAAATATAACTGAAACACTTTATTATAGAAATTGTAAAACAATCAATTTTATAATTTCATTCATTCATTCATTTATATATTTACCGAATTAACAGTTTAAACGCATTGACTGTATGGTACTCATTCCACTTCAAGATCATACCATCACTATTGACATGACGATTGATTGTTTACATTGTTCACTTTTAATGACTTCAAAGTACTTGTTAACATTGATTTAACCTTTTTATGTATATGAATGTGTGTGTGAAAATGACTGTATAGATCATATATATATATATGTATGTATGTGTGTACGTATGTTTGTATGCATGTACATATGTATGTATATGAATGTATATTGACTATGTATTCACTATTACAATCACTATGCTGACTATTATGATTATTACTCCTGGAAAGTAATCTCTCACTTAATTAGTACAAATTATTAAATTAAAAAAAGTACACTTCTGTCAATTTTTAATTATGTTATTATTATTTTATATATTTTAGAGTAAAATACATGGATAATACTACTACTAATAATAATAGTAATATAGTAATGGTAACAATAATAATAGTAATAGTAATAATAATAATAATAGTAATATAGTAATAGCAACAATAGTAATGTAGTAATAGTAATAATAGTAATAGTAATATAGTAATGGTAACAATAGTAATGTAGTAATAGTAATAATAATAATAGTAATAGTAATAATACTACTAATAATAGTAATATGGTAATAATAATGATGACACATTAACACGTATTAACCAAACTTTATAAATCTATGTGAATTATTCAATTTCTATTCATAATGATGGTGGATGGTATTTTATATTGATTGTAATATACTTAAAATTCTATTATCAATTATTGATAGTAGAAATTTTTATTGTATTTAATATTAGAGATTTGATTAGTGATTTATACTTAATTACACAGTACGGTTACCCTAATGTTATGGAGGAGAATAGGTTATCTATCAATGTTCTTTATTGATCTCTCTTCTGAGTAATCATTTCTAGTTGTGTTTTCTGTTAGATCTCTTGGTTTTTACTTTGTCTAATGTTATAACAGTTGGGTCTCCATGTTTACACGTATAGGACGTTAATTTACCTGAGACGAATATTGATACTAGATTTCCTCTTAATGCTTATTCTACAGGACGTCAACACAACTCAGATTAAGAATATGTGATTAGACTGATCACAATGTAAATATATTTCCACACCAAAAACCCGACACAATCCATGAACAATGAACAATCAATAATAAGTGACACATAATAATAATAATAATAATAATAATAATAATAATAATAATAATAAGGATAAGGGGAATATATAACTCATCTGACGCTTATCAGACCATCTACATATCTGACTAAGCAGACAACCAATCATTATCATTCTCGCCCGCACATCAAAGTTCCTCATAACATAATGACAATGATAATCTCTAAGTATTTGTAGCGGTACATCACCAAATATGTGTTATTGTAGTTATATCAATGAGAAGGGGTTTTGTGGAGATTTTAGAAATTTCAATAGTTGAAATCATCAATCAATTGAAACTAGACCATCATGGAAAATCTAGAAGCATTGGATAACCGTTTCATCTTAGTACAGAACTCCTCGGAATTACGTATCCATGATCCCGCATACAAGACTCAATTATTAAAAATTCTAAGATGTAAATAGCTGTATACTTTTTTTGCAGAGAATGATAACTCAATAAAACACAATAGTTTATTTCATTATTAATAAGTAGTAAATAAAACAAGCTAAGTAGTAAATATTAATTAAAGATATTCATTGAGTGTGTTATGTTATCATTTTATCATCCCCACAAAACCCTTTTCTGATAATAATAATAATAATAATAATAATAATAATAATAATGTGCTCACTAGTGACTAGCTTCGAGAGATATTTCCTGGAATTTGTAATGAGAACCCGTAACCACTAGAGTTCAACCGTGTCTGTTGTGAGGCAGTTACCTAATAAAAATTATAGTGGATGGTTGTTCAATATTATTGATTGTTTGAAGTTAGACATTAACACCGTTGTATACCAGCCGGCTCAGTGGTCTACAGGTTAAGCGCTCGTCTACGAGATCGGAGTTCCTGCGTTTGAATCCCGTGTACGGGATTATGGATGCTTACTACTGCGGAGGCCCATACTAAGACGAAACGGTTATCTAGTGCTTCCAAGTTTTGAATGGCGATCTAGATTCAACCATTAAATAAGTATTCCGTTAATATTGTATTTAAAATATTAATCTTGGAATGCATATACATGTATATATATCCCTAATTTAATTGATTCAATGGTGTAGTTTCTTTTTAAAATTCAATCAATTGTCATTTATATACCACTGTTGATCAAAACTATTTACCTGGTTGAAATTATGAGTCAATTGAAGCTAGACAATCATGAAAAACCTGGAAGCACTGGACGGTCGTTTCGTCCTGGTATGAGACTCCTCAGCAGTGCGCATCCACTATTTAGATTAAAAAAATATAGATATTGATTTAATAAAAATAAAACTTGATTACATCATTACATTTTACAAGCATAATGCATAAAAAGTGAAAACTAGACATAAATTGATGATTTTTCTATGGAAAACAAACAATGGAACCCATTCAGTGTTGTTTTACTTGTATCTTCTCATTGTTATTTAGAACTGCAATTGATCAAATCTTTTGTTAGCATATATGCATCATGTGCGAATTGCTTCAATATAGGCTTAAGTCATAAGCGAACAGTCGAATCCAGGACTATATTTAAGACGAAATATTCATGCTGGATTCCATTGTTAGCCATTACCCATCTTTGTTTGTTTGTTTTTTTTTTCTAAAAAGAAAAGAAAACACCAGTCAAATCTTTTAAATTCTATTTTCTAGTTGTTATCATTAAACACATCTGTATGTTGATAATATTGTTATTCGTTTTGTTTTAATGAAGGCGCCATTTCTTAAATTAAACAACAACAACCACAACAACAACAAAAAAGAGGAAGAGAAAAACTTTTTATTGTACATTGATTCAAAAATATACAGAACACCTAGGTATCTATTTATTAAAAAGACTGACTCCTTTCTGTAGTTATAATGTTATCACATAAAATGAATTACTTTTTGTTAAATGTTCAATATGTTCTTGTGATGTATCGTAAGGAAATCATAAAAATAGAAGTGATTTTTATACCCATCACATATGGTGTAAGTGTAAGTGTGTGTGTGTATGTGTATATATGGAGGGGGGTATATATAAGTATGTGTGTTTCAAACATTTATGATTCAACTTATAAGTTAATCACTTCATAAATATGTTATTAGTTAGTTAGTTTGTTTTTATTTTGTCGGGAAAATTGTAATTATAATATAGAAATGAATATGAAGTACTTGATTATAACCTACAACAAAGAAAGCTAGACCACCATAGATAATCTAGAAGTAATGAACAGTCGGTTTATCTTATTATGGGACTGTTGAGTTCGAATCTCACGAGGCAGGATCATGGATGAGCATTATTGCTGATGGGTCGCATAAAAGGATGTAACGGCAATCTAGTGTTTCCAAGGTTTTTCATGGTGGTCTAACTTCAATTGATTCATGAATAATAAATATATTATTATTAAATATATATTTTCAGAAGGGGTTTTGTGGAGATTTTAGAAATTTCAATAATTGAAATCATGAGTCAGTTGAAGCTAGACGACCATGAAAAACCTAGAAGCATTGGACGGCCGTTTCATCCCATTATGGGACTTTTCAGTAGTGCGCATCCACGAACCCGCCTAGCAGGATTCGAACCCAGGACCAATCAGTCTCGCGAGCAAACGTTTAGCCACTAGACCACTGAATTGGCATCCAGTGGTGTTAATATCTAACTTCAACTAATCCATGAAATTGAGCGACACATCCACCATTATCTTCAGTGAGTTACTATCTCACATCAGACCTGGTTGAACTCCACTGGTCACTACTTCTCACCAGAATTCCAGGAGTTTTTCTTGATGTCAATCACCAGTGAGCATAGGTTGATTAGTATCAGAAGAGGTTTTGTGGAGATTGTAGTAATTTCAACAGTTGAGATCATGAGTCAATTGAAGCTAGACCACAATAGGACGAAACGGCCGTCCAGTGCTTCCAGCTTTTCCATGGTAGTCTAGTTTCAATTGACTCATGATTTCAACTGTTGAAATATTCATTAGGTATCTAAATTCAATATCCTTATTATATCTTTATTCTTCTTAATACTATGTTAATTTTATTCACTATGTTAAACTGATCTAATTGAACCAAGATAATTTTTTAAATGATAATAATCATTATTAGATTTTGTGGAAGGTATTGAACAATATGAAGTGACTACAGGTTAGCCAAATGTTGAGATGCGAAAAACGTGGGATAATTATTTCAACGTAGTTAGTTATTACTCAACCTGCAATTTATAGGATCATTCACTTCATATTGAAGTAGTTTACACTTTAGTCCACTAAAATTCATGATAATCTTTCATTGTCATTAGTAATACCATTCTTATTCTCGATATTGTTGAATACCATCAGTTAAAGCTAATCACTAACACAGTGACCTAAACAGTAATCACTTACTATGAGATTTATAAGTCCAAAGTTCGATCTTTGACCGGGTCAGGATTTCAAATTGTTAACTGATTTCTAACTAGAACTAAACAGTTGGCCAGTGTTTTCTAGTTAAAAATGGTTGTTTAGCTTCAATGTAATTCTACAATATATGTATATGCATAAACGTTCATTCCAAAAGAAGCTCAAATCAGTTCGCCGAACTTAAACGTCGAAATTATTCAAAATTTCACTTTCTAATTCAAATATAGTTTTAGCCGCAGGGGATCGTGAATGTTTACTGCTGAAGAGTCCCATACTAAGGACGAAACGGCCATCTAGTCCTTTCAAGTTCTTCATAATGGTCTAACTTTAAATAACATATTTAAAATGTTTATACATGACTACTGAGTGGGAATATCATTTTACATAAGACTGACCACTTTTAAATTAAAATTGCGTGTGTGAATATTTCATTCCTATTTTTTTCACATAGATTTATAATTACTTAGATTACTTCTAAATTAAAAAAACGCAAGTAACCTTGGCAACTAAAAACGTAATATTAGTACTAGCAACTTAACTAAGCTTTTATCTTTTATTCTTCTAGTGGCTACTTGTCACTTAAGTATATGTATGAAGTATATGATTCTTCATCTTTTAAGAAAAAAATATAATGATTTTCAGTCTAGATGAAAGTCAGAGTTAAAATGACATGAGAGTGATGTTTTTGTCATATAAAATGGATAATGGCTTGTAATGGCTTATTCAGTATATATGTTTACACGTGCAATGCTCTAATACACACACACACATCCATATATATATATATATATATATAGAGAGAGAGAGAGAGAGAGAGAGAAAGGGGGGGTACAAACTGCTTTCAATTAGTATTCCCTTACTGTAAATCTCAAAATTCTTAATGCTGATGAGTATATTTTCCCTTATTCAATGTTTCCTTCTTGGTAGTCGATCCCGACAGCAGTCAGTAAAATAGGATATCCTTATGTCATTTTATAACTAAGTTATTATGTCATATTGTCATGTCTGTATGCGTGTGTACCTATGTCTATTTATGTATGTGTTTCTAATGTAATAAGAACAATTTGATTATGTAATCCGAACACGTGATATACAAAAAGTTCACCACCAACAATGAGTTGGTATCTTTATCAGACACATGAAACACACAGAGATAGATGAAGGTTAGAATGAGAAGAAAAACATAAAAAATCATGTCGCTAGTGGTTCTCTCATCTCCATCTGTTCAAACTAGTTTGAATAAATGAATGACTGAGTGAACTAAGAGAGTGGTACTTGACCTTAGTAGTGAAATCATAAATGTTGATGACCAATGACGTAATTTCCTTAACTCATTCATATCTTCATATCCTAGATACAATAAGATGGAATTATTATGTGTATGTGTACAAAGGGGTGGGGAAACTATGAGCAAGATATAAATAGACAGCGGAGGTAATAGTAATAATAATGATTGTTGTTGTCAAGGCTAAAAGATGTTTTAGGAATTGCGTAACTTTGATTTCAATATGTTTATGTCAAATATAGAGATTATTTTTTAATTAAATTAATATATATATATATATATATATATTTATAATTTAATATCAGCTTATATACACATTAACAATTCAGTTTCATTTATTCAGTGATTTACATATCCTGTTAGTTTATTACCTTATGTTATTTCCAGTGTAGTTCAGTGATAATTTATAAGACTGTAAAACTGAATAATGGATATTTGAATGAACAGTAGAAGGTACGATTTAATAGTCAGTAGGAATTAACATCAGGGTTGGATAGAGAGGGCTAGTAGGTGGCCTATACTCTTCCAAGAGGAGTAACAGGTGTAAGTAAAGAATTAGCATGCAAACGACACAAGGGACAAAGAAGAAACACTCTTAATAAAAAAATATCAAGATCTCAAAACCACCCATGGAAGAAAACACAAACAACTGCGTAGTCAATCTGTCAAAACAACCACTAACAAATATGGAAGAACACCTACTCTGAAAGAGATTAAACTACAATACAAGTGACGCCTCAAAAGTGGAATTCTTCGCAGCACTAGAGTCATGATCCAAAACTTCCGGAATCAGTGAAGAAACAAAACAAGAAATAAGGCAAACTATAGTACCGCTAACTAAACAGGTGAAGGAAAACAACCAACTGACCTCAAAAGAACAAAACGCTTTAAAGGAATTCAGAACTAGAAAGGATATTGTCATAGTTCCAGCGGACGAAGGACGCACCGCAGTTATTATGGACAAAGAAGAATACGTCAAGAAAACCGAGGAACTATTCGTGGATAAAACCACATACAAACTGATGGAAATAAATCCAGTCAAAAAGTCAGACAACCGAATCACAACGACTTTAAACAAGCTTGTCAAAGCAGGAGAAATAACAAAGCAGGACCAATAGAGAGTGAAATCCACTGAACCAGTACCCCCTCGATTCTACGGCAGACCGAGAATACACAAACCAAACATCCCACTACGTCCAATTGTAGCACTCCCTGGAACGCCAACATACAATTTATCAAGAGAAATTTCAAGAATATTGAAACATTTAGTAGATTCATCCAACTGCTCCATCAAATCCCCCACACAATTCCTGGACCAAATTAAAGACATTCAAATCAACAACGACGAACTGATGATATCCTTCGATGTAACAGCGTTATTCACCTCAATTGAACCAAGGTCAGCAAAAGAAACTCTATCACTGCTACTCACCAACGACACAAATCTCACAAAGTACACGAAGCTTCAGATTCAAAGTCTACTACAACTGATCGATTTATGCCTAACAACATACTTTAAGAGACTTCAATCTGAAGTTTGTGCTGATGATATCGTTCAGAAGAACGATGAAAGCTCTACGACCAAATCATCCAGTTCAAAGAACAAAACTCCATCAAAATCATCCACCTAAGCTACAAATCTTCTCCAACATCTCATGAAGCTTAAGTTTAGAGATGTCTATAGATTACCTCCAACCGACTAAACGATACTGAATATACAACATCGAAATATATAGTTCTCATCATATAGTTTGATCTAGAGTTCATATTTTGAATATTTACTATTGAAAAAAAGTGTAAACTGTTAGAATAATAAAAAACTGTTTAGTGTTTTCTAGTTATTAATAAGCAGTTTCATTATGATTAGAGATTATTTCGACAGTTAGCTAGTGTTATGTATTGAGAACAGTTGACCAATATCAACTGTCAAGTTAACAATCAGAATCTTGATTCTAATTTGATCTATATACAACTTAATGTTTCTGACTTGGCCAATTACTCAACCGACTTTGAGCTGACATAATTAAATTTCTGCTGGTTCACTATTCGCAAGCTCCTCTTTGTCTCCTACCTTGAGTTTGAAAAATCAATAACCCACTTGTGCTATATTTATTATTAAATAAGATGGAGTGGTTCAGTGAACAGAAGTGGTTCAGATACAGATATACCGGACTGCATCAGACCAATAACCTAAACTGATTGTAAATAGGGAAGACCATAAGTAATCGATTGGCAACAAGTTAGGAATAATAAAGTTTGTCACAAACGGACATGGTTTTCAAAGTTATTATTGTGTTTAATTTTACTTTTGATATGTCAGATAGTGACCCAAATTTCATTCTAATATTTAACTTGACAACCTCATCAGAAGAAATCGATGCTGATTTTCAATGATGATCTAGCTAAGATCAATTCATGATATAAAATCTATGAAAATTCAATAATCTTTATGAAATCCTTATGCTAAAATTTTATTGATTAATTGAGTGAACTCTATTCCATTTACATTTCGTTCTATTTATGTTTCGTCAGTAGAGCATTTCTATATTCATGAAATTATTGTTGTGTCTTATGTAATTCATGTATTAAATGGTCTTGGATAGAAAGTTTGTTGATAGGATCAATTCCGTTTTCATGAATTAATCCTGGTTAGTGCTTTTTTAGCAACATTATTTTCTATGAAATGGGGATGGTGACCCCATATAAGATGGTGGTTGTAGGTAGTCAACAGGAAACTCTGAACCTAGGTTCCGTTTTATTTAGCACTCGTCAGCAAGGTGTACCTGTAATCTTGAGGGAACTGGTGCTCTCTGATGGATGCGATTCAGTGTCACCCAGCTTCACAATCGGAGACGTTACCACTGAGCTATCCAAGCCGCAACTGACCTTCTGTAGGACTGAGATTTATTCACAATTGATTGATCATTGGGTGATGATTAATGTCATGTGTGTCAAGTCCTTTTTTAGTACAGATCGAATGCTATCGACCAAGTTTCAATGTGGCCACTAGTCTAGGTGACTCAACATTGCGTGAACTATGTTTATAGCATTCGATCCGCACTAAAAAAGGACTTGACACACATGACATTGATCACTACCCAGTGATCAATCAATTGTGAATGCTGACCCCATACTTAACCCTCCTTCTTTATCCAGGCTTGGGATTATCAGTAGCCTTAGAAGAGCTACAGATGGAGTTAATAATTATTTAATTAATTATTTATTTATTGTAACAAATTATTTTGGTTTCCTCAGCTGTTCAACATGAACGTGGACCAAGAAATTCTACATTAAGACGACAAGTTGCTTTATTTATGACTAATGATCATCAAACTATACATAAATCACAATTATCTCGTCAATCAAATCAATTATATCATCATCATCATCAATATCCAACATCATATCAACAATTATCTCAATCATCTATTCATCAATCTATGCCATTTTCACAAATACCAATAACAACACAATTGATGCATGCTAATACTTTATTAGATATGACACTTGGAAATTCATTGAATACAAATAATATTATTAATGACAAAGATACTACTATTACTACTACTACTACTAATAATAATAATAGTGATCAACAATATTCAGAAAATTCATTATCAATCAATAATATATTGAATTTTACAAATCCAGCTATTCTATGCTTAAAATGTACAAATGAATCACTACTACCTTTTTGTTCTACTACACCTTCATTATCATTGTTGTCAACATTGTCTTCTTCTTCTTCTTCTTCTTCTTCTTCTACTACTACTACTACTACTACTAGTACTACTATTGCTACTGCTACTATAACTTCTTCTACTTCCAATACATTGACAACAATTACAGCTATGAATAATCCCATGGTTACTACCTCTACAATAAATGATAATATGAATGTTCTTTTATCTAAATCATCAACTATTACTATAACATCTCCACCAATCTGTTCTACCTCATCTACAATGAATATAAACCATAATAATTTTAATTATTTCAATTATTTACCTTCTATGTTTCATTTATCTAATCCATTTAATTTAAATTTTCCAAATCATAGTTATTTTTCAACCATAAGTAAATCTTCAATACCATTAAGTATGAATAATACTACTTCAACTATGAATAATACTACTCATAATATTATGAGTAGTGTTTGTAATGACAGTACTAGTAGCATGATGAATATTGACAATATTAGTAGTACTAGTACTAATACTACTACTAATAACAGTATTAATGGAAGTACTATGAGTCGTATGAATTGTTTAAATAAAAATGAGAATATTCACCCAATAGAATATACATTCAATAGAAATTTCTTTGATAAATTACATAATCCTCCTCAAAACAACAATCATAATGATGATGATGATGATGATGATGATGATGATATAACCATGTCTAAGGAACCAATGACAATCTCATCATCAAATCTACATAATCTTGATCATTTCAATGTAAAAACAACATGGAATAAAGCGTTAGCTTTTGCTAAATTATGTTTACCAGATTTATTTACATATTCAAATACACATTATATTGATCATTCGATCAATAATAATAATAATAATAATCAATATATTGATTATACAAAATCATTATTATATTTTCAATCAATTTTAAAATTAAATAATCAATATGATTATGAAAAATCAATATTATGGCCATGGTTTATGTCAAATTCTAATCAATTTATTGATTCATTATTACATTCAACTTGTATGAATGATCATAATTTGGATAATAATCCTAAACAGAATAATCATAATATAACTGATCCCAATAATAATAATAATAATAATAATAATAATAATAATAATAATAATAATAATAATGGTCATGTGAACTCAATGTTGAATTGTAATATTAATTCAGGGAATCAAATGACCAATACATTATATCCTACAATTCCAATATTGACATCATCATCATCGTCATCAGTAACGTCGACGGTGACATCAACTCCGATCACTTTTCCTCAATTACCTTATCATTATTCTTCATTATTAAACTTGCCACAGACTATGATGATGAATATAAATAATGATAAATTTAAGAATGGTTCAAATGCATGGCTTTTCAATGAAAGTCAATCAATACAAAGGAAATGTGATTTAGTACATCAAAAAGGTTAGTTTTGAGATGAGGACTGTTCTTTCTTTTGGAAATTTAAAGACGTGAACTACTTATGAGTAGTTTACTTTTTCATTATACCATTGGTTGTATTCTGTCGTTTGAGTAGTTTGTCATGTTTTTTTTACTTAAAAAGTTATACTACTAATTTAATAGTTTAAATGATTTGCAATCAGTTGAAGGCTTTTACTTACCAGGTGTAAGTCTATGAGTATTTGTTATATGCCGGTAGGAATAATGAATGATAACTTTTGGGATCCATTTATGGACCAATACTAAACGTATATTTTCATCGTATAATTGTTATGTAACTAAACTGTTCATATTCATATTCCTCTTACTATAAGCTTTAATTTAACCCATAAGCTATTACTATACGATTTTCCATTCTTGAGCTATACCCAGTCTATCAATTACTATCTCTCTCATTCACAGTCACATCTGGCTAAATCATATACAAATGTTGTTTCATATTTTACGGTACATTATGGTCTGTTTGATTCGCATATAAACCCAGTATATTTGAAATACATGATTCATATCGTAGAGACTGAGATTGGTGTTCTGGATTTAACTGGCTGAGCTAGGCGGAAAGCAGGACCAATCAGAACTTTAGGTTGCTCGCACGTTTTTTTACGCGTCCTTTATCCGATCGATAAGTCTCTGCTCTCTGATTGGCGGTATCATTGCGTTATACAATAACAGGGAACACAGATTCACAAGTTATAACAGTATTATTTTTGTAATATATTATTTACCTTTCCAAAGTGAACAAAATGGATTCGGACGAGGATTCGAACGAGGATTCGAATATGTAACGATATGAGTTAAGAAGTTATATGTTTTAAGAAAGTATTCTTCTTATCTAAATAACTAAATATTTTAGAATACTGTAGAATAAACTGAAAAGAAGAGGTATCAGATACTCTGTCTACTTCAAGTAGAGTGATAATGATGATAATTGTATTCAGAAAAACAATGAATACTGGACGGTTCAACCATCTGAGTGAGAACTCAGTATTATGAAAAATTATACAACTACAAATTTCCTTCATCAGTAATGAGTTTGACCCAACTTTGTAGTTCAGTTTCATGTATTTCAACTATCAGGGTCTAGATTAGGAGAATCATACCTCTACTTATTTTTGCCTGAACTATAATACACATTAATATATACGATATAGCTGAAATCTATGTGACAGAAATCAGTTATTGATGAGTTTTTACCAAATTTGTTTAGTGTAAAAATGAACTTGTAAATAGTTGATAACCGTTGTTTTAAAATAACTGTACTTGTTGTGACTTTTGCCCGGCTAATTATCACGTGATATAATCGCCAATCAGAATACAACTTATATAATCTGAGCACTGTGCCAAACTAATGAATTATTGACCAGTATGAGCAGCCTACATTCCTTATTGATCCTTTTTCCTCCTAGCCATGCCTGTTGAAACCAGAACACCAATATCAGCTTCTACCATATGAATAATTTATTTCAAACATATCCGGTTTATATACAAGCCAAACGGACCACGTGCATACAACCACTACCAGGGAAGTCTTACTCACTGCCCTCTCACGGCACCGGTGTTGTTTACCAAAATGAGAGGAAGAAAAGTGAATATCCAGCGTTTTAACCCGGTTAGTGGACACGGTGGGTCCACTTAGGGGAGTTGGAAAACCCTGATTCCAAACCAATGGTGTGCATGGAAAAAAGCGTATGGACCAATCGTTGGTTACTGGCTACCATGGGACTGTATCTCCTGACGTTGCTCCACTGCCTTGTGGATTAGAACTTTAGATCGAAGGCTTCGTGTTTGGCTCCCTAATAAAACCACTTGCTTCTGTTCGGGCACCTGGTCAGTACCCCATTCCCCACATAAATCGAATGATTTGTGTGGCGTATATCTGTTTGCTGCCTCCTTGTTCCAATGTTTATATGTTAATGTTGACAGCTTGCAACTCTTGAAAAAATTCCATGTCTTAATTGAATTCTGTTTAATTTTCCCTCTCTTTTACTTTTATTCAATATCTACTAACAGAAAATCAACAACATTGTCAACCATTACCTCCATCATATACAGAAGCAATAAAAAATCAATTCACTATATCAAATGGATTATTATTATCATCATCATCGTTAACAATGAATGATTTAAACAAAACTATATTAGATTCAGCAACTAATGAATGTTCAATGTTCAATCAATCCAATGATAATAATAATAATCCATACTATCCATATTCATCATCGATTCCTTCTTCTCCTATTATTAATGGATTATTACCATGTTCCTCATTGTCTTCTATATCTTCCATATCATATTGTAATAGTTTTCCATTGAATAATTCATCCAATCTCTCTACGTCAACATCCTCCTCCTCCTCCTCCTCCTCCTCATCATCATCATCATCATCGTCGTCAACAACGACAACAACTTTATCATCACCGTTAATGTCGACATCAACCTCATTGTCATTAACAAATACAACATGTTTACCATTGAATATTATACAATTTTATTTAAATCAATTATTATTTCAATTAATTCATTGGTTATGTCAATTTAGACCAGATTTAAAAATGAATGAACATTTTAATTGTTCTATAAATAAATACAATATGATGAATTCAATGTGTCAACAATGGGATTATTTATTTGGTATAACACTATTTTTAGAATTTTATAAAATGTCATTAGATGATGGTACTACTAATAATCATAAGAGTAGTAGTGATGTAGATGATGATACAAATGATCAATCTATTATTTTTAATAAAATGCATTATTTATGGTTAGAATTTGTATGTAAACCATTAGTTACATCATGGAATAATGTGAAGAAATCAGATATTGGTAAGTTTGATTGAAATTTATATCAGAAAGGGGGTTTTTTGTGGAGATTTTTAGAAGTTTCACTGGTTGAAATCATGAGTCAATTGAAGCTAGACCACCATGGAAAACCTGGAAGAACTGAATGGCCGTTTCGTCCTAGTATGGGACTTCTCAGCAGTGCACATCCACGATCCCGCACCCCGCGATATTCGGACCCACGACCTATCACCAGGCGCTTAACTAACTAGACCACTGAACCAGCCGGTATCCAACGGTATTTATGTCTAACTTCAACCAATTCACGAAGTTGCACCACTGTACACCATTGTCTTCAGTGAGTTGATATTTCATAACAGACCTGGTTCAACTTCACTGGTAACGGCTTCGCACTAGAATTCCAGGAATATCTCTTGAAGTCAGTCACTAGTGAGCAGATGATTATTATCAGAAGGGGTTTTGTGGAGATTTTAGAAATTCCACAGATTGAAATCATGAGTCAATTGTAGCTAGACCACCGCTGAGGAGTCCCATAATAGGACGAAACGACCGTTCAATGTTTCCAGGTTTTCCATTGAAATTTATATGTTGGATATTATTATTTTATGCTATAATATGATTTGGTTGAGAATGGTAACCAAAAGAACTCATCAAACAACTTAATTTCCAATTGATACGTTTAAATATAATTTTACATTGAGAATGAGTTAATATGCCAAGATTTTTTTCCAACTGATGTCTTGATATGATGTGTACAATATACCGATTAAATGTTATCGTTGGAAAAAAGAACATTTAAAGGTTAGTAAAAATTGAAAACTCGATTGGAATTTTGCTGGAACTCTAAGTAACTGTCAATCAATACCAAGGTCAAAATTTTCAATACAAATATCAACACAGTCCTACTGTATGAGGCGGAAACCTGGAGAACTACGAAAGCCATCATCCACAAGATACAAGTGTTTATTAACAGTTGTCTACGCAAAATACTTCGGATCCGTTGGCCAGACACTATCAGTAACAACCTACTGTTGGAGAGAACAAACCAGATCCCAGCGGGGGAAGAAATCAGGAAGAAGCACTGGAAGTGGATAGGACACACATTGAGGAAAGCACCCAACTGCGTCACAAGACAAGCCCTCACATGGAATCCTAAAGGTAAAAGGAGAAGAAGGAGACCAAAGAACATATTACGCTGAGAAATGGAGACAGATATAAGAAGAATGAACAAGAATTGGATAGAAATAGAGAGGAAGGCCCAGGATAGAGTGAGTTGAAAAATGCTGGTTGGCTCCAGTGCTCCAGTGGGTGTAACAGGACTAAGTAAGTAAGTGAGTAATTAATATCCTGGGAAAGTTCTTGGCTTATGGTGGAATAATTAAGTGGTCAGTATGATGTACAATCTAGGCGTTGATTGAAAATGTCACAGAATATTGAATTGAATTACTTGGAAATAGTTAAGACTCCCTAGTTAAAGTCATATGAATTACCTTCATCAATGATTGAAGACTTTAGGTCAAATAAACTTAAACCAATCATAGTCGAATAGCTGAACTCGTATCTTGGTACCTTTCAATCCTAAATTCTGAGTTACAGCATAATATTTCACATTTTGTGTTTCTTTTTTTTGAATTAAATTCCTCTTCTTTAACTGTTTTCAATAATTAATCCTTTGACGAGACTATAATTTATGGATGAACCAATCATGTATAAGATGAAAGGGTTTAGGATTTTGGCGCGAAATTCATTCATTCATTTGGATATATAGAGTTTTGGCAATATAACTGATGTCAGTTCGTGATGAAAACCCCCTAAATCTAATTCCCAACCTTAACCCCATCAAACTGTAAATCATAATTCCGAATTCTTCACACTGGTTTATAACCTTCATCATTCGGTTGTAGTGATAAGGTGAACACTCTCAAATTCAATTTAGCATTGTTCAAATGAACATCCATCAATGCTTGTCTCACTTTCATATATTGCTGTTATAATATTTCGTTGTTATTATTTTTCCTATTTCAGATTTATTAACTACTTTATCAGAATCCAATTCAATTATTCAATTATTTACACAATTAATTGTTTTAAAATTAAATGAAGAAGAAATTGATTGGTTAAAAATGATGATCTTGTTTAGTTCAACATCAGGTAATATGCTGATTGGTGAGTTAATCTTTTGGTTGACAAGGTCAAGTGTTTTGATTGGTCAATATAGTATGCTGACTAATTGTGATGCATCAGAAGGAGTTGTTGTGAAGGTGGTAGTAATTTCAATAGTTGCGATCATGAGTCCATTGAAGCTAGACCATCATGAAAAACCTGGAAGTACTGGATGGCTGTTTCGTTTTGAATTGTGTAACTCTTCAGTGTCACTGTGCATCCACGATGCTGTCTCGTGAGATTCGAACCCAGGATCTATCTAGCTTTAATTGAATCATGATCTCAAATATTGAAATTTTACACGAGGTTAATCATAGATACTAAACTATGTGACTGAAATATTGAGTTAAACGTCTTTGAATTATTTGTGATTAATATCAGTTCCTTCCATATTTTGTGAATGGGCTTACATAATAAATAGTAATAGTCCAAGGTCTTCTATTTAATTAATATTAATCTTTAGATTCAAGTGTATTTTAAAGAATACAGAATGTTAATGAATTGAGCATTTTCATTGTAAATGATTAACAATGTCGTTCAGATTGTGTTTGTATCGATTAATCCGACGGATAACTGAATCAATCTTAATGATTATTTCTATAGACAAATAGTTTAGATCATAATTAAATCTCTGTTTTCTTGAATCTTCCCATTGATGTGTTTGGACTGCAATTGATCAATTTCTCTTATTGGCATATGTGCATCTTGTGCGTATTGCCTTAGTTCACAAGCATTATAAGCAAATATAGTTAGTGGCTAGCACTGGAATCCAGGACATACATTTTGTCCTATTTGAGACTCGTCAGTTAGATATACCTGCATCTCAGAGTTGATGTTCACTCTGAGATTACGAACCCAGTACTGTTTGGTTCAAACGACATCACGTTATCCACTTAACTACTGAGTCCTGATAACACTTTACTTGTGCGATAGGATGAAGTTTAAATTCACTTGGAATTGTTTTACTTGAATCTTCCCATCGATGTTTATCACTGCAATTGATCAGTTTGTTATTATTGGCACATGAGAATCCTATGCAAATTGCTTCGATATTACCTTAATTCACAAATATTCTAAACAAAGGTGAATAGTGGCTAGCAGTAAAATTCAATCATGGTGTAGTGAATAAGAACACGAGCGGGATATAAGTAGCTCATATCACACTCGTCCCGCCTTTAAAACATTCGTTCTTGAGGTGGTTCTGTTCGCCATGACACTTTCTTCTTTTCTGCAGTCGTCAAAACGTCGAGTCTGCTTTGCGCTCACCTCCGTAGCGCAGTCGGCCTGCCGGGGCATCAACATCAGACATACTCCCAGCACATGGGACGTTCGACGTCTGCGCTTCAGCGGCCTGTTGAGTCACCGACATCCGATGTCTGCACAATATCCTTGTGGTGCGTGCTACTTATATTGATATAAGTAGTATATGACACGAGTCAGGAGTGTAATATCTGGCAGCAGAAAATGGGGAAGATCAGGGAAGAAAGAGTGGGAATAGAAAGCAATTAGTATGGAAATGCAAGAACAACAAAACTCGAGACAATTATTGAACATTTTGCAAATTAAGTATTATAGTATGGTTTTTCTATTTTACTGAGTAACTCTGTAATTTTGTGCTAAATACAATTCGATTGTCCCCACCCGTGTTCTGTTCACTACATCCTCACCTCCCACCGCTCTTCTCCGTGGACAGCACCCGCTATAGCCAACCGGTACCTCAGCTCCAGGCCCGCAAAGGCGTACGCAGAACAGCACCCTGCCACCTCTGGTTGGCAGCGACACCAAATAAAGTAAACAAGAACACGAGAGGAGACAATCAAATGTATTCGATCACAAATTACAGAACATCTCACTAAAATCTGACAACTATATGGTAAATTTGCAAAAGATCAATCCATCACCTCAAACTTGACAGTTCCTGTTGCAAAAAAACATTAATCTATTGTCTCAGATTTCATTATTCATACGTTTTCATACCGTTCCCATTCTTTCCTCATCGATCTTCTACTGAAATACATTCGATGCCTGATCATCGTTATATACTACTTATATATGCATATAAGTAGCTCACATCATATTAATAATTTTACTCAACTTTTTTTATACTTATTTATAGATTCATTTCAATTCATACAAAATTATGTCATAAAATATTATCAAACTATATTAAATGGTTGTTTATTACGTCAAGAACAATTAATGCATTTAATTCAAACCATTTATTCATGTATTAATATAAAATGTAATTTACCTATGAATTGGTTAAAATATTATATTGAATGTATATTTCAATTAAATAATGAACAATTTAATTTAATTATGAAACAAATGATATTCACAGCAATAGAAACTTCTGAAATGTTAATGATGACAACCCCTTCAACACAATTACCACCACCACCACCACCAACAACAACAACAACGACAACAGCAACAACTACTAATTTACATTAAGATCTATTATGGTTATTAA
The DNA here is from genome assembly GCA_944470365.2 of Schistosoma intercalatum. Lineage (NCBI taxonomy): Eukaryota > Metazoa > Platyhelminthes > Trematoda > Strigeidida > Schistosomatidae > Schistosoma > Schistosoma intercalatum. The sequence goes on from OX103728.1 coordinate 15,640,664, forward strand.
AAGTGATGAATGAATTTACAGTTTGAATCAAACTAAAGAATAAACCATGGTAACTAATGTTCAAGCCTAATTCGAAATGTACACATACTCAATGATGTCACACACATACACACACACATTTATTCAGTATACTGAAATGTTGTTGCCAGGTGATCAGTATTCAAGCCTCTGTCTCTCTCGCATGCACATACACACACACGCACACACATTTATTCACTTTATTTAAATATTATTATTAACAATAAAGATGATATATTGTTGTTAATTAACTAAAGAATGTTTCTGTTTTGTTCCCCCCCCGATTTTCTCTAGTTTTTTTGTTTTCCCAATTCAATGATCTCTTTAAATGAACAGATAACTAAGTTCAGGATTTTAACATTACAATAGTTACATAAACATACACGCACGCACACACACACATACGCACACAAATGCACTTGAAAACAAGAAACGAACAAATGAATATACGAAAAAAATATGACTTCCAGTTTTTTTTGTTGTTGGTTGTTTGACTACACTATTTTTGTTGTTGTTCTGGTTGTTGTTTTACCTTATTTTGTCACAAGAAATCTCTTTTTTTTTGTCTTTTTAAAAAGACTTTCTCTTTAGTTTTTTTCCTTGTTTATTGTAGCACAAATTTATTTCACCAGAGATAATATAAATCTATAGAAAAACATAATTTTCTAAGAGAAAAAAAGAAAGAAAGAATCTATTAAGCCTATTGATAATAGACAATGTAATAATGTTACTGGAAAATATTTCGACTTTCTTAATTATATTACTAATATAAGATTAATTAGTAATATCAATAGTATTATACTATTATACATAGTAGTTAATTTCTATTGGTTGTTTAATTAACCAATCAACGAACAGATGAGTAGGATTTACGCACAGATACACATTGCCACTTATTGTATTTCAATGAAATGACAGTCTAAACGTTTATTATTATAGGGTTATGTTCAGAGATGCACATATACATTTTTATAGATACTAAGATATAAATAAAGAACAAATGAACAACACATCAACCTACTCAAGAACAGTTTTGTTTCTTTATTTAGTTTCTTCTTTTTTTTGCTACTTCTCCAGTTCATTTCATTATTACACCATTTGCACTTGATAATCCGTATTACTACTACCACTATTATTATTATTATTATTATTATTATTATTATTTTGTAAATAGGATATTTTAATGAAAAGAGTACAACTAGTGACTTAAATGAATTTCATAAGTGAAAATATATTTTTGTTTTTTTCGTTGTTGTCGTTGTTGTTTTTTTCTTTATGAATTAGGGGAATGTTATGGTCCAAAGCCGGCAATCAGAAGCAGAAAATTATCGATCGGATAAAGGACGCGTAAAAAAACGTGCGAGCAACCTAAAGTTCTGATTGGTCCTGCTTTCCGCCTAGCCCAGCCAGTTAAATCCAGAACACCAATCTCAGTCTCTACGATATGAATCATGTATTTCAAATATACTCAGTTTATATACTAATCAAACGGACCACAACGTACCATAAAATATGAAACAACATTTGTACATGATTTAGCCAGATGTGACTGTGAATGAGAGAGAGAATAATTGATAGACAGGGTATAACTCAAGAATGGAAAATTGTATAATAATGGTTCATAGGTCAAAATAAAGTTTATAATAAGAGGAATATGAATATGAACAGTTTAGTTATTGAACAATTATACGATAAAAATATAGGCATAGTACTGATCGATAAAAGGATCCCAAAGTTACCATTCATTATTGTTAGGATATTCGAAAAAATATACCAATAATTATCATGTGAAGTCTAATGGTGTCCTTGGACTTTAAATGGACATTCCCTATTGGTCAATATTTGTTTCACTCGTTAAATGTTGTTTTCTATTTCATGGTACGATGTCGTCTGCTTGATTGGTATATAAACAGAGTATGTTTGAAATATAACGATTCATATCTCAGAGGCTGCGACTTGCGTTCTGGACTCATCTGGCTGAGCTTGACAGGAAAGCAGGGCCAATCAGGAGTCTAGGTCGTTCGTGCGTGTTTTACGTGTCATTGATCCGATCGATCATACGCTATTGTCTAAATCTACAGTCATCAGTCACATTTTACAATAATTATGTTTTTCGGGACCTAACAGGGAAATAATTTAACATCATTGCGTAAAATTGGATAGTTGAGTAAGTGGAGAGTGAAATATCGGGAGAGAAGAGGTCTCAAATACATAGAATTATTAGCTAAAGAAAAAATTAGAGGGAAAAATTCACAGACATTAACACTATTGGATGCTGGTCGGCTCAGTGGTTTAATGGTTAAGCGCTCGCGTGCGAGACTGATAGGTCCTGGATTAAAATCTCGAGAGGTGGGATCGTGGATGCACACTGCCAATGAGGAGTTCCACAATAGGACAAAACAGCCATCCAGTACTTCCAGGTTCTTCATGGTGGTCTAGCTTCAATTGACTCAGGATCTTAACCATTAAAATTGCCTTATTTTTAGTAAAAGTATCTCAAGTTGTTATGAATCTAAAAATTCGTTTATTAATAGACAAATGTACACAATATACGCGGCAAATGTTTTATTCTTTAAAAAAAATACCCAGTTCATACCATATCACTACAGATAATCTCAATCTGACACATTGTTTAGATTCAGTGTTTATCTGATTGGTTAATACCAATTGTACAGAACATATAATTGTTGTTGTTTTAAAGAATGGATTAACTTAAATTGATTCATGATTTCAATGAAATTCAATAATCTTCATAACTCCATATTAGAAATTATTATGTGCTCACTAATGTCTAGCTTTGAAATGAAATTTCCGGTGCTCTAATGAGAAGCCTTTACAGAGTTCAACCGTATTGGGTGTGTGGCAGTTATCCACCGAAGACAATATGAGGTGGTCACGAAATATCATGAATTGATTGAGGTTAGAAATAGACACTATTGGATACCGGTTCAATGGTTGAGAGGTTAGCTGCTCATGTAGAAGATCGTAGGTTTTGGGTTTGAGCTCGGATCTAGGGGTCGTTATCTGTGTACTACGAAGGAATGCAATACTAGGACAAAACGACCGTTCATTCCTTTCAGGTCTTCAATGGTAATCTAAAATTGATCGGTTTGTGGTTCTATAGAAAAATCATCTTTCTATCATAAACATATCAGTTTACAAATGTACTGATCTTATTATTCTGTTATAGTTAAATTACTGTCTTCGATCTAATTCTAACCGTGTTCAATCGGAAGATGACTTTAGAAAGTAGATCATTTTCTTAGCGTGTAGCAGTTCGAGATATGACTTAATTCAAACAACAACAATAATATAGAGTAACTTCCTGATCCATTCATCAACAGGAAATGACAGAATACGCACAAGTAAGAGGGAGAATGGGATATAAGTTTGTAATTAATTAACAATAAATTAAGAAACGTAAAACATATTACAATAGTCAATGCTTTAAACGATAGATTAAATTTAAGAGAATATAAGAATATAATCATTCAAGTGTTTAATAATTATAAACAATAATTCTTCATAAGATAGTATCACAAGTTACAGCTTCCTTGATATATGTCCCGTTACAACAAGTGAGACTATGAACCATAATGGTAATTGTTGACTACCTGGTTAGGATTCGCGCGATTATTGAAAATGATTGATATAACTCAGAATCAATCGCGGAATGATCGTCTATTGCTTCCAAATTTTTAATGTTGATCGATTTAGGTATATACAATTGGTTGATCACTGGGTGGTGATCAATGTCATGTATGTCAGGTCCTTCTTAGAACAGATCGAATCTTATTGACCAATTTGCAATGTGGCCACTAGTTTAGGTGACTCGACATTACACTAATAAAAACTTGACATATATGACATTGATCACCATCCAGTGATCAATCAATTGTAAATACATCTCAGTCCTACAGGAAGTCAGTCGCGGCACAAATAGCTCAGTGTTAACATCTATAACTGTGAAGCTGGGTGACATTGGATCGAATCTGTCAGGGAGCATCAGTTTCCTCAAGATTACAGGCACACTTTGCCTATGAGTGTCAAGTGGCACAAAACCTATGCCCAGAGTTTCCTGTTGACTACCTCCAACCATAATCTTAACTAGGTATAATTCGTTTAGTTCTAGTGAGAAGCCGTGACTAGTGGAGCTAATCCTTATTGGATAGAGACAGATATCTATCTCAGTGCAATAAAAGATGATTGCGCAATTTCGTGAGTTGGTTGAGATTAGACATTACCACAATCAGATGCCGGCTCAGTAGTTCAGAGGTTAAGAATCCGCACACAAGACCGAAGGTCTTGGATTCGAATCCTGCGAGCCGGATCATAGATATTCACTGCTGAAGAGTCTCACAATAGGACGAAACGGTCGTCCATTACTTCCAGGTTCTCAATAGTAGTCTAACATCAACCGGTTCATGATCTTGAACCAAAAAAACACATAATAATCTCCACAACCCTATACTGATAAGTCTCTTTATTTTCTGGTAGAGAATAATCATTTCATTTATATTTTACTATATAAATATTTCGTTAATGAAATATATTTTCAACATTATTACTGACTTTCAATCATTCAATGATGATAAATGCCTTATTATTATTATTATTTTTCTTCTTTTCATCATCACATATATATACATACTTAATCAATCAGTTGATTACCTTTTTAATCAGTTGAAACAATCATTCAATCAATCAATCAGTGTTCAATGTTCAATATGTGTATATTTGCATAAAGTCAAATAGGTTATTTATTATTTCGAATAATTTGATATTTATATTCGAATGTATACATATCTCCTTCTTTCGTTTTCTTTTTCTTTTCCTTCTTCTTCTTCTTCTTCTTCTTCTTCTTCTTCTTCTCTTATTCTTGTTATTCTTCTTATTCTTATTCTTATGTTGTACTACATGTGTCAAGGAAACATTGATCATTGAATAGAAAGTGTGAAATGATAATGTTATAAATTGGGCTAATTTTCTATTTATCCATCCATTCATTCATAAACACAAGTACACACACACACATACATATACACAAATGCACAGAAAGACATTATTAATGTTGTTATTTTATTAATTAAACAAAACTGATAGATATTACTAAGTAATTATTTATAATAGTAATATGTAAAGTCGTAAATAACTAGAATGATTTTGATTATGATTGAAGAAAGTTACAATCATCATCATCATCATCATTCTCTTCGTTGCATCTAACATTAACGTCACTACTGGTTCTGACATCAAAAGCGCTTATTTATGTAATAACATTCCTAAATATCAATCTAATAACGGCGACCATAATAGTAGGATACGTGGTTGGAAAATATGTTTTTAGTGTATATATGCTTCCATTTAATAAAGACATGAATAATCAAGATTAGAGTCAATGATAAAAAGAATAAATACTTTTTTTCATTTTTTTTTCAGCATGACTACATTTTTGTATTTTTTTTATCATCTCCCTCCGCTCTCTCCCCCCGCTCTTTTTATATGGTTTGTTTTCATTAATTAATAATATCAGTCACAGAAACTAGTGGGAGAGAGAGAAAGAGGGAAAATTAGGGAATTCTTTGAAGAATATGATTATATCAAACTGAGATTTGATGAAAAATTAAACGTCACTTTGTACAGATACAACATTAAATGTATGTGTAAATGTTGAATGGAATTGTATAAGTAATCTATGATTTTCTCTTTTGATACAATGTTATATAATACTTGTCATTCATAATAATAATTTGTATTATGGATACTAGTTACCTGTTTGATCTGTTCATTTATATAATCAATAATATGCCCAGTAACATACACATACATAGATACATTTGAAATAAAAACAATCACTAGATGTTGTGTATCCCTTTTTCATAGAATAATTGTAGATGTCAATTAATGAGAAGAATCAATGATGAATATTATAATAATGAAATAATAAAAGAAGGAAATATTTCCTTATTATACAAATAAATTAAACTGTATGTTTTTAAATGGAAGAAACAAGAAACTAAGCGACATAAATGTATTGTTATCCTCTAAATAGGGTTTTCATTCTTTGAGCTCAGTGATTTGATCATAGAGCTATCATTGTTCTTCTGTATAACATCATTAGTATAAATATTAGGTAGACCTTTAACTTGACACTTGTCTACATCTTTATTTTGATTAGATCTCTTTTTGATCTGATTCTTGTTACTATATTTGTTCATGATTTTTCTGATTGATCGATAGATTGAGTCGATTTCAAGGTGTTTGTTAATTGTTGATTAACATGAGTTTTTCTCTGGTGTTTTTAGAATTGCCTTTATCCGAGATTCCAACATTTCCAATCGAATATGCATTCATAGTTGTCTACATGCATGACGTTTTACCGTTAATTGATGTTCGTACAGGCAAAAATGAGGGGGGAATCTACTTGTTCTGGAGTATAGTTTTTCGCGGTTGGGACAGTTTGTTTTTTAGGTAATGTTTGGTTTTTCTTCTTTTGTCATTTCATATTTTAATAATTCATAGAATGAACTGAAGTGATTTAGTTGGCTTGTGTGCTACACCTATTCCAAACGGCCTCAAATAATCTCGTTTTAATTTCTGAAGGACAAAATAACAACTTCTTATGTAACTTCATCAACAAATATCAATGCAACCCATCAACAGAAACGAAATCAAGATGATTCAATTTACAATTTAAAAACATTATCCTCAAAATGTTTTCAATACTTTTATGAACAGAACTTTATTATAATAGTAATTAACATGTGCTCACTAGTGACTAGCTTCGTAAGGGAATTCTCGGAGTTCTAGTGAGAAGCCGTGATCAGTTGAGCTAATCCATGTCGGGTAGAGACAGGTATCTACTCCAGTACAATGGAAGATGGTCGCGCAATTTCGTGGATTGGTTGATGTTAGACACTATCACCATTGGATGCCATCTCAGTGGTCCAGTAGATTAAGCGTTCGCGCTCGAGACCGAGGGCATTGGGTTTGAATCCCGCGAGCGGGATCGTGGATTCGCACTGCTGACTAGTCTCACAATAGGACGAAACGACCGTCCAGTGTTTCCAGTTTTTCTATAGTGGTCTAAAATCAATCGGTTCATGGTCTCAATCAAAACTTTATTTAAAAAGTTTGAACTACTCATAAGTAGTCAGAATGATATCAAGAAACGTCAGAGAAAATTTTAACGGACGTGTCTCGATACAGTGTGTTACACCACTTCGAAAAACATCTGAGTCTAGTTTTAATCCTCTACAGACAACTAACCTTAGCAATGTTAAAGATACACTTTAATGATAAATGCTAATTATTACAAAGCCTGGGTTCAAGGTTTCCTACCAAATGTTCTCGATCACCAAACATATTGACATATCACAATTGATTGATCACTGGGTGGTGATCAATCTCATGCTTGTCTAGTCCTTATTAGTGCAGATCGAATGCTATCGATCATGTTGCAATGTGGCCACCAGTCTAGGTGACTCGACATTGTGGGAACTATGTAATGAGATTAGATGGTGGTTGGAGGTAGTCAACAGGAAACCCTGGACCCGGGTTTCGTGCTACTTGGCACTCGTCAGCAAGGTGTACCTGTAATCTTGAGGGAACTGGTGCTCCCTGGTGGTACACCTTGCTGACGAGTGCCAAGTAGCACGAAACCCGGGTCCAGGGTTTCCTGTTGACTACCTCCAACCACCATCTAATCTCATATTGACATATCATCTATTCAACAATAAATTTCCGTCATGATGAAAAATTCACTATGCTAAATATAGGATGATACGTTAAATAAAGACATAGTTGTTTGCAGTAAGATTGATATATCATGCTGCCTTTTCTTTTCTCAATCATCTCTAATATGTAATCACACAATTTACGGAGTAATCATATTAGTTACACTTATTGATTGTTTACTGTTCATTATATGACATTATAAATATATGTTCATACAATAATTTACACATTAATTAGTGTCAAGTGCTAAGTCCGACCATTAATTAGTGTAAATCATATACAAGTTAGTGTATTCAAATATTCAGGCTGTTGATGTGTCTTAAATATTCTTCTGTAATCATTTTTCGCATTCATATTTATGCTGTAGAAACTACAACTGTTTCTCATTTTAAGTATTGATCAGTAGTTATGAAGTTAAGTCAAAGAGTTGTTTTGACACAAACGACAATGGGTTCGAATCCCAGATTAAGGTATATCTAAGTGATGAGTCCCAAATTGAACGAAACACGTGTCCATTTACTCAATATTAACTTGTGTCATTATGGCTTTATCGAAGCAATCTATATAGAATGCAAAGATCCCAATCAAAAAGGATCAAATCTCAGACAAATATATCAACAACAGGATAATTCAAACAATTTCAACTAGAATTAAAGAGTTATTTTGTTCCAGTTCATACTTTCCTTGTTTTGATAAGTATAGTAGAATGTGTTAAAGTTAGATTAAAACAAGTATAATCTGATTAATCTATTTGTAGAGTGACTTTTTTGTGAGGGTTACTTACTTACTTACTTTCGCCTGTTACTCCTAATGGAGCATAGGCCGCCGACCAGCATTCTACAACCCACTCTGTCCTGGGCCTTCTTTTCTAGTTCCATCCAGTTCTTATTCATTTCTCTCATGTCTAACCCCATTTCTCGGCGTAATATGTTCTTTATTCTTCCTCTTTTCCGTTGGCTTTGAGGATTTCATGTGAGGGCTTGTCTCGTGACGCAGTTGGATGCTTTCCTCAATGTGTATCCTACCCACTTCCAGCGCTTCTACCTAATTTCTTCCTTCGCTGGGATCTGGTTTGTTCTCTCCCACAGTACGTTGTTGCTAATAGTGTCCGGCCAATGGATCTGAAGTATTTTGCGTAGACAATTGTTAATAAACACCTGTATTTTCTGGATGATGGCTTTCGTAGTTCTCCAGGTTTCTGCCCCATATAGTAGAACTGTCTTGACATTTGCATTGAAAATCCTGACCTTGGTGTTGGTTAACAGTTGTTTTGAGTTCCAGATGTTCTTCAGTTGTAAATATGCTGCTCTTGCTTTGCCTATCCACGCCTTCACATCTGCATCAGATCCACCCTGTTCATCAATGATGCTGCCCAAATATGTAAAGGTTTTTACATCTTCCGAATCGTCTCCATCAATTGTGATTGGGTTGGTGCATGCTGTGTTGTATCGGAGAATCCTGCTTTTCCCTTTGTGTATATTGAGACCTACTGCTGCTGAGGCTGCTGCTACACTGGTAGACTTCTCCTACATTTGTTGCTGCGTGTTTGATGGAAGAGCCAGATTATCTGTGAAATCTAGATTGTCCAGCTGTATCCTCAATGTTCATTGGGAAACTTAAACCATTTCAAACATTCTAATCATTCCTTTCTAACTTACTGATTGAAATCTCATCTATTGAAAAGGAATCACGTTATTGGGAATGATTCAAAGATTTACAGATCAATACCAAGAAAGTTAAACACTATAAAAATACAGATTAGCAAATTTGGCGGGACTATGATTTATGGAGGAACCAATCAGATTTAGGACAACAGGTCTTGTATATCGAAGCGAAATTCATTCAATCATTTAGTTAAAGAGAGTTTTTGGCATTACAGTTGATGTCAGTTCGTGATGAAAACCCAAAATCTAATTCTTAACCATAACTGTCAACTGTAAATCATAATCTTAATTCCTTACACTTGTTTATAACCCTCATTCAGTCCTAGTTAGTAGCTGAACATCTTCAAGGTTAGTTTAGCATCGCTCAAAGGTCATCCATTAAATTATAGTCACATTGCAAATTCTTCTATTTTTGAATTGAAGTTATACCAATGCAAATGTATGAGAATTTTCTGATTAAAACAAAATAGTTTTCTAATACTCTTCAGTAATTAGATGGTGGTTGGAGGTAGTCGACAGGAAACCCTGGACCCGGGTTTCGTGCTACTTGGCACTCGTCAACTGGTGCTCCTTGGCGGATTCGATCCCGTGTCACCCAGGTTCAGTCATAGACGTTAACACTGAGCTATCTGATTAAAACAAAGTAGTTTTCTAATACTATTCAGTCACCTTTTCTTACTAGTAGAGTCTTTTAAGATTGATTTACATGAAACTGATGTAGTTTATTTGAATTTCACTGCTAATCACCAGACAATGTGTAGTTAAAGTCAATTCACCCAATGTGCATATATACCGATAGAGAACGATCGATTACAGTACTTAAAGTCAACAATATACAAATTCATATCTTCTATAACAAAAACAGAGGACTATAAAACTTCTCTCTATTTATGAGACTAGAAGTCGATAGTGTTTGAGATGTGTTATATCCCGACTAGAATAATGAATAGTAACTGTTAGGATCTATTTATGGACCAATACTATGCATATTCGTGTTCCTCTTATTATGAGCTTTATTTTGATCTATGAACTATTCTTGTACGATTTACCATTCTTGAATTATGCCCTGTCCATTAATTACTACCTCCCACATTCACAGCCACTTTTGGCTAAATCATGTATAAATGTTGTTTCCTATTTTATTGGTACGATGTGGTCTGTCTGCTTGGTATATAAAGCCAGTATGCTTGAAATAAACGATTCATATTGCAGAGGCTGAGATTGGTGTTCTGAACTTAACAGGTAGGACTAAGTGGGAAGCAGGACCGATAAGGACGCTAGACTGCTCGTACTTGTTTTATGTGTCATTGGTCCGATCGATGATTCACCGCTCTCTAATTAGCAGTATACATTAATAGGACACAGGGCACAAGTAATAACAATATGATCATTAACTCCGGAGCTATTCAATCGACTATTATTATAATTAAGATAAGTCCAACTTCATACAATAGCAAAAAGTGTTTTGGATGTAGATGTTGTAATTTTTATTTTAAGAGAGAAAGACATACACAACTATTTCACTGAAATATTATGCCAAAAAATGTGCAAAATATTGACCAGATCTGAATTTGACTTTATATATGATTGACTTATATGAATTTCGATCAATTTCAGTTTGAATCATTATTTGAGGATCCAATGAACAAAAGCACAGGGATAGAAAATCAACCGCACTTCAGTTCAGTTACAGAATACTCTTGCTAAAATGTAAGAACCATGAGATGGTGAAGATATGCATATGGAGAAATTCGAACACTTCACTTCTATCTGAAGTTTGTGCTGATGATGTCGTTCAGAAGAACGATGAAAGCTCCACGACCAAACCATCCAGCTCAGAGAACAAAACTCCATCAAAACAAGAACAATACATTAAATGTTTCATTTGCAAAATTCCATCACTAGTCCTTTACATTTTGTATGATTCTTCCAAATCATAATTATTTTCAATTTCCATTTCTGTTTTCTTCAATCCGATCTCTTTAGCTTTCTGTTGCCAGGGTTCCCACTTTCAATTGGTGTTACATACTACTTATATCTGTCGACATAAGTAGCATATGCCCCCAGAGATATTACCAACCGAAAAATGGCTAGAATAGCGAAGTGCCCCCAAATGCCCTGGTACGACCGAGAGTGAGGAGAGTCAACTCTCCCTCTCAAAATACCCTCACATATCCACGTGCATAAAACCACTACCCTCTCGCGACTGGGGTGTTGTTTACGAAATTGAGAGGACGAAAAGCGAATATCCGGCACTTTAACCAGGTTGGTGATCATGGAGAATCCACCTAAGGAAGTTGGATGATGACTTAGATTACGTCAACTTTTCATTCTTTAACAATTTCATACAAATTACACATGGTGAATTAGAAGTAGTCTAGCTTTTTAGTTACATATAGACAAAGTTTTAAAAGAATCTGTTTCACGATCTTACCTTTATTGTGTTGAAGATGCTAAACATACATAAAAATATGTGATTCTGTTGATGCAATAAATGAGTAGACTAAAAGACGTAACAATGAAAGAAGACAAATCCAATATGATATATAGAACGAATTGAGTCAACTGTGACAAAAATTATATTGGACAAATTACACTTCCTTCTTCATCCACAAATACACGAGAATAAACCGACAGTAAAACAAAATATGTTATCACTCATATCATTGCACACCGATAATCCTACAAACATGAATTTGACTGGGAAAATATCAAAATCATTGATTGAGGAAATTCAAGGGAGCAGAACATTAAGGTCAATCCTTACAAGCAATAGACAGATCGACATGAAGTCTGTTTACCAACCAATCATATATCTAGGTGCCAAGTTGCTCAACAAGGATACAAAGACAAGTAAGGTTGACAAAACCTCTGAAAACAATCATTTACCGACAAAATCATCGGAACAGCTTAACGTAACACTTGTTGATTAACTAAAAGCCTCACTTGTACATGAGATAAACACTGATAATGTTGTCCAGAATGATATTAAAAGCATTGTAATCAAACGACTCAACTTAGCGAACATACTGTGGTGAACGAGAACCCCGGTGAGCAATATCAACTTGTTGTTTAATGCGAAATTACAGTATCTTCTTGAAATATGAAAATCATACATTAAATACTTCATTTCCACATCTTCCATTAGTTGTCTCTTACAAACTTCATCGTTCCTCCATTCCCGTTGTTATTATAATTACTCTCTGTTTACATTCCTGTTCTCTTCAATTATATCTCAACCTTCGACTGCCAGACATTCCATTTCTGATTAATATTACATACTATTTATACCTGTCAACATAAGTAGCATACACGACAATATCACAAACAAATACTTGATTATTCTACTGGTATTTCCCAGTAGTTATAAATAAACACAGTAATTGGATAAAAGTTTAATTATTTGTACAAAATTCATCTACATTACTTGACTGATTTCACTTAAGACGATTAATTAGAGCTCTGATAGGACAACAGAGTAAAAATGTTTTCTATCGTCACGACAAACTGCCGTTATAGGATCAATGACAAAAATTATATCACAACCACACTGGATACTCATTCGATAAGCCATACACAGATTGAAATCACGTTATGCCACATACAAAAACAACTATAGTGTAGGGACTGGTTCTATGTCAAGCCCATATAAGTTATTTAAGCCTCTGGACAGATCAACCTATTGATTCTTCTCAAGACACATTTTCACCCTGTGATTTATTGATCCTGACTGATTTTATATGATCATGTGTGTGTGTGTGTGTATTTCTTATCTTAATCACTACATGTCTGTAACTTATTTTTGTCAGACTAGAAATATCGATAAACGCTTGGTTAAATCGAGTTGGCTCACACGTCTTCACCACGCGTCATTTCGTTACGCTCTCTTCTCTTCGCTGCTCCGACCGTTTGTCTGGATCGACGATTGTATGAAATACACGTATTTGACTTATTTAATTCCATTCTTCACTAACGCGAGTTAAATCGATAATTATATACGAGGATTGGCGACATGTATATTTCAATAACAATCATAATACGATGTAAACGGAGTCGGATATCGGGCCACTAAAAGAGAGGCAAAGTATAAGCTAAGCAATACTTTATCCAAAGACAATTACAATGAGTTTACATTTAATGAGTTAAAAGTAGAAATCAATAATAGGAAGGAAATCACATAATAATGAATGAGTCTGTCAGCGCTTGTTGGGGACGATAGATCCCCAAAACTTATATTTGTAATTTTATCACATCGATTAACTTATCGATTAAATGACAGTCAATTGATGAACTCATTGATTAATGTTTAAAAATTTCCCATGACAACATCGATTATATATATTTGTATATATACGTTTTAAATTGTGTTTGTGGGCTCGCTCGCTTTTTGCAGAATATATTTTCCATACCAAGCTTGGACTTCTCTTTCTAGATAGCGGGGCTGGAACGCATCAATAGGTAGTTTACTGGTCTTTGGTCACTGAGTCTTGTTCTCGTTCACAGATTAAGTGAACTCGTGAAGCTTTAAACCTAACAGCGATCGGCGTCCAAAAGTGACTTCTAAAACGGATTAGTTGCATAAACCAGCTCCCAATTGAGGAGGAAATTAGAAAGAGACGCTGGAGGTGGATGTGAGACACTTTACGGAAATTATTAGACTGCATCACAAGGGAAATCATAACTTGGAATTTTCAAGACAAAAAGAAAAGATAGACCACAGAACACACGGCGTTGGGGATTGGAGGTAGATATCAAGAGAATGAGTAGCGATGGACAAGAAGTAGGAAAGACAGTCCAGAACGGAGTTAGCTGGAGATTCTTGATTGGGGACTGATGGCTCAAGGGGAGTAATAGGCTTAAGTTACTAAGTAATGAGAAGCTCATTGCGTCGTACTACATTGAAGATATCGACTTGGTTTTGTCTAGTCTGAACGTTTGGTACTTAGTGCACACAGTCCATCTGTCCCCCATTATATTTCAAACTACACTGCTTTCACCGAGACCGAACGAATATCGTATGGTGCGTTTCCTTACTTATTATCATCAAACGACCGTCACTTAAAAAGTAAAAATGAAGAGACATCCATAACGTAAAATGCTGATTATCAATAGTATCAGCTTGAGTACAAGTAACAAATACCTTTAAATATTTTAAAGCACAAAATAAATTCAGTTAAACAACTGATGTATTGATTAGTGACTAATTCCAGGAGTTCTAGTGAGAATCCGTCACTGGCACAGTTTGAATAAATCTAGTGTAGGCCAATTATTTACCATCAACATCAGAAGATGACTATGTAATAGCGTGAATTGATTGAACTTAACGATACAAACTATTGAGTGCCAACCCAGTGGTCTGAAAGTTTATCGCTAGCCTGAAGATGTAAAGGGCGTGAACTCAACCGTCAGTGAAGTTATGAATATATACTGTCAAGAAGTCTAATACTAGAACAAAATAACCGTAGAGCGCCTCCTTCTTTCAATGGTTGTTTAATTAAGATCAGTTCGTGAATTATGCTACAAGAAATTCAGTAATCTTTTACACTGGAAATATCTTTTTACTACATTATTCTATAACTCCGCCTGTAGCTGTTCTAAAGTTACTACCGATCCCAAGCCCGGGTAAAGGAGAAGGGTTGGGCATGGGGTTAGCAATCCCATCCCGTAGAAAACTAACTCGCTAAAAAAGTCTCCAGTATGTTTATTTAAATTACAAAAGTATTTAGAAAAATTATGTGAATCAAAACATATTAAACAAACTTTCATCATGGATTTAAATAAACCATAAGGGGGGATATTACATATACACGGATGATAGTTGAAAGATCGATTACAGCTTGTCATTGATCATTGAACAAATGGAACAGTGCAAATACATAAATACATATACAAAAGAGCTTCTCCTATAAAAGAACAAACAAACTGAAACATTGAATATATCGATGATAAGTGGTATAAAGCATTGTAAGCAAATGGTAATTACATAGATACATATACAATTGTACTACTGATTTAAATAATCTACCTACAACAAATATACCTTAGGCAAATCACCAAACTACATCAAGAGGCAAGCCCTAACTTAAAATCCTGAAGAGAAACAGAAAAGAGGAAGGCCAAAGAACACATTACGTCGGGAAGTAGAAGCAGACATGAAAAGATGAATAACAACTGGAAAGGATTGCTCAGGACAGGGTTGGATGGAGAACGCTGGTGAGCGGCCTATGCTAATTAACAAGGAGTAACAGGCGTAAGTAAGAAACAACAGAGATATTAATCATATGGAAAGATGGAACATTAACAAGTATGTTGACAAATCAACAAGAAGTAAAAGAAAATCACAACCATCGAAAGAAGGAATGATGTTTCGTATGTATAGAACCCAGTCCCCATACTCAATATAAACAAACAATACAATGAAAGGCAAGGGTAAATAACACAAAATTATGACTATTGATCCCTTCTTAAATATCACATGTGTATTGTGTATCATGAATGGGGACATAATGTAAGAAATTGTACAAAAAAAGAAGCATATCACAGAACAATAAAATAATAAGGTATACACACGTGACGATGAGTTTAACCACACAAAATTAAAATGAATCCAATTCGTATGTACACAACACTGTTACATGATGATTTCAATTCTATGGACGGTTCTCCTTCTTTCTTTCACTCTTTCTTTTTTTACCAATCACAGTGTTACTTTAGATTTTTTCAAAAAAAAGAAACTAAGATTTCATGTGATTTTGATCAATTTCGCGTTGAACGACGTCGTCGTCGTCATCGACGACGATAACAACGACGTCGGTGATGATGTTGTTATCGTGATTTTTTAAAATTTTTCAAAATAGTCTTATTTATAATAGTAATTGGTTTAGTTTGTTGATGATGTTGCTTAATCAATGATGAAATATTAGTTAACTTATTATTAACATTCATTTGTGATTGAATTTTTGTTAGATCAATTGGTTCAGGGGGATTTTTCATTGTAACATTTAAAATTGGTTGTGGAGCATTCAAATTCACTTTAACAATATTCGATTGAAGAGATGTAACAGTTTTAGTAGTAGTAGTAGTAGTAGTAGTAGTAGTAGTACTACTACTACTACTACTACTACTACTACTTCTAGTAGTAGTATCAGCAATATGATCCCTTGATAATAATTGAAGATTATTCTTATTAATTCCATTTAAATTATTCAATGAATTCGTATTACCATTATTTGTATGATGTACTGTGAAAAATTCTAATGAGAATAGAAGGCAACCAACTAATAGTAGACAATAAGCACTAATTGAATGATTACGATAAATTTGTAAAAAACGTAAAATACTATTATGACTACTACTACTACTACCATTGTGATGATGATGATGATGATGATGATTACCATTTTTTATTGTGGCAACAATAAGTACCAATGCTGGTAAAATGAAACCAGTCAATGAACCAGCTACACTAGTTGTATATCGAATGATTACTTCAACTGAAATAATAATTAAGAAAAAAAAACATTTCACTATGTGTTAATAATGAGATGGAAAGAGGAGAACAGAAACTTTTGTGAATCATCAAAGTTTATTTTACCTGACATTTAGAATGAGACTACTGATATAAGTTCTGAACCTATTAGGTCTAATCCATGTGGAATTAAAGCAATATCAGGTGGAGGTGTCAGATAGTCAGCTACAACATAGGATCAGGCACATATATGCATCAGTCCAAGTTGCCATATCTCATGGAAGATGTAATCTCATGTTGACCGATGACCCTAAAGCAACTTACTTACTTACGCCTGTTATTCCTCGTTAAGGAGCATAGGCCGCTCACCAGCATTCTCCATCCAACCCTGTCCTGGGCAATCCTTTCCAGCTCCGTCCAGTTGTAATTCATCGTTTTCATATCTGCTTCTATTATCCGACGCAATGTGTTCTTTGGCCTTCCTCTTTTCCGCTTTCCTTCAGGATTCCAAGTTAGGGCTTGCCTCGTGATGTAGTTTGATGATTTGCGTAATGTATGTCCTATCCATTTCCATCGTCTTTTCCTAATTTCTTCTTCCGCTGGAAGCTGGTTTGTTTTCGCCCAGAGAAGGCTGTTGCTGATACCCTAAAGTAAGCCTGTTAGCTATTTGCTGACTTATAATCAAGGAACTCATGTACTCTCACTGATTTGAAATCACGGGGTTTCGCAATCATTTGTACCAAACTAACTGAGCTCATGGTATCAGATATTCGCTTTCCGTTCTCTCACCTTTGCAAACAAGTTTTTTCCGTGTGGAGGTAGAGTAGGACTTCTCTGGAAGTAATACTACTACCACTACTATCTCTTCTATTCCTACTATTATTCCGACTCCATAGCTATGCGCATATAGTTGATTTCATTTTCTTATGTTATTTCAGTGCTTAAAAACTTGGACTGATAATAGTTAATAAAAAACTCATTTATCAAGCAATCAGGTATGAGCCACACTCAATGTGAGAGCTAGTGATACTACTACACAGTTGTCACGAACGAAATAGGCGAGGTGAGGCTCGAATCCTGGATTTAGTGGCGTTATAAGTTGAACTTCTTTAACTATTAAGCGCTACTGATCCATACAATTTCAGATCAACTATTAATTGGTCTACATTGTCTAAGACAGATTGAAAACAATAACAAAAATACTGTATAAAATAAAACATTTGAAAGTACTTTTATCCGTTGTTAAACTGAGAAGAAACGAGACAAGTAGTAATGAGATAGTGATTTTTTGAATAAACCTTCTTGGAACTTCTTCAGAAATCATAGGAGTTGAATCGATTTCCAAATCCACACCAAATGAAGTTAACCTCTTTGAGAGAGAAAAGAAAACGGATTTGCCATAAAAATTCCTAAGAAATAAAATACTTTTTATTGTTTGTAAAATATTAATCATTAATACGATAAAATCGTAGAATAACACTGCTTGCTTTTAGAGAGAAAGATAGGTTGAGCTTTTCAGTAACACTAAGTAACAATGCCTGGATGTTTGAGATGAGTTTCTCTCCCTCTAAATGTAAATTGTTGCTTCAGGACTGGCCTACGTCAACTAAGGATAATGAGAGAAGTAGTCGAATGCGTCGGCAACTTCACTTATCTTCGACAACCCTAATGGGTCGGTGTCTGACAAAATCACTACACAGATTCAGAAAGATCGTTTGGCTTTCGCCAACTCACATCACCTGTGGTGAAGGCAAGATATCCGTCTATCAATTCAGAGATGAGTATACCTCACGGTAGTTCGTTCTGTTCTACTTTACGGCTGCGAAACGTGGCCATAAAGAGTATAAGATACGCGTGAATTACTAGTTCGTGGAGTTTCTACGACTTTTGAGTTTGACAGATGGTTCCTGGCTATGTATTCAACGTCGAAAAGTCTCATATTATCATGAAATAGTCGTCTAGTGATCGGTAGTTTTCAATTTTTGTAGCGTAATTACTTAGTAGTTAAAGCGTCCAGATTTAAACCATTAGATCACGAGTTTGAAATTCACGTAATTTTACCTCGGTTTGCGCAACTGTGTGAGGTATCACCGTTAGCTCTCATACAAACAATGCAGCCTAGTAATACTGAGTACATGAACCTATACTCGGTAATTAAACACGATTAACTGATTAAAACCTTATGAGATATTAAAGATACTAATCTATCAGGATGTAAAGATAACTGTTATAATTTTATACATCCTCTATACATTAAATATTAAAATAGTCGATTATCAAACTTCATCGAAGTATTGCTTCTGTATAGCTGAACAACATTGAGGTTAGTACAGAAGTAGAGTACAATGTGGAAATGACATGTTGATAGGTGAAGTCGTGAACTTTTATCATTTGAAATGACTAGGACATATGTAACATATACTTTCATTGACAATGTGAAATTATTAACAATTATAGTATGATGAGAATGGGTGTTTGTGGAGATCGTAGTAATTTTAACAATTGAATTTATGAGTCGATCTAAGCTAAACCACCACTGAAGGTCCTGGATTCGAATCCCATGTGCGTGATAATGAACAAGCATTGTTGAAGAGTCCCATGCTGGAACGAACCGGCTGTCCAGTGCTTCCACGTTTTCAATGGTGGTCTAAATTAGATCGACTCGTGAATTGAACTATTAAAATTATAATGTAAAATAAATTGATGTGATCAATTTCTTGGCGAGATAATTATTATCTCACTATAGTCGGAGACATGATATACAAATCACTTGTATTGATGTAAACGTATTTACTACTTCATTTATAATCGTACATTTGAATCTATACTATTTGTCATTTATTCTTTTCTGAGTTTTTGAGAGAAGATTCTGTTGTATTCTAACGAACAAAAACTAAGGAGCCGTAAACGAATTTGTTGTTTTATACAAAATCAAACAGTAGCTTTGTAAAATATGACAATGATATATTGAATACATCATTTGTATATCTTCTTTCAATTGTCTTTCACATACATCATCATACTTTCAATTGCTTTCTGTTTTCTTCTCTTTAGTTCACTTTTCTGCTGGCAAGCACTCTATTTCCAAATTCCTGCTACATACTACTTAAATCTGTCTGCATAAGTAGTGCACAGCATAGTGTTGAAAGCAATTAGTATGGGTGACATAGGTGGATCTTTTAATGTCATCATAAACATAACTTGTGAATGGATAATTAAAATCTCACCAAAAACTCGTAATTATTATTCAATCAAAATACAAATCATTTACATCTTTCTTCATATTTATTTTTCAGGAGAATGAAATGCAGATATATATGTTATGATAGGTGTCCGAGATCTAATATTGATACACAACGTGTTACACATTGACCCCTCAAACGGACTAATTGAGCCAGAAGACAAGGGTAAGAGAGAAAGTTTATTGGGCTACCGAATAATATACACAAATACTCATTTGTATGTATACATATATACATTTCAATCAGAAGGGGTTTTGTGGAGATCTTAGAAATTTCAATGATTGAAATCATGAGTGAATTGAAGCTAGATCACCATGGAAAACCGGGATCGTGGATACGCACTGCTGAGGAGTCCCGTACTAGGACGAAACGGCCGTCCAGTGCTTTCAGGTTTTCCATGGTGGTCTAGCTTCAATTGACTCATGATTTCAATCATTGAAATTTCTAAAATCTCAACAAAACCATTTTTGATAATAATCATCTGCTCACAAGTGACTGACTTCAAGAGACACTCCTGGAGTTTTAGTGAGAAGCCCTTACCAGTAGAGTACAACCAGGTCTGTTGTGAGATATCAACTCACTGAAGACAATGGTGTACAGTGGCATAACTTCATACATTTCAATCCCTTAGAAAATCAGTTCATTTTCTAGGCAATGATATACATTTGTACTCTAGGTCATTTCTGATTGGCTTACTATATACATTAGAGTTCATGCATGTAAATAACAGTATAAAAACCTCTAGAAGATGAGACTATCATTTATTGAACGATCATTGAGCAATGCTTAAGTGATCTTGAAAATGTCCGATTACTAAATAGGGTTATAAATGAGTGTGAGGAAAAGTAGTATTAAGAGTAAAAGTTAAAAGTTTGGGCACCCGGGCAGTATCACAGTCCTCACACATATCAAATAAGATTTGTGTGGCGCATATGTATTTGATGCTTCCTTGTACCGATATCTATGTTCAAATAAAAATATAAGAAAGGGGTTTTCATCATGAACTGAATACAGTTATAATATCCTGATGTTATTTAACCATATGAATGAATGAAGGAATTTCACATCAAAAATCCAAGACTTGTTATCTTAAATCTAATTAGGTCATCCATCAATTACAGTCTCTCTATCTAAAATATTTTGTACTATATAACAAACAAGTTATAAGAATTGATCAAAGTTCATAGCCATTAATGACAATGAAAACGAGTGGATAGTGGTGTGTGTGGGGTATGATTTGGAAACAAAAAAAACAAAAGCAGAATGATATTGATATTTTATTGTAGTACTAATGAAAAGTGAACACTGAAAAGAAGATAGAAACTAAAAGAAGAGAATAAGAATGTCACTGTTGCGGTCATTGTGATTGGTTCCTACAAAATATCAAATCAATAGGTTAACGAAACTATTGAAGTGAATTGAATTCACTTAGTTTCAGCATTTATGTATACACATATAATATAGTGATGTAAGAGACTAAGAGGAATGTGTTGAAATACATTTTATCCCAAAAATCTTAATATTATTACACTAAACGTGTCACATTGAAAAAAGTGATTATTTATTCAAAAACATTAACATTGGTACAAACGGGTATCAATATATATGACCTAGACAAATCATTCAATTTATGTGTTCGATAGGATACTGTTCTGATGTACAAACCGAATTAGGGTGGTTTTCTTAGAACGAGCCACTCAGCCAACACTTTACATAGAGGCCCAATCTACAAAGGAAATCGAGCAACGTAAACAGATACGGTTCCATGGTATCCGGTGACCAACAATTGGTTTATACGCCATTTGTTCTTTCAAGACCTTGGAGTCCATGTGCACCATTGATGTGGAATCAGAATTTTCTAACTCCATTACATGGGTTCTCTGTTTCCATCGACACAGTCTGAACGGTGTAAACAAAACCCTCACCGCGAGAAGGCAGTGAGTATATACGTGTGGTCATGTGAAAGCATTTCGAGGGGGAGAGCTGACTCACCCCAATCTCGGCAGCACCATGGTGTCGGAGAGGGTCGTTATTATTGCCATTATTATCAATTCCCAATTTGATGTATTTTTCCTCATTATTATTATTATTATTAGCTTTATTCAATATTATAATTTTGGTACAATATAGAATTCTCAGCGCAAAGTATTTCAACAAGTTTCCGTTTCTTTCTTCTTGGTCGGTCCTGGCGATAAATATTGAGGAATCGCCAGTTAGATGTTAGCACTTCAGTGAATGAACAACTGAATAATGTACATTCTTTTCGTTGTACATTGCCAGCAACCATATTGTCGCTTATTGAGTTTTCTGTAACTTTGACAACGAAAGGTTGTACACTTTTCAGAAACGCAGCAGAATAGGTTATGCGATTAATAAACATAATGATATATTAAAACAAAACAACAATAGATAACTTGTTGAAATATCTAGATGGCAGGAACAGGTAGCCCAGATGCTCAAGCAGGCCGCCCTCATCACTCTAGGTTTAGTTTTTTCCTTCTCTCTTCGAATCTCATTTGTATATTGTACTTTTTAGAATTTTATTTTACATAATTTTAAGTTATCTTTGTGTTGTTATGTAACTATTACTGATGCTTAAGACTTGGTAACTGAATTTTCTCTTAACGCTTATTTTTTACTAGTCAAATTCATGAGCCGATCTAAGAAAGACCATTATTGAAAACTTAAAAGTATTATCAATCGATCCATGATCTTGCGTAACCCTTCATCATTTTCTGAGGTGGATAACTGTCTCCATCTGATACGGATTGAACTCACAATCGATCCATGATCTTGTGCAACATTTTTGTTAACTGTTGCTTCTTATGGTTACTACATTTTTCTTACTGTGCTGACATTAAGTGTAGTAATTTGAATCAATACAAATTTATGCTGAGTTTTTCACGTTGTCTATGACTGACTGAAATATTAACAAACAATATTCAATAAAGGTGTACATTTTCAATGGTATATGTGACACAAAAGATTTCATTTTAATTGAGTGATCACTGAGTAGTGATGAATATTATGTCTGTTCAGACCTTAACAATGATTGAGTTCTATTTGATCTAATCACTAATGACTTGAAATTAGGTACAATCGGTTTATTTATTAGCGACTCTACATTTGTGTTTCTTGTTAGTTGATACACTTCGCAACAAGATACAGTTGAAATTTTGAGGGAAACTGGTGCTCTTTTATGAGATTCAATATTTCTTGAAATTCTAGGCATCCTTTACTGATGAGTGACAACCAGTAAAAAGCCTAGACTAAGCAGAATCGTCTGCCGACTGACTACTGCCAACCCGCTAACGTAAAAAAACATTTCATTTCCGCATTGACTGCTTTACTGAATCAAGTTGAAATGATACCACATCTCTAAAAAAAAACATTACGACATTAGCTTACATATTTGAACTGTGCACATTTTTCACTTTGGCTTGAGTAAATATACAGTTGTAGTATCTTTATTTCTCATAATTAAAATACGATTTGAAGATTAGTATGTAGTGAACGAAGACTTTGTAGGAATAACCAATATATTGTTTAATACAAAATTAAACAGTCTTAGTAAAATATGAAAATCATACATTCAATATATTATTTGTACAGCTTCTTTGCGTTGTCCTTTACCTAATACCCCATTATTCGTCTAATTCTATTATTATTTTGATTCCTCTCCGATTTCCTTTCTGTTATTTCTCTTTTGCTGTTAGGCATTCCACTTCCGATTGCGACTACATACTAGTTATATCCGACAGTATAGGCAGCACACATAACAATTACATTGACCTACAATTGGTTACTACACCCAAAACGGTACCCTATTATTTTAAATAGAATAGTTGAAATTCAAGTCAGTCAATAACTTGACAGTCATCTATCTTATGAAAGTCTTTCTAATTACACAAATAAAAGGTCGATACCAGTACAGTCAGAGCATATACAGACATACGTGTGTGCTGCTGATGTCGACAGATATAAGTAGTAGGTATCACCAATCGAGAGTGGAATTTCTGGCGGCAGAAGATTAAGAAAATCGAAGAGAACGAGAACAGAGAGTGATTGTTATAGAAACGAAGGAAAAACAAAATCGGAGACAATTGATGGATATTTTGCGAATGAAGTATTTACTGCATGGTTCTCATATTTTACCAAGATATTCTGTAATGTTATATTAAAATACATTTGGTTGTCCCCACCTGTGTTCTCGTTTAATATAATACGACTAATTAATGTTGTCAGGGGAGTAATAAAATGGATAGGATGAATTAAATACACCGACTTACTTTTTGACATAATAAATTGTATACAGTTTGACGTAATGGGAAAATAATCAGCGGTATAGAGACAATGTTGGTTAGTAGAAATCCAACACGTATACAGAAACTACGTAAATCATCTGGATACATTAGAAAGACGTTACCGGAAAATATTGTCCTTTTCGAACTAATAAATGCTACGTAGCCAAAGAAACCAAACTATACAACAAGACAGAAACAATGATAATAATAATAATGATGAATTAAAACTTATGATAAACAATAAATATGAAGTTCTTGTGGTTTGTATCACAAATTAGTCGTAATTAAACAGTTGTTTAAGACTGGGAAACATTGAATAGTTGTTTTATTCCGGGACTCGTAAACATAGCGCTCCACAACCATATTGAATCCAGGACTTTCAGATTTTGCGATGAACACAGCCTTTAAACCAGTAAGTTAATATTCAATGGTTTACATTGTTTTTAGCTTTCGTCAATATTCTTGATGTTACACGACTATTGTCGACTGTGATTGGTGATAATTGTCTCACATTCAAGACGGCTGGATTCCACTGATTACATTCTCCCAGTATGAATCTGGGAGTTAACTCTCGAAAATGGTTCCCTGGTGAGCACATGAGGGCAGAACAAGAGCTAATAGAATGGATCTCTGTTAACATTCGCCTATGAGCTGTTCGGCTAAACGACTCCGTAAGAGCTCGGAAGGATAGGGACAAACGTCGTTGCCTCTTTATCATTTCTGACCGCAGCTCGAATGAAGTGAAAGATGAATTTTACAGAAAGCTCTCTGAACTTCTTCAGAAAGCTAAACGTTCAGACATAGTACTCGTAGCAGGTGACTTTCATGCCCAGATAGGTACTTTAAACTAAACAGAGAGACATTTAGGTGGGTATTTTAGCATTCCGACACAACGAACAGATAATGGTGATCGTCTGCTGCAACTGTGCTCAAACAATCGTTTATTTTTAGCAAACACAAATTCTAAGCATAAGGAGAGACATCGTCTAACATGGCGACCCCGTGCACCAAAACAACTTGGACCGATGCATATATGTGCCTGGTCCTACGTTGTAGCTGACTGATGGACTGAGAGGATTTGTTGATATTTTTAAGTTTTGGCAGTTCGTGTAAAAACACAGTAATCTAGAGGTTTACCGCTCAGCATAAGACAAAAAAGTACAGAAAAGAACAGAATGATATCAACTGAGTAGCCACTGGAAATCAAAAAGCACTGAACAACTGTTGCTTCGTCCTAGTATGAAACCCGTCGCCAATTGATGCACGTCCAAACAATCGTTCCAAGTATTGTGATCCCATGAGCTTCAGATCTCGCAATGAGCATGACACAACTATTGAGCCATTTGAATAATGATCTACTTTCTTTCGTTTATAACAAAACACGATCATTTATCGATATTAACTGATTGTATTTGTCTCTCACTACCAATACGACTGAGGTTTAACCAGTCATTCATGTTCTGTTATTTGAAATCAATAATGTGTATGAATCGATTCTGCGACTGAGTAGTATCTAAGTTACTATAAGACCTAAAAGTCCTGGGATTCAATTCCTCCAAGATTTTCAGCCATTCACCAACTGATATCTGTCAGTGGATGTAAAGCCAACTTTATGATGAACAATCGTAACAAAATATGATGTGATCAATCAAAACCTTATTTAATTAACTATAGTAAATTGACACTGATTCAATTTCATCACAATGGGACTCGAACTAATGACTATGACCAAGCCATTACTTTTCATAAACAATCCAACCGTTAAATGCATACAACAAGCTGACAAATATGGCATCATCAAATATTCTACATGCTTCTTCAAAGACATATTTCCTCTTAGTTTCAATTTCAAAATAAAATTTACAAATCTGTATGAATTATGTTCTCACGTGGAGAAAACACCGACTGTTGTATAAATCTGTCAAGATACAAATTATTATAAAATATTACAAAGTATACAAATAAATTGATGAGAATGATTTAAAAAAAGGTATTCATGAGTTGATCTAAGCTAGAACTTTATTCAAAACCTGGAAACACTGGACGAACGTTTCGTCCTAGTATGGGACTCATCAGCAGAGTGCATCCACGATTTTAGAACCTTCAGTCTCCCGCGCAGAATCATGAATGCACACTGCTAAGGAGTCTCATACTAGAACGAAAAACGGCCGACCAGTGCTTCTAGGTTTTGAATAGTGGTCTAGCTTAGATCAACTCGTGAACTCAACAAGCAAACGAATAACAACTTACAAATCCATAAACTATAGCCACTGTAATCAATGCAACACGAACTATCAATCGCATATTTGATAATGTTGGCTGAGAAGATTTAGATGATGTGATATGTAATTGTCTAAAAAAATGAAAAAAAGAAGAGAATATGATAATAAAATTAGTTTGATTAATAATAAAAAGTACATGAAGATTGTTGAAATCTTTCTTTTTGTTGTTGGTTTACACAGTTAAACCATTGTTAAACGCTAGACACTCGTATTGGATGGTAGCTGTTTTGTTCTAGAAATGGGACTACTACAGAGAAGAAGTGAACATGTACAGGTTGACTGAGGATTGAACCAAGAAACTTTGAGTCTTGAGATGAATGTTCAATTTTCAGACTATTGATTGAGTTTTTTATTAGCTGAAATTTTCCAAGTTTAATCAATCCACGATATTACGTGACTACTAATCTAAATCCAATTGAAATGGATAACTACTGCCTGATACTTAATATGGTTGAACTGCGTTGGTTATGACTTCTCTACAAAACGTCAAGAGATCTGAGGCTCATGTTTCAGTTGTTCAATGCTTCATGGTTTCCAGTGACTGTTTAAATGAAGTCAGTCTGTAATCTAAACTGTACAGTGGTGACGATTAGAATAACAATTTTAAGGAATCTTAAAATGAGAAATAATAAAATACAGACGATGATGTAATAAATGTTGAAACTGAGTAGATGAAATGCATTTAATGAAGATAAATAAAATATGTAATACTGATCAATTATTGATCCGGTTTGAACGTCGGATATTCGATTTTCGTTCTCTATTTTGTAAATAACACCCTTGTCACGAAAAAGGCAGTGAGCAGGACTTCTCTGGTAGTGGGTATATATGCATGGCCATAAGAGAGCATTTTCGAGAGAGAGCGCACCCGCCTCTACTAGCATCAGGACATTGATGAATGAACAAAACATTTTTGATTGTAATGAATTCATTTGAATCTATGACTGTGAATAAGTGGAAGAACTAACTAAGATTTTAGTTAGTAGATATCTAGCATATCACGCGAACCAGGTTTACATCTTGCTTTAAGATGAAACAAAGTAAATTAACTTGTTGTGATATTTAACATTTAATTATGACTGTACTATAAGTCATGTTACGCATTCTGGTAGACTGCGGTATGAAATACAATAAAGGGTGTGTCGCACTTGGTGAAGCTCTGGAAGAGATGGAGCCTTTTACGTACATAAGTCGTATCATTGATGTACAAGGGAATCTGATGCAGATGTGAAGGCACATATTAGCAAAGCGAAGGCAGCATTCCTCAAACTGAAGAACATCTGGAGCTCAAAACAACTACGAGACAACACCAGTCACAATTCACAATACCAAATTCATGTCAATCCTGTTGTACGGAGCTAAATCTTCGAGAACTACTACAACCATCACCAAAAAGGTACAAATATTTATAAAAACGTTTCTACGCAAGATACTCAATGTCCGTTGGTCAGACACCATCAGCAACAACCCAATAGAGCAGAGAGTACAACCAGCTGCCTATTGAAGAGGAAATCAGAAAGAGACGCCGGAGGTGGTTTAAACGAACGCTGAAATTATCAACCCGCTTAAGGCAAATCCTAACCTGGAATTCTCAAGACGAAAAGAAAAGAAACGGACCATAGAACACACAGCTCCAAGACTCGGAGGTAAAAATCAAAACCATGAATAGAACTTGGCAACAAGAGCAAAGAAGAGTCCAGGACAGAGCTAGTTGGCGGCCTATGACTCAAGAGGGGTAACAGGTAGAAGTAAGTTCACTACAAACTGAAGAAGCATTAAAAAAACACATTAATCAGGATTTTCGGCGTTATTCAAGAACATAACTGAGTATATAAGATGACTAAAGTTGTAGTTTGCAACTTAACACAGGTTATAACCTACTTTTATTTAGGAAATCTATCGATACAATATCTCTAAACAATTGTCTATTTGTACATTATCAACAAAATAGATTTACTGAATAATCTGACTACGCATAATTTGAAATTAAAGAAAAAACTTGTACAAGTAGGCGTTAAACGAAACAATTCTCATACTAAACGGACCTTATTTCTACTTCAGTTAGTTAAAGCAACGTGGAATACGGACATATTTACTTATGTTTTTTTATATTTGCTAAGTATCTAGTGTGTGTGTGTGTACAGCGCGACAGTTAAATTAAGACGGAAACTATTTGCTGTTTACTAGTTGGTTCACTTTTTTAGGTGAAACAGGTGACAGGAAATTATAACTGTTAACATAATACAAAATTCTTAAACGACATTAAAAACTGAAGCAACAGAAATGGAAAAACTGAATTTATTCAATTGGCTTATAGGTATTGTTGGGTCGGCTTCCGGAGAACTTCAACGGAGCCTCCAGAGGCCCACAAAGAGCCGAAGAGTCCTGGCCAATCAGAGTGTGATGGAACGTTCTAGAATTCCAACGTGGCGTGCTATTATTGGTCGGTAGCATAATGTGTTGTTATCGGATTGGCTGTAAAATGATGTTGATTTAACAGACGCCAAAATCTATAAATACCCATGATTTTCTGTACAAAAATGAACCTTGGAATAAAGTGCTTTCTCTCATTCTTGTGTCTTCTCTCTGGAGTTCAAGTCGCTGTGTAGTTCTAGACTGCGGGTTACCGAAATAGCTTAGAAACCGTATATAGCGTTCAACCTACACGACTTATCAGTGGCGACGGGGATGAAAACTTCAATGAATATTTCCTTGGAGCAATTAGAAGCTTATATGGTGCGTCAAGAAAAGAGGTTTGAAGAGTCCCATATTAGAATCATGGAAACCCTGATGCAGAAATTCTGCCTGTCCGAGAAAAACCCTGCTTCTAGTGAATCTCAAGTATCACATACTGATTCAGTCATTAACGCCATCCATGAATTTAATTTTGATGGTGTAGCAGGTGTAACTTTCGAGTCGTGGTTTAAGAAGTATGAAGATTTGTTCAATATTGATCTTTGCAAACTGGATGATGCTTCAAAAGTCAGAATACTTCTTAGAAAACTTGGGACTATGGAACATGAACGCTATAGCAACTTCATTCTTCCGAAGAACCCACAAAATTTTAGTTTTGATGATACAGTCAAAACCCTATCCCAAATATTCGGAGAACAATCATCTCTATTTAATATCCGTTACCAGTGCTTAAAGTTAACAAAAGAACCAGGAGATAATTGGGTGAAGCATGCAGGAACTGTGAACCGAGAATGTGAGAGGTTTAGATTGTCGTCCATGTCTGAAGATCAGTTTAAATGCTTAGTGTTTATCTGCAGCCTGCGTTCACCCGAAGATGCCGATATCCGAACCAGAATCCTAAGCAAACTCGAACACTGCCCTAATATGACCCTGCAAGAAGTGACTACTGAGTGCCAAAGGTTAATAAACTTAAAGCATGATACCTCAATGGTAGAAAACGGTAACTGTTTCCGTAACGTCAATGCAGTCAAGAGAAAAGTCTTTCAAGGTTCCAGTACCCATAATTTCCAAAATAACAGCGACAAACCACCATCTCCATGCTGGGCATGTGGAGGTTGGCACTATAAGAGGTTTTGCCCATATAAAGAACATCGTTGCAGCAAATGTCATCGGAAGGGGCATAAAGAAAACTCCTGCAGGAGAAGAGACTATAGAAAACGTTCCGTGAAATCTTACTCAAAGAAATACAGATATAGTGCTCCAACCAACAAGATATTGGTATCACATAACAGAGCACGAAGTTGCCACCAAAGAAAGTATGTGACCTTGAATATTAATAAACACCGTGCCCGCCTTCAGCTGGACACAGCTTCTGATATCACTTTAATCAGCCCAGAAACATGGAAGAACATTGGGAGACCCACAGTTTTCCCAACAACACAGCTGGCACACAGTGCATCTGGGGGGAAGTTGAATATTGTTGGAGAAGTGCCATGCACTGTTTCTAAAGGTACGGTAACAACAAATGCAACATTGTATCTTACTAAGAAGTCAGCACTAGACTTAATGGGGTTGGACCTTATAGAAACACTTAAACTAGCAGATCACTCTATCAACAGTATCTGCAGACGAGTAAGTACAGACAACACCCCAGAATGGAATCAGAAAAACGCCATGCTACAAAGACATTAAAACGTGTTTAGAGAAGGATTGGGAGAATGTACGAAAGCTAAAGCACTGTTAACTCTAAAACCTGAATCTGCTCCCGTTTTTCGACCTAAAAGACCTGTACCGTATGCTGCTCTTCCAATAGTTGAACAAGAATTACAACGACTTCAGCAAATGGGTGTTATCGAGCCTGTGAACTTCTCGAATTGGGCTGCACCAATAGTGGTGGTCAAGAAGTCGAATGGAAGTGTTCGTTTATGTGCAGACTACTCCACGGGATTAAATGAAGCGCTACAGTCTCACCAGTATCCGTTACCCTTACCAGAAGATCTTTTCGCTAAGCTGAACGGTGGCAGATATTTTGCAAAATTGGACTTATCAGACGCATACCTACAAATTCCTGTATCTGATGAAAGCAAAGATCTCTTAACGATCAACACGCACAAAGGTCTGTTCCGGTATAACCGACTACCTTTTGGGGTAAAGACAGCGCCCTCTATTTTCCAGCAAATTATGGATACCATGTTACAAGGTATTCCAGGAGCTGCAGCTTACCTAGACGACATCATAATTACGGCAGTAGATAAAATGGACCTGCAGAAGAAACTGAACCAGGTACTAGAACGCATAGCTGATTATGGTTTTCGCCTCCGAGCGGAAAAGTGTGACTTCTATATGCAGCAAGTACGGTACCTTGGGTTCATAATAGATAAAGACGGAAGACGACCAGATCCAGAGAACATTGAAGCAGTGAAAACAATGCCTAGATCCAGGGACGTTACTACCCTACGATCATTCTTGGGATTGGTCAGTCATTACGGTACCTTTCTCCCCGATCTCCATCGTCTACGTGCTCCACTAAACAACCTACTACAAAAGAACACAAGATGGAATTGGTCTGCAGACTGCCAAGCATCTTTTGAGAAAATCAAGCAACTCCTAACTTCCGATCTCTTATTGACACATTATGATCCTTCTTTACCGATAGTCGTCGCTTCAGATGCTTCTAACTATGGTGTGGGCGCAGTTATCTCTCACATTTTTCCTGATGGGTCTGAAAAAGCTATCTCACACGCTGCCAGATCTCTGACAACGACCGAAAGGAACTATAGCCAAATCGAGAAAGAAGCCCTATCAATTATCTTTGCAGTGAAAAAGTTCCACAAGATGATATATGGTCGACATTTTACCCTAATAACAGACCATAAGCCACTACTTGCAGTTTTTGGGTCAAAGAAAGGAATTCCTGTTCATACAGCTAACAGACTCCAACGATGGGCAACCACACTTCTGGGTTACGACTTCAAGATCAAGTATCAGTCTACTACCGCTTTCGGGCAAGCTGACGCATTGTCGAGATTAATAGGCTCTCAATCGAAAACCCCGGAGGAGACTCTTGTAGCAAATATAAAAGCCGAGGAAGAAGTTCATCGCGTGTTGGAACTATCAAGAAGATAACTGAAAGTGATAAGATACTGAGCTCAGTTAAATGCTATCTCTTGACCAAATGGCCAAACAATCGCCTCGACGGAGAACTTTTGCAATATTTTCGTCGACGGGACTGTCTAATGGTTGTTGACTCCTGTATTATGTTCGGTGATCGCATTGTTATTCCGAAGTTATTACGTTACAAGGTTCTCAAGCAGTTTCACAGTGGCCATCCTGGAATCAGTAAAATGAAATCTTTGGCTCGTAGCTATGCTTATTGGCCGTCAATGGACAAAGATATCGAAAATAAATGCCGTAACTGTCCATCATGTATTCAAGCCGCTAAAAATCCTTCGAAATGCGAACCTCAGTGTTGGCCTATGCCCGCGGGACCCTGGGTAAGACTTCACGCAGATTTTGCCGGTCCAATCCAAGGGAAAATGTTTCTAATTATCGTAGATGCATTCACTAAATGGCCGGAAGTATACATCATGCCAAATTGTACAACGTCAGAAACGATCCGCAAGTTGTCTACCCTATTTAGCAGCTTCGGAGTACCAGAGACCTTAGTGACGGATAACGGCTCTCAGTTTGCCGCAGAATCGTTTAAACATTTCTGTAGAACAAACGGAATAAATCATCTTCGTTCTCCACCCTATCATCCACAATCAAACGGACAAGCAGAGAGCTTTGTGGACACTTTTAAACGAGCATTACTGAAAGGGGGAGGAGAAGGGACGACTGAGCAGGTGATCACAAAATTTCTGACATCATACAGATCCACCCCAAACCCAAATGTTCAAGACGGCAAATCTCCCGCGGAAGCCATGTTTGGAAGGCGTATTCGAACAGTCTTCGATGCCATGTTGCCATCCAAACTAGTGGATGAGCGTAGTCGCGACCCAAGTATCCGGAACTTCAGTATTGGCGACAAAGTCTACATTAAATCCTACATCGGGAAGAACCGATGGGAGACGGGCGAAGTGGTGCAAAAACTGGGGAGAGTACTGTACAAAGTTCGAGGAGCTTTTGGGACATATATACGTCACACAAATCAAATCCTTAAGGACAAAAGAACGGTGCAGACTCGAAGTAACCGGCCGACTTTCCCGTTAGATTTAATCTTAGACGCACCAATGCCACAAACGCCCAGGAACACTGAAAAGAAGTCTTGGACAAGAAAGACGACAAGAATAATGGGACGCCGTCGCAATCCAGTTATCAAACTACAAGTGGATTCCAGAAAGACATCTTATTCGGGGGAGGTGTTGGGTCGGCTTCCGGAGAACTTCAACGGAGCCTCCAGAGGCCCACAAGGAGCCGAAGAGTCCTGGCCAATCAGAGTATGATGGAACGTTCTAGAATTCCAACGTGGCGTGCTATTATTGGTCGGTAGCATAATGTGTTGTTATCGGATTGGCTGTAAAATGATGTTGATTTAACAGACGCCAAAATCTATAAATACCCATGATTTTCTGTACAAAAATGAACCTTGGAATAAAGTGCTTTCTCTCATTCTTGTGTCTTCTCTCTGGAGTTCAAGTCGCTGTGTAGTTCTAGACTGCGGGTTACCGAAATAGCTTAGGAACCGTATATAGCGTTCAACCTACACGACTTATCAGGTATAAACTGGTATAATTGACCGCAAGTTATACTTTAATGTCTAGTAGTGATACTATCCAATTGTTCCAATCGAAGTGGGGCAGAGTTCGAACATGGAACTTAGTGATTACAAGCCCAGAGCGTTACCACAGAACCACCGCTCCACATATGAACCGCTGGACGCCGACTCAATCCTCCAGAGTTTAAACCTTCATCAAAAGATCCGATACTCTAGGTTCGACCGCTGGCGAGCTCGTGGATAGACATTGTCGAGGAGCTGTCTAGTGCTTCCTGCTCTTCAGTGGGTACTTAAGATCAGTTCGTGATGTAAATTATGAAAGCACAATAACGCTAAATTAGCAATTCTTAGTGGCAATAAACGACTGTTGCGCACAGAACGTATGAGCTGTGACACCCACAAACATAGTGAATAGTATACATTAGAACAGATGAAATTCAAGTCATTATCAAAGTAAATTAGTGAATAGTACTTTGTCGGTCAACTTAGTAGACGCAGCTTTAGAGTTTTTTTCTGTTATTGTAGTAATGATCAATTTTACTGGAGATAGAAATGAAATTTGCAAAAAACAACTCACGTTTGACAGAACATTGAAGCCAAAAATATAGGAATACATTCAATCAGACCAGCTGGTTTCCACCAATTCATATCTTCCCAAGGCATATTGGAAATTAATCGAGGTAGACCAAGTATAAAAATCATCTGAACAGAAAATAAATTTTTTGTTTTCATAAAAATTAATAATTTTTGAAGGTTGGTTACAAAATCAAAGTCCATTGGGCGTAAATTCTCAAACGATACAAAATATAAAACCGACTTAATGGTGGTTAAATTGACCGTAGTTGCTACACGTTGATGTGGCAGTCAAGTTTGGACATCGTGAGGATCTAATTGAGTTATATTGACTGAAATAATCGTTCCTGAAGGTCCTATATGATCATAGCTAGGTTGGTTGGAGGGCAGTCAAATCTAAATGCAATAGATTTAAAGTTCGAAGGTTGGGTTGAAATACCGACCGCACAAAGATGTGACGATAGTAAGGTGTTTCTCTCAGACAATTATCATCTACAGTGGTGTCACATTCTCATAACAGGTGGTAAAAAATGTTGGTCCAAAAAATAGTGCGCCTCACTTTATCTCGTGGACTTCTGTTGTCGATGCTAAAGTACGGAGCTAAAACATCAAAAAATCATGTACAAACACGCTGTGTGACCTACCTCATGCAGCTGTTCCTTGAGCTCTGTAGTCAAGTTGCCGTATCGTCAAGACCATCACCTATAACCCAGTTTCCTTTACAGGTTATTACTCAGGAAGTATCTTTCCACAGGGAAGTGGCAGCTGTTCACAAACCAACAGTAACACTCGAGATCACTATGACTGAATAGTAGTTAAACGTAAAGATCGGCTAGATATATCGGTTTTACTTGTATTTCAAACATCTTTCATACTGTTCTAAAAGGCGAATAACTCACATGGTACTACTCCAGAGACAGTATTTTTACTAAGTTAATTGGATAACAACTAAGTGATGTTATTGTAAGGACTGATCCAAGAACGCACTTACATTGATTAGTGAAGAATAATTAAATCTATATAGTGTAGTCCATAAATCACTTTTAGTAAACGATAGTGTTAATTATTGATAGTGATTCATAGATTATAGAACCAATGGTCTGATATCTGAAGATTAATAGTGAATGACATGTGAGGATTTGTATATTTTAAGTGACCGAAAACGCTTTCAAAATAAAAATCGTATAAACGAAGTCTTGTTGTAGTCAAGATTTGAAATGAAAGATTATAGCTTAGTTTAAATCAGTTGAGAGTTATAAGTTCAACATGCCATGCTTTGAACAAGTTGTTTAGCGGTTAAATAACTTGCTTTTCAAGTCTCTAGGTTAAAGGTTCTAACCCTCATATACTTCTTCATTTACCTTGGTTTAGCCAAATGAACAGTATGAAGAGCTTTCACTAAAAGTACCGTCTAGAGTTGAGTACATAAAGTTTTACTTGATAAGTAAACTGTAAGCAGCCATAATTATTCTGAAAATTTTTAATCAATCTGATATACTGAGTCAATCAGATATAACGCAAATGATCAATGAGAAATGATTTAGGTTCAATTTCTGAGGAAGTAGACTCATGCTATGGGTTAAAAGTGCAACTTAATTTTTTGTGGAATATGTATCTATATTCATAAATGAGTTATGGATATATAGTCTATTTGGTTGAAACAATAAAAGCTTCTTGTTTAATCATGGTTTGCTTACTCAGGTATCTGGTTGGGTTAGCCTATTGGAAGCCTGTACATCACTAATCGACTTGGACGATCGTAGAAAATAACACAATCTTAATCATCTCTTTGCATTCATTGAATGGAATATTATATTAAAAGGCTTATGCAAGACTAGTCTTGACAATACGTTCATTGTACAAATGAAGCAAAATATATTACACAGTTATATATTACAAAAACTGTAAGTACTAATAGTCTAAGAAATATTGCTAGGATCCGCTAGGACCACTGGGTATGTAATAGAGAGGTTAGGCTCGGGGTATTAGGGAGCGCGAAATGCTCACTAGTGTTGGAAACTGATGGAAGAAAGTCAGGGGCGGCCAAACCAAAACGTGGCATCAATTCATAAAGTCACTAACTTCTGCTCTGAGCCATGTTGGTAGATGCAAACTATTTGGTAAGCGTCCGTGTGACTATCGTAACCAATAGTTGGAGACTTTGGGTGACACGGCTCAGAATCAATCACAATGACATGGGTGTGTACACTCTTTGTATTCCCTCAAACTGTGAGATTAAAATTACTTTATACGAACTAATTCTTTCTGTACCATTAAAGTAACTACTTCTATGATTTTGATGTACATCTTGTTGTGCTAATAAGGTATGGCAAATTGGACCGATCCATACATATATGTACCCGGTCCTATGTTGTAGATAACTCAGTGACTGACTGTAAGCACTAATTTATCAACCTAATTCCTTCAAGTTAATCTTGGCATATATGAAAAAATCAGGTGAATAGTTTTATTCATTTTTTGTATAGAACTTACATGAAAAGTAACTACACCATAAAACAGACTTGTAAATACATTCAATCGAAGTAAACTTTGAACTTTTGAAACTAAACAAAGCGGTATTAAAGTAACTGTAAACGTCACTAGTAGAATAAATCGAAGCTGATGAGTTGGCTAAATAATATAGAAGAGAAGAAATGAAAGAGAAAAAAATCATCCTAATGTAAAAATGTTTTAAAAGGTTAATGAATATATATTTGTTTTCAAATTAAGATCATGAATCGATCAATGTTAGACCAATATTGATATCCTAGAAGTAGTGGATGGATTTTCCGTCATAGTATGAGACTCCTCAATAAAAAAAACTTTACAATCTTTACAATCCCATACTGATAATTATCATGTGCTCACTAGGGACTAGCTTTAAGAGGTCATTCTCGAAGTTCTAATGAGAAGCCGTGACCAGTGGAACTAACCTGTGTTGAGTGTGAGGTGGTTATTCACCGATGACAACGGAAGATGGTCGCCAAATATCATGGATTGGTTGGAGTTAGACATTAACACTATTGGATGCCAGCTCAGTGGTCTAGCGGTTAGGCATTCGCACGCAAGACTGAAGGTCATGGATTTGCATCCCTTCTGAGGGATCGTGGATGCGCACTTTTGAAGAGTCCCATACTAAGACAAAATGGCCACCTAATGCTTCCACGTTTTCAATAGTGGTTTAATTGATCAATTCATAATCTCAATTAAAACTCAACGATCTTCACAATCCTATACTGATAACAAATGTTTAGACATACAGAAATAAACAACATGTTGAATGATTTAAACTATTATATATTCAATTTTCAATTATTTCGTTTATGAATCTGAGCTTTGTATCTACTACTCTAGTATGTATAGTGAAAGTACTTCTATTCTTAGTAAGAAAAAAAGAATAATAAACACGATGTAAAGTTTAGTAAACATGAGTTAGTTATATTTAATTCATGAATTGCATCGTTAATGAGATAGGTTTGTAATATATGAGACAGGATAATAATTAGATCTTATAGTTAGTCATTAATTCTATTGGAAGATTCATTGATTAATTACCTATCATTGTTATAACCATCAATTATTTATTTATTTATTACATAACTTCAAATTATATTTAGGCTCATATTCAAAATTTTGTATATAAACGAGCTATTCTAATAGAAAAGTTTATTCTACTGGAAAGATTTCTCATTATTTGATACCAGTTCAATTATCGAATTACATCAATAATTCAGTCTTGTGTGAGCAGTTCCAAATCAGCTACCATAAATTACTGAGGAACTTGGCATATATCTAGGATGAAAAGCGAATGTCCGGTGCGGAAACCGGGTTGATGGACATGGAGAGTCCACCTAGGCGAGTTGAAAAACCCTGATTCCAAACCAACGATGTACATGGGCTCCAGTATTCTGAAGGAACCAATGGAGTATGAACCAATTATTGGTCACCCGCTACCATGGAACTGCATCTCATGACGTTGCTTCACTATCTTACAGATTAAACGCTTAAGTCGAAGGTTCCGGATGTGGCCTCCTAATAAAACCACCTGTTTCGGTTTGGGAACCCGGGCAGTATCACAGCCCTTACACAAATCAAATGATTTATGTGTTTAAAAAAATAATTAATAATGGCATATATAGAGGATCATCAAAAGCATGAACTGATCATAATTAGAAAAGCATTAGATACTTTGAAGTACTGAACGGCCTTTTTGTCCTATCTAGTATAGGACTTCTCAATAATGAGAATTCACGACTACGAAACAGAAAATTGGACTCAGGACCTTTGGCCTTGCGCGTGAATTATTTATTTATCTGAACACAAACATTGGTACAAGGGGACACCAAATACATATGCGACACACAATAACAATGAGGTTGTGGATAGATAGAGAATGTAAAATGCGTATAATAAAAAGAACAACAACGAACAAAAATTAGTGTATGAGAGTGAAATAATAATAACAGTTCAGTTAGCAAAAATACAACCATAAAGAATTCTTTCAGTTAAAGAAGTTATAGCAGGATCGTCACTGGCTTTTATTCTCAGTCATATTTGATAACGTCTCTAGCCACTGTTGCACAATCTCTAAGACCCCAGCCGGGAGGAGGACCCACGTAAGGGAGTTGGAAAATTCTAATCCCACATTAATGGTGCACATAGCCTCCACAATACTGAAATAACAAATGGCATGTAAATCCATTTTTGGTGACCGACTACCATGGGACCGTATCTCTTAACGTTGCTCCACTGCCTTTGTGGATTAGACTTCTATGTGAAGTGTTGACTGAATGGCCCGTTCTAAGAAAACCACCCTAATTCGGTTTGTACATCAAAACAGTATCCTATCACACACACAAATTGAATGATTTGTGTGGGTCATATACATTTTTAGTGCTCCTTTGTACCAATGTTTATGTGTCTAAATAAATAAGTATTGTTACGAACAGTCGAAATCTCCAACTTCATTATTATGTCATATATGTGCTTCTTAATGAAAGCACTGGGGTAGCCGATCTCGGTCAGTGAGTGGTTGATGAATTCAAGCTCCTGACTTAGAGTGTCTACTGTGCAGATCTTTTTAGCCCTGCTAGTGAGACATCTCACCAAATTTCTCTTGTAGCGGATAGGTGTGAAACTGCAGAAGTGAGTATATCGGCAGGCAGAGGGGGTTCTTCTATACACACTTCTACTTAATGTGCCAACACTTTATCTGCTTAGTGAGACGTCAAGGAAGTTCAGCTTTTTGTCATACTCGCTTTTACCAGTGAAACCGATCGCTGGGTGAACACTGTTGAACTGTTCTAGGAGTTTATTCTTACTGATGTTTTGATCTACGATAATGAAGGTGTCTTCAATGTAGCGACAATATAAATCAAGTTTCTTAATAGTCTCATTAAGAAGTCCATTTTCCAGCTTCGCTAGGAAGAGATCAGCTAAAATCGAGCCTAGAGGAGAGCCTATGGCTATCCCATCTATTTGTCTATAATAAGTATTGTTGAAGACAAAATGTACATTCAGCGTGCATCTTAAGAGCAGTTCTTTTAGACTATCGTCAGGCTAGTCAATGTTGATTTGTTTTTCTGATATTTGCTTGCACATAAACTTAATAGTCTCTATAAGTGGTACGTTAGTGAACAAAGATCCTACATCCACTGAGATCATATTTTTTATACTAACATTAATATTTCCCACTTTGAAGGTGAATTCGAAGACATCTTTTACACTATTTCTAACAACTGATATGTGTAAAGGTTCTAAAATTCGTACTAGCCACTTTGCAATTTTGTGGTAAGGAGAATTGTACATGTCTAGAACTGGGCGTAGAGAAAGACCCGGTTTATGAACTTTAGGCAAACCATACAGTCGTGGTGTAAATGATCCAGTCGGCTTAATTGAATCATGAATCTCAGTCGTAATTATTCCCTTTTTCTTTAGATCCTTAAGGAAACTAGCCAATTTTCTTTCTACTTTATTAATGAGACTATTAAGAAACTTGATTTATATTGTCGCTACATTGAAGACACCTTCATTATCGTAGATCAAAACATCAGTAAGAATAAACTCCTAGAACAGTTCAACAGTGTTCACCCAGCGATCGGTTTCACTGGTAAAAGCGAGTATGACAAAAAGCTGAACTTCCTTGACGTCTCACTAAGCAGATAAAGTGTTGGCACATTAAGTAGAAGTGTGTATAGAAGAACCCCCTCTGCCTGCCGATATACTCACTTCTGCAGTTTCACACCTATCCGCTACAAGAGAAATTTGGTGAGATGTCTCACTAGCAGGGCTAAAAAGATCTGCACAGTAGACACTCTAAGTCAGGAGCTTGAATTCATCAACCACTCACTGACCGAGATCGGCTACCCCAGTGCTTTCATTAAGAAGCACATATATGACAAAATAAGTATTGTATCAGGAGATTAAATTGTGAGCAACTTCTGCGAGCTATTTATGGACTGTTATTATACATATATTCTTATTGTATAACTGTTAAATGACTAAACTATATACATTTATATCCTTTCTATCATAAGCTTCTGCCTGACCTAGTGACTACTGTCATACGATTTACCATTAAGTTATTCCCAATTTATTAGTTACAGCCACTTTTGGCCTGATCTTGTGTGATTTTTATTTTTTATTTTATGGTATGGTGCGGTCTCATTTGCTTATATATAAACCAAGTATGTATGAAATATATGATCCATACAGTAGAAGCTATGTTCTGGACTCAAACAGGAAAGACTAATCAGGACTCAGAGTTGGCACTAGGCTGTTCGTACTGGTTAACGCATCATTGATCTGGTTATATAATTCGGTAGAATTAATCACGTGATATGATTGACAGGGCATAGGACACAACACCAACGCAATATCATTAGCCCTCAATCCATATGGCTCGGAGTTGTGTATATGGGTATGGCAAATAAATTACATCAAATTAATTCATAATGTAAAACTTACCATAGTTACAGCGATTTGTGAAACAACACCAGTGCTCAGGTCTGCAATAGTAACATAATATCCTACAACGTAACCAAACAACAGACAAATAACACTAAAAAGTCCCCCATATAATACAATGCTTACCTTAATTCAGCTAAACTTTTCCCCATATGTCCTAATGCTTTAAAGCCTATAAAGTTCAAGTTTACATACAATATTTAAAATTACAAGCATGTTCAAATGGAAGGACTCGATGAGTAGAACAGATATCAATTAAAGCATCGCATGACATTATTGAAAATGCAGCAGTAATTCCAAGAAACAAAAATGATAATAAAATACCACACTGAATTTTATAACATAAATGAATAACAAAATAAATACCTGATGAAAACAAAATGGCATAGCTAAAGCAGCTACTCCAACAGTATTATTAATTAGTGTAATAATAGGTCTTATCAATATGAATATCTCATCTTGAGGATATAAATACTGATTTATCGAACGAATTAATTTTGCCGGCATTTTGAACCAAAAGAAGCCTATAGAAGAATGTTGATATATAAAGTTGTTGTATTCACTTTAAATGGATAACGCTCTGAGTTGTTAACCCAAAATCAATTTTTAGACCTCATATAGTATAAATAACAAACTGAAGGTTTCTTGTGCTGTGTTATTTGTAGTATTGGAGGTTGAGATAGTTGAATGAATATTTTGTTACTGTCTAAATTTATCACAATCCTAAAAAAAATAAGAAATGACGGTTAATACATAACATTAACTGTGGTGTGTCAAAAAAATACCTGGAATACAACGTGCTACACCCTAAATGATATGGGAGTATGAATGAGTCTTCTAAGCTATTTTTTGCTGACGACGAAAAATATAGCGAGAATTATATGGTGAATGTGTCATTCAAGTTAATCTGAACAGTATCTGATTGACCAAAAACATGGGTGATCAATGGATCTAAATGGCTTCGTATTAATCAAATACAATAGATGGAGTGGTAATAAAAATGGCGAAACATATTAAAGATTTTCACTCATAACAATTAATATAATGTACCACCAGGAGCTAACAACCATAGCTTAAGACTGATACCAAAATATTAATTATTGTATAGATGTAGTTTAGGAAAATTAACTGTGTTAATACTATACCCCAAAGCAAACAATGGGAAATATTGACAAAATTGAGGGAAATATGAGCGACATTGCACTAAAATGTCGCCTCTTTGGCCTGCATGTGAAAATAGTTGACCATTTCATCTATGTCTCGAAATTCACACCTGTAGGATGATTCAAAATGTCATTCAGAGTTTTATTCTGAGTCTTAGATGAAACAGATCAGAAGGAAAATACACTGCAAATACTCTGTAGCAAACAAGTTATTCAGCGTTACGCAGAACAGATCCCCTTCCTTAGTAAGTTGCAAGTAAGTCGATCTATTGTTACGACTGAAATTGTGGTTACTTACGAGTTTGGAAAACGGATTATTACTTGCCGGGATACTAGGTTTACACCAATGAAGCCCGATAATGAAGCAATTGTCCAAGGTAAACCCAAACTAACTACAGATATGTGTTAACGGATTAGCAAAGTTTGCACTCCGTGCTAACACCCTAAACCTTTTCACAGAAACCTTTCCATCGGATGACATGGGTATATTTATGTGCTCAGTAGTTAGTCACGAGCACATACGGGTTTTCGTTGGTGAGACAGTATGCAAGTGCATATTGGTGACCAATGTAAAGTGAAATCATAGTTCCGTTATTGCGACATACCTTTTCGTGAAGTTTATTGAGTTTTCCGGTATATTTGGGCTTTGAAATTCGAAAAATAGTTTCCTATCTTTGCAGTAATCAATGCTTCGATTAAGAAGCAGATGCTTCTTGTAGCAAGTATTTTTAATAACAAATGCGATTTACTGCATGAATCCTAACAATATCTTCGACATTCATACAATGAACTAAATCGATATGAATGGAAACTGATTTGTTATCATATGTGTGATCTTGTACACAGAGAAACTAATTCCCTTTAGATAATTTTATGCAATTAAAGATTCAGTTGCTTCATTTAGTAAACTAGTTGGATATGATATCACTAATCTGCAAGATAAAAAGACGTCACCGCAGACCAGTGAACCTAGTATATAAGTATGGTAATCCTATAAATTATTAACAATGAGGAACACAAAACGAAATCCAATTATATCAATGATTCAGTTGATTTGGATGTAGCCAAGATCCAAGTTGAAAGTAATAAGGTTGTCTATCCAACGCTTAAACTGATGGAAACACCTATACTGTTGGTAGCTAAGTAAGCCTATTATTCCTATAAATTTGTATGAAAAAGTTCAGCGAAGATAGACTTTAAGCTACCAGCTTCTGCAACAACGCCAAGTGGCAGTGAATTAGTTGAGTAAGTTATGTGTGTGGTTGTCTTCACTCATATACTATCGAAAATGAATATAACTTTACAAAGCCTTGAAGCAGCGGTCTCTGATCTGAACGCTGATATTAAGCAGATTATGTGCATTTCAAATAATGTATCCCTAAATAGTTTCTCAAGTAACATCAGCGGACAATCACAGTTTCATTTCCCTGTCAAACAACAAGGAATTTGACACCTTAGAAATATATCTTCAACAAGAAGATATGAAGGACAGATTTGTAAGATCACGGATTTTTTACAATCCATTTACATATTAGATGGCCAAGGAGACCAAGTTTATGGGCGACAACTCAAAGACGTTAAGGAGATATTTTTGCCCCACATTATGGGACCGGAG
Organism: Schistosoma intercalatum; assembly: GCA_944470365.2. Lineage (NCBI taxonomy): Eukaryota > Metazoa > Platyhelminthes > Trematoda > Strigeidida > Schistosomatidae > Schistosoma > Schistosoma intercalatum. The sequence continues at coordinate 15,684,828 of OX103728.1, forward strand.
TCGTCCATCAATTTCACTTCACCTGTAATTTCATATAAATGGAGGCTCAGCAATTTAGATTCTACCAAGGTATGAGATAGGAATGGGTTTTTGTAATATTTGTTTGGCAGGCGCATTAACATTGAAGTTTAAATCAGTCAGTGTACACAAAAGACACCTTGCTAAAATTTGAGTCGCAACGCAAGATTTCTTTTAAAATATGCATCACAGATAGACTAAAGCGTTATCAAGAAAGGAAAGATAATGTGAGTAATAATTTACGCTGATGATCTCCCTTTTTTTGTTTTCTAGACTCAGCGGTTAATTTTATCGAAAATTACAGTATCACTTCATGTTGTAACATAATCGTAATAAAAACTTTACGCAAAACCCACTCTAATCGTTAACCGTTATTTAATTTTAGAATCCAATTGACGGAAATGTGGGATCTCGATCACAACAGAGATGTTTGACTTAAACGTGAATGTTTCGATCGATAAGACTATAGTTTATGGACGGACCAATGAAATTAAAAAGGGAAAGTCTTGGAATCCAACGCGAATTTTATTCACCCATATGTCAGTCAACCACAGAGTAGAATCTGGTAGCATCGTACATCGGTTCAAGTTGTCATACCCCGTTAGCAAAGAGAGATGAAATTTCCAGACCTGATCGCAGAATAGTAAAGATAGTAACAGTGTTAGTGGTAATAAGATTAGGCACCCAAGATATGATTTGAAAGACAGATATAAATTGGTGAGATAATTTTTTCTGGTTAGCGATTTTTTAGCGAGTTGGTTTTCTACGGGTGAGATGAAACACGAAAAATGTTATTAGGGGACTGAGAAACTCAGAATTTGAATGAGCATAAAGAATGGATGCGCCTGCACCATTGCAAGCGATTTTGAGTGTTTTCGCTCAGAGTCTAACCATTGGTTACGACAATCACACGGTCCCCAACCAAGTAATTTACTCCTATTGATATAACTCAGTGCAGTTGTCAGTGACTTTATGGACTGGTGGTATTTTTTCAATTGGCCAGCCTTAGCTTTCTCCCACTCGACTCCTACACCAGACAACATAGTCCATCAAGGTAGGCTACGGTCATGCATATGTTACATATGTCACAACCACCTCAGTTGAATAAGTTTCAGTTTCAGTTTGGAAAGGACAGGAGGCCTGATGGCCTGTGTTATTCCTTGTAATGGTGGTCGCTCAGTTGATCCAACTTTCTTTTCAAAAAGTTAATGGATGGAGCCTCAATCACGTGCTGAGGTAATGAATTCCACTCGTTGATGATTCAATGGGAAAGTCAATAGTCAGTTGACAAGTAATTTGTTCTGAGCTTGTGAACTTTTTTGGAGTGTCCTCGTAAATTCTCTGTTTTGAAAGACAAGAAAAATGAGGGCATATCAGGTGCAAATTTGGCACTAAGCAATTTGAAAACTGTAATCAAGTCGCCTCTAGTTCTACGATATGACAACAGGAAAAGGTTTAGCTTGGCCAGTCGAGCATCATATGGAAGCTTCGCTACTCCGGGAATCAGCTTAGTTGCCGTTCTCTGAACCTTTTCCAGAAGCTTACTGTCTTTTTTTAGCAGGGGCTAGCCGCTTGTACGCAGTACTCAAGTTTAGGGCGTACAAACACTGTATACAAAGTCAAAAACGTTTTGGCTTCGATATGACTGAAAGCCCTACGTATTGACCATAAGGTTCTAAAACGCTTGGCGGCTATTGCACGGCAGTGTGCAGTAGTCTTTAAGTCTTGGCTAACGACGACTCCTAAGTCATTATGTGTCTGGACGACAGGCAGCTCAGTGTTATTCAACGTGTATGTATCTGTACCTTGATGACCGATATGCATCACAACACACTTGGAAGTATTTATCGGCAACTGCCAGATTTCAGACCATTCAGATAATTTCTTCAGGTCATTTTGGAGTTCTAAGCTATCACCCTTACATCGTATCGTTCTCCATATCTTGACATCGTCAGCATATAGCAAGACCGATGATGATAGGAGATGAGGAAATTCATTTACATACAATGGCCCCAAAGCTGTACCCTGGGGCACTCCACTAAGCACAGTTTCCCAGCTAGATAACTTTGAGTTCACCCGTACTCTTTGTTGGCGCCCAACTAGGAAGTCTTTTATTCACATCAATAGATTGCCTCCAATCCCGACATTTCTTAACTTATGTAACAGCCGGTTGTCCGGAACTTTGCAAAAAGCTTTGCTGAAATCAATGCAGGCTACGTCTACAGGTAACTTTTGGTCCTTAAGAGCGCATCAGCTTTCACGAGCGACTAATAAGTTAGTGAGACAAGAATAACCTATTCTGAAACCGTGCTGCTTCTCCGAAACGATCCGGTTTTTATCGAGATACTCAAACAGCTCCTTCCGAATAATCTTTTCTAAGATTTTAACAACCACGCTAACAGGTCGGTAATTCTCAGGTTTATGTTTCGTACCTGTTTTGAAGACAGGACTTACTATGGCGTTCTTCCAGTCTTTGGGTAAACGACCCTGCGTTACGGATATATTAAAGCGTATACTTAAAGGGTTCGCAACGAAGTTAGATAATTCCTTCAGTAGCCTAGGATGCAATTCCTCAGGCCCCGTGGATTTACCTATGTCAAGCTTATTTAGCAGACCCTTTAATTTATGTCTATTCTATAAAATTAGGTCGCGTTAATTCGAAGATTTGGATACTACTTTAAGTATCGTGATTGACTAGGCCTCAAGTTCGCTAGACTACCTAGTCTGTACACCTTTAGCAAGGTGACTCCGTAGATATTTTAGGCATGAGTTGATTAAGTAGATGTTTTACCAGCACAATGTCATGCTCAAACGAGTTTTTGTCTCAGAGCTTTCATTCTCCTTGATTCTATGGAAAATAACTGTGATCAGCTTTCCATTTCTCGACTACTTTTACGGAAGCAGGATTCCCTTTTATATCGTTGTGTTGTTTCTTCCTTACAACCTGTGCCCACTCGTCAGCGTTGCTAGGAGTAGCAACCACAGTTGTGTCAAACATATTATGGGAATCCGGAGGGTTGTCGACGATTTTGGCAGTCAGGTTATGTTTCCCGCTAGAAACCGATCGAGCCTTGCGATTGCGGCTTCTAGGCGTTTCCTGCTGAATACCATTTAGAAGACGGGGACAGGAGAAACTCCTTTCTTGAGTTTTTGGCTAAGACATATCTCTTTGAATACTTTTTCCTCCTTTGGTCGGTGTGAGTCACCCGTTTCCGAACTCACCAGAGTTTGCTTTACACCGATTTGCGTCTCGACAAAGCGAGGACTGTTCGATGTGTCCCGACCACGCTTGCCAAAACACTTTTTTGCAGCATTTACCAATGAGATGGCCTCCGTTAGTAAACTGTTTGCATCCGAACAGCACTGTTGACAAAGCCATACGCAACCGTTTTTACTGAACCGTTTGAAAGCTGCAGGCGTTAAATTCGTGCAAACTTCGTGGTACCAGCCTTTGCACTCATTGCACTGCATGCCGCTTTCAACGGGATAACGACAGCCCGGACGTTGGCAATTGCTTTTTTTGCACTCTCCAGTCATGAAACAGGGATTTTTTAAAAAGAACATCTGCAAACGCCGCAGCCAGTGTTACTGGTGCCTCTATTATCCAATTTGCGACTATTATCATGATTTGCCTCAGTCTCAGTCACGATCGAGAGAAGAAAGTTCCCGTTTGAGTAAACTTTTTTCTCCGACATAAAGAACAACGAAATACAATCTCAACACGATAGTCTGCACATTGTACTGCAGTCATTTGATAACCGCAGTCATAGGTATAGGAACTTCTTAGTAGTCTCATCTCTTGTAGCCGCTCAATAGTCACTTCTCTAAAATCCTCTGTAAACCGATCGTATGTGAGCATCAGGTGTTGAACTTGTCTTCGTGACCTTGAAATTCCTAAATCGCTTCTGATTAGCTCGTCCATATATTACAGTCTCGCAATGATTGATATTTTTGCCACCTGCAAATAAAATCAATATGGACAGATTTCCTCCTAAATCTAAATTATTTTCCTTACTGAGACCAAATGTGTAGAAAGGTTAATTTCTCTAGGCAAGTAAAGGCAAACGTCAACATTTAGAAGGTAATTAGAATATCCAATATTTAAAAAAACAGATGCAACCCTTTGAAACTTCAAAAGCTAAAAATCTGGGTTTGGTATGATATGAAGCCTAATACGGAGAAAAAATCCAATGAAAATGTTGAAGAGTGTGCAGCAATCCAAACAAGACTTAAAAGAACCATACGTTACCTCAACGTTCCGCAAGCACTTGAATTTTCCTCAGGTTCGCCGCTAATTCATGTTCCGATATTAAGGAACGGTTTCAGATCCTTAATAGTGCTTATTGAAGTAAGTCTAGCTGCATAACTTTATTATTGCTAGTTACCTCGGTTGATATCCAAAGGTTGGGGGTAGGTGTTGTGTCGGTAAATAAATCTACGTAATAAATAGTTCCGTAAGGCTTCGAGATTAATGCTGACCGCATCAGTTTTACAGGGCACACCCTAATGAAGGTGACTGGTCACGCATCCGCTCCAGATCGTCAATAGGGATCACGGGCTACGCAACCCTCACAACTACTAACCAGTTTAGATCAAACGATTCTCTACATATAGACAACTTTCCATATATGTATTTGAACTCTTTCGTTCATGACTTCTGGTTTGAATGGGTTGGTATCTTTTGATTATAACGGCGTTGCGTACAAAGACGTAGTCAAGCCCTGAATATCCATGTGATCTTTAGTGTCAATGATTCAACTCAAGAGCAGAAGTATATGTCAATTCTGTATGGTTCAATCATTTATTCACTTCTTCATTTTGTATAATCTGTATATTTCCTATCATCTTATATTGAATTTCGAGGGTCTTTGTTTGTCTGAACAAATAATCCCTTGCTGCACTGTGACTGCGCGAAGATCTAAATAAAGACCTGTTCACTACTTGTTTGGTTTTTTCTATCAATGGCACGAGGGTTACCTACAGATAGGAAACTGGCGAGCCCTATTGAACACAAATTTAACGTCACTTTTTTATTGATTTTATTTTTTTTGCTTAGTCGTAAAAGTAGACCTGATTATCCGTAAACTAAGTTTGGTACATAAATAGTTTATTTTTCTTTTATCTTAAGGCATTCGTGTTGTAGTAACCATTTATCGTTTCAATTTTATTACTCTATTGGTCACATACCTCATATCAGACTTAATGCAAACCCAAAACTTGGAGGATTTGTCACCAGTGGAGATGAACACTGTTATGACTACGAAAATCCGACTTGCAGAATTTGATTGTAGTGATCCTGAGTTGTGGTTTGCTCAACTAGAGCATTATTTCATGAGATACAATATCAAATCTGAAGAAATCTGCTATAGAGACTTATGTTTTATCCTCCCTCTTTCAGTCACCAAAGAAGTCCGTGGCCTGATTTTAAGTACACCATCACCACCATACACCATCTTAAGACGAGGGATAATGAACCGTTTATGATTATCAGACAGTCAAAGAATCCAAAGGCTTTTCCAGGGAGAAACACTAGGTGATAGGTCACCGTCACAGTTTTTACGTCACCTCCAAGTCTTTGTGGGTGATAAAAAAGTAAGTGAAGCAGTTCTAAAACAAGGATGGATACAAGCTCTCCCATGCTACGTCCAACAATGTTTGGATGCACAAGATCCTGAAACCTCCTTATCTCATTTAGCGAAATTCCAAGAAAGCGGGAAACGAGTTAACCCTCCCCAGGTTGCGACGACTGAAGAGGGGCGCCTAAACAGCCTCTTGTTTTGTTAGAAACAGAAACTCTGGCTAGAATTTCTAGGTAGATACTGGCGCTGCTCTTAGTATCATCCCTCAAAATAAAACTGAGCTGAGTCGAGAAACATCCCCAATTACACTTCAGGCTGCCAATAGAACTAAAATTGCGACATTTGGACAGAAAACTTTAACACTAGATTTGGGGATCAAGAGGCAATTCCCTTGGGTTTTCACTGTAGCCGATTTAGATCTGGCAATACTGGGGTGGACTTTCTAGAGAGATACGAATTTCTAGTTGACACCAAGATTAACACTAAAAGGAACTTCGTATTACACAAAAGGCAAAGAAAGTCACATCAGCTCTCTTAACTTGATTCAAACCCCTCCAGTAACAACAGCGAAATTCCAAGATATACTCGCGGAATTTCCAAACTTAACTAGACCAACCTCACAGCCTTTTAAGGACAAACTAAAAGTAAGTCATGTTATCGAAACCGAAGGTGCGCTTGTGTTAGTAAGACCCAGGAGACTAGCACCAGATAAGCTCAAAATCGCCAGAGCCGAATTTGACCATATGCTACAACTAGGTATTATCCGTCCCTTTGATAGTCAATGGGCATCCCCTTTGCATATGGTCCCAAAGAAGAGTGAAGGTGATTGGCAACCATGCAGGGATCACAGAACCCTCAACCGTCAAACCGTACGTGATAGGTACCCAATACAGCATATCCAATATTTCACAAAGGTTTACGGGGTATGAACATATTCACTAAAATTGACTTAGTCAGGGCATATCACCATATCCCGATGGCTGATGAAGATATCCTCAAGGCAGCTATTACTACACCTTTTGATTTGTTCGAGTTTGTACGCATGCCATTCGGCCTGAGAAATGCGGCACAAACATTTCAAATATTCGTGGATAACCTACTTCAAGAAACGCCATTAGCACAAGGGTATATAGACGATTTGTTAATTGCTAGCCCCAATTTGCAATCACACAAACAGCATGTATGAGCAGTGTTAAAAAGACTGGATGAACATGGAATGAATATACATTAAAGTAAGTGTGTTCTCGGTGTTCGAACTCTAGAATTTCTTGGTCACACAATGAGCCCAAAATGGATTACACCGATCAAAGAAGTGGACACCATCAAACAATACCCCATACCTTGTTCTCTAACACAACTGAGAAGCTTTCTCGGTCTAATTAACTTGTATCGCAGATTCACACCTTTGACAGATTCACTTAAAGGAAAATCAAAAGAATTCAATTTGCCTTCTGACGCCGTCGAAGCTATCGAACAGCTTAAAGATAAACTGGCTCAAGCAACTACGTTGATGTATCCGAATTCTCTTGCCCCAATTGCTTTGATGCTGGATGCTTCGGGTGAATTTATCCGCAACGCAACCATGTAAACTTAATGTATCTCCCAGGGTCATCTGTGCGTTCAAGTAAACACAGATTTTGTCATTTCATAATGTATTTTTAATTAAATAACTAGATTATGTTGTTAATTTTGCTTTGTTTTTAATTTTTATTCCCCAGGTCCGACCGCGTTACACTGTACATTAATTGCACGCTGTGGTGATATCCCAAGTCATAGTGAGTAAAATCTCATAGTTGATTGTTCCCAGATAGACCGTCAGTGCATAATGTTACTGAAGGAAGGTTTGTTGTACTGTAAACTATTTTTTTTCATGAACAACTGACTGTTGTCTTCAGTCTCGAAGCAGTATGTATATCCTTTGTCTTCTGTTAGGTAAGTTCGACTGGCCTATATTTCGTGTTTTGGTTTTATCGGCTGAATTATGTGCACTTAACTACTTTGAGCAACATGTCTGTGTAAATGAAACAATAATTATGACACTTACTTAGTTTAGTATTCTTGGTTGTCGTATAATTCAGTTTAGTCGAAAGAATTATGGTATACTTAAGTATATTGCTTGAAGCCTGGAACGAAACAGATCAGTTTAGTAAGTAGAGCTGCCTGTTTCTGATGAGTATACTGATTCAAATCAGTCTGATTAAAAATAGGAAAAAAATGTCTTTGGTACTGTTGCTGTCATACATTATTTGATAGCTTTAAGTATCTTTGGTGTGAGACACGGAAACTTGGTTTAAACCTTTGTTTGATATTCGATTTTTAATTAAAGTTCCTGAATAAATTTTTAAATCTAATGCTACTTTGTTTTATCTACTTAATCGTTGCAAGAAACCTGTGATACACGAGCCTCTCAGCACCTAGTTCATATGTAGTAAATCTAAGTGATTTAGTAAATATCTTCGTCATTTTCTTGGGAAACCTACAGACTCGGGTCCTCTCATAATTTATTCTAACCACCACTTGTCACGGCAGCTGATGCATGGACACGCGTTACATATCCTAACCGTACTTGCGTCTAGTCTCTGAGCTTCTTATTCAAATGCCATATGGTAAGCGAGCAATGCCTCTACCCACACTAATGGAACACTAGTAACTCAAATGCACCCCGTATGGTACCTTACACTGGTCTACGCACTCGCTTAGCTTTTGAGTGAGAATATTACTACAGTCCTACTAAAAATCCCATGAACCCCCTTATCTCCATCAAAACAAAACAGTCTGTATTTGCTATATATAGCAATTTTATTTTTCAGAAGATATAACACTTAGAATTAGAGTAAAATGGAAGTATACAGCATGTGCACGTGGTACATGTCTTCACCGATTAACTGAAATAGAGAATACGGATATTAGCTTAACAGGCTTATTTCGAAAGACTAGAGTCTAATTTGAACTTACTGCGTGAGAAAGTTATACTGGAACTACGAATGTTGTAGAAATAGAGTTTCTCGGGGCGTACGAAGCACTCAAACTGGAAGACAGTTGTCCAAAAATAATGCGAATATGAAGGTGAAAATTTGCAGGTACTTTTCATCGCAAGGGTGAACATATTAGGTACCGGTTAACATCATACCATAAAGAAACACAAATTTGCGAGTGGTGAAATATAACCTATAAAAAAGTCAGCTTAATAACAGTTAACTACCTTTTTGCTTCCTGATCATGACCCTTCGGCTTCCTTTTATGGCCAAAACAGCAAACATACACTGCACACTGGTAGCAGATTTCCGGCTTTTCAATGTTAAGCTTGCTTTAACGCACTACGTAATGAGTACAATTCGTCTATTACTGCTATATGGCACACTTTTTATAACAAACCCTCTGCAATAGATTCGTAGCATCTGTGACTTCATCTGTAGTTGTCGGAAGTCTGAGCCCTTTCGAAATCAATACTGATATCCTCTACTGTTGGGCACTCAGTTTTAGTTTGACTCGTTGGTGGGATATTGTGGTCCATAATACTGAAGAAAATTAAAAACCGTAGATTGTTTCCTTTCATTTTGCCGATAACATCATAAAGGACAGTTAGGAACGAACAAGCGATCAGTGAGAGTCACAGGCGGTAGCAACAATTATTTTAGCTAAATAAAAACGAACTTCGGCTTTGGATATCTGGAAAACAAGGTAAAACATAACCGATTATCATTTTAAAACATAAGGTCTTGTGTTAGTACTAGCCAGCTTAGCTGAAGAAATACATTGACTTCAGTAGTAGCAGGAAAAACCCAGGAAACAAAGCAAAATCAGGAAAAATTTTGCTCCAACGTTTAGAGTGTTGCATTAACTTCTGCATTTTAGCACAGTGAAACACTAAATTATGTAGCTGCACAAAAGAAATAGCGGGAAGAACACAGAACGAAGAAGGCCGGCCGACATTTTATAACACAAGACTAGCCAGATTGCCTGGAGAAATACATTGACTTGAGTAGAAGCAGCAAAAACCTAGCAAACATCGCTGATTCGAAATAAACTTCACACCAACATATAGAACATTACACTAACTGCGACATTTTAGCACACTGATACATTAAATTACATAGCTACACAAAACAAATAGCTGAAAAAAGCACAGAACGAAGAAAGTCAACCTCCATTGCCTACAAAGATGGCGGATACAATGATTCCCGCCTCATTTTGATTGGTTGCTAAGCTGAAGGGCACATTTACGAAGTTGAGTTGCGTTTAATTGCAGCCGATGCTTCAGATAAAGCAGTAGGTGGTACCCTTAACCAACTGGTTAAAAACGCCTGGAAACCAATTGCTTTCTTCTCTAAAAGACTCGCTCCAGCAGAGGCAAGGTATTCTACCTTCGGGCGAGAACTTCTTGCAATCTACCTAACCATTAAACACTTCCGACACATGTTAGAAGGCAGGGACTTTATAGTCTTTACGGATCACAAACCACTAACGAATGCACTAAAAGCGAGAGCTGACAAATACTCACCCCGAGAAGTCCGACACCTTGACTATATATCACAGTTCACAAGCAATATCCGACATGTCAAAGGTCAGGACAACCAGGCGGCAGGTGCTTTATCTAGACTAGAAATGAACGTGCTACAGCAGTCTACAGTGAACTTCGAGACGTTGAGAAACGAACAAGAGCAGGATCTAGAATCACAAAACCTAATTAAAACAAACAATTCAAGTCTTAATCTGAAACAGTTACCATCACCTATCGATGGTATTTTAATTTACTGTGACACGAACACGGCAATGGCTCGACCTTTCGTTCCCAAAATTATGAGAAAATTGACACAATAACTTTCATTCTTTGTCTCATTCTAGCGCAAAAGCTTCAACTAAACTTATCAATCAAAGGTTAATCGTCACACAAATTCACCCATAGGTGTTTTCTCGCAACCAGATGCACGTTTTGCCCATGTGCATATCGACTCGGTAGGCCCTTTACCACGTTTGAACGGTTTTAATTATCTGTTTACATGCACAGATCGATTTATCAGATTCCCTATAGCCATCCCGAAAGCGGACATCACATCGGAAACGGTAACCAAGGTTTTCATGCAGAACTGGGTAACCATTTTTGGTACGCCTATAAAATAACGACGGATAGAGGAATGCAAGTTGAATCCGAACTATTTTATAACTTGGCTAAATGTCTAGGCTCCAATAAGATACGCTGCACTGCATACTATCCTCAGGCTAATGAGATGGTAGGACGTTTTCATCGTCAGCTAAAAACCGCCCTTATATCTCACTCAAACCCCAATCAGTGGACAGAATTCCTACCGTTAGTTATGTTGAGAATACGAACATCTGTCAAAACTGACGCACAGTTTTCAGCTGCGGAACTGGTTTTCGGAACAACTCTGAGACTACCAGGTGAATTTATTAACCTTAATACTAACGGTCAAAAACTTAATTTAGAATATTACGTAGATCAACCACGGGACCATATGTCCAAACTTAAGCCAATTAATACTCGTGAACAAGCGCGCGCCATATATGTACCTAAAGATCCAGGTAATTGCACGCACGTCTGGATAAGATGTGACAAAATAAAAGCACCGCTTAGCCCTCCATTTGAAGATCCTTTCAAAGTCGCCTCGAGAAAATCTAAATATTTCATAATAGAAAGACATGGAAACATTGACTCCGTAAGTATTGATAGGCTAAAGCCGGCTTATCTAGATCATGAACCACCATACGTGTTGTTAGACCGTTGAACTGACAAAACAATTGCGGAATCGACATGCAAAAACGATTAATCTTTACAAGTGACCAAAACGGTTAGCTGGGCACATCCGATTAGTTAGTCAAGGATATTAACAGTTTTGGCTGCAGAATAAAATATAACCACTTATTTTTTTCCTCATACTGCCACATCTATTTTATTTAATTAACAAAAACATTCCAAACAAGTAGTTTGCGATATTATACTACCCACAACTCCCCAGATGTTTCACTTTTGACATATTAGTGTTATGTCAAATTTTTTAAAATACTGGATACATAAGCTAGGTATTCTTTAACAATTGCTGAGTGATATTAATCAAAAGCATAAAAAGGGTAGGCAAGTAAAAAAAAAGTTGGAAAGAAACATGGAACAAATTCCCTGTGAGCATGTACTATGAACCCATAAAACTAACCTTGGCAATAACAGCGAATTCAAAAAGCAACCCAGGCGAGTTTTATAATTTCTTTTTCTGGTTAATTAACTATGTTTGCATTACTTCTTATATATTTTTTTTCACTTATACTGGGTATATATATACCATATGAACTACTTCTAAAGAGTTTTCCGTTGAAAATATGTTTAGTAGCTTGATACGATCGATACTACTATTAATAAGTGGTTTTTAGACAAAACATTTTTGATTAAACCATGGTCACGTACTCATTAAGGTTCTCAACATTTTTTCATGTTTAGAAAAATTATGCAATAAGTTAACCAGTTTTCCTGCAGCATGCTTTTTAATGTGATCATATAACCCAGTTATATTGGCACCATTCAGATTTTTTTTAATTTCTGACATTTCAAAATCAATAACCATGAATATATATTATAGTACGTTTTCTTTAAAGTTCCTATGTTAGCTGCATTGGTTACACATACCTAATTTTAAACACAACTTATAAGGGAACAGTTAAGTAATCATGACATTGAACTGACTATATGAATATCATGGCTATGCTCACGTTAAACCAACTATTATTAGTGGTCCATACAAAATTCTGGAACTTAACACTAGCGCTATAAAAAAATGTTATGTCAATAACTTTTGTTTTATTACTATTTTGAACATAAGATGTCTACACTATGTCTATTTCCTTCCAGAATACCAATCTGTTCTGGAGGCCATTCACTTACGTGGAACCGAACAATTATCAATTATATTTATGTATTTCCATTTTGTATCTTATTATTTTATGCAGGCAGTGGAGCAGTTCTTCAGGTTTTATTGGTTTTCACCATTACCTTTGAAGTAGATTCTACTTTACTTTTTACTTGAGGGCGACTCAAGAGGCAGGTGAGTAAACACCTGATAGCCGGTCTGAGCATGGAAAAACTGTACCTCACCAACATGATGTTAAGTAGCTTACTCGCGGCACTTCCTCAGATATTCTTGTTCCACATTCTCACACTCCCTTGCCAGCACGTAGCAAACCGTCAGCGGTAGTTGTAGAAGAAATCGTATGCTACGAAATAAGGTGACGGGCTAGAAAATGAAGAGACATCCATGGGCTATTGTTGATTGCCGGCGGAGTCAGTCGTCATTGATTAGAAGTCAAACAGTGGGCGAGTTGATAATTTTGTCTTGGGCTGAGAAAACAGAACTAAGGGGTTTTTAAAGGTAGGTTAATCGAACTGACGTTCCTACGGTAGTCGATTCTGGGGGAAAGCTAATGTAACAGCTTAGGTTGGTTGGTTAAGAGTTCAACTCAAACAACGAAGCATATGTCGAAACAGTATAGTTCAAGTATTCATTCACTTCTTTATTTTGTATAAGCGCTATATTTCCTATCATCGTATATTGAATGTTGAGAGGCTCTGTTTTTCTGAACAAATAATCCCTTGCTCCACTGTGACTACACGAAGATCTAAATAAAGACCTATTCACTACTTGTCTGGCACGAGGGTTACCTAGAAGCACGAAATATTTATGAAGTCTTTTAACAGCCTAAAACGTAGCTAACGCTTCTTGCTGAGTTTGTGAATAACCTTGTTCAGCAATAGTAGATTTGCATGAAATACAGATAACTTGTCTACCTTAGGTGGTGGTTGGAGGTAACCAACAGGAAACCCTGTACTCGGGTTTCATACTAATTGACACTCATCAGCAAGGTGTGCTTGTAATCTTGAGGGAACTGGTGCTCCCTGACGGATTCGATCCCGTATCACCCATCTTCACAGTCAGAGACGTTACCACTGAGCTATCCAGGCTGCGGACGACCTCTCGTAGGACTGAAACGTAATCACTGGATGGTGATCAGTGTCATGTATGTCAAGTCCTTATTAGTGCAGATCGAATGCTATCGATCAAGTTGCAATGCGGCCGGGATAGTTCAGTGGTAACGTCTCTGACTGTGAAGCTTAGTGACACGGGATCGGATGTGACAGGGCGCATCATTTTCCTGAAGATTACAGGCACATATTGCTCACGAGTGCCAAGTAGCACGAAGCCCGAGTCCAGGGTTTCCTGTTGGTTACCTACAACCACCATCTAATCTGAACATAGTGCACGCAGTGTCAAGTCACCTATACTAGCGGCCACATTGCAACTTGGTCGAAAGCATTCGATCTGCACTAATAAGGAATTGACACACATGATACTGATCACCACCTAGTGATCAATCAATTGTGAACGTGTATAACTTCCTGCTCCAAAACTGCGCCAATGCCCACAGATGATGCAACAGTAATAAGTATAGAAAGTACACTAGGGGAGTATGTTCGAAGGACAGAATCACCTTGAAGAAACGTTAGCAGACTTCGTAAGCAGGACTCTTGTTCCTCACCCCATTTGAATGAATTGGATGTCAAAATATTAAATAAATAATTCGCACGGCAATAAAAATTAGGAATGAGACGGGAATAGTACTGAAGAGCACCCACTAGTGAACATGGTTCTTCAGAACTTTTTGGAGAAGGCACATCTGTCAGTGGAGTCAGTCGTTTCATATGTGGTCTAAAACCATTACCATCAACTAGGTATCCAAGATATTCGAAATTAGATACACAAAATAAACACTTATTTGAATTCACCGTAATATTCTTCTAAATTTAAAGGCGTAATTAAGCTATATGTCTCTGATCATTAGCTACCTTATGCTAACCATGAACAGTAAGATCATCTTGATAAACTTCAACAACTTTAAGATCACTGACAGAATTATCCATCACTTCCTAAAATATGATTACAGAGCAACTTAAACCGAATGGGAGTAAGTTGCATTTGAATCGACTGAAAGGAGTGTTAACTGTTGTCAAAACAGATCAATATTTATCTGAGAACATTTCGAGAAAAGCATCGTTTAATCCAAATTTTGGTGAACGAGTGAGAATATGTTCAGCTTCTAGCGTCGTGAATGTGTAGTGACCTACTTTTATCAAGAGAGCGAGGTTGGTTTAATTGAAACAATTATTATTAAAACCAAATGTACCAGTGATTGTTTTGCTGTACTTGTTTGTTTAACTGTGCCAAAGACATTATTCCTTCCGTTGATCGTGACTTTGCACGCACTTACGTTTGCTCAGTGATTCCGCTTGTACTCCTTTGGAACGATCTCGGTATTCTTTCGATACCACGAGGTCGTCAACAAATACATCTCGGCAACAACCTCCAATCGCCTTCTGATATCTGGTACGCAACATTCTCGTAGTGGTGATCATAGTCAACCGCGACTCGACGCCACTCTACAACAATTAGTGAACCCAAAATACGAACACTTTTCAATGGAGGCCAAATCTTCCAAAGAAGCTGATTGCGGTGAGTCTAATACTTATCTGTCCACGTCTGTCGCACATTTTTATATTGATATTCTTCAATATCTAATAATCTGGCAACAACTTGAAATGACGGATAACGATAAGAATAGTACTAATATAATAGACTCTGACGCACAGGTTATCCATTTTTGACCTGTATTTCCAATCACTCATGACCCGGAAGTTTGGTTCGCTGCATTGGAGTTTCAGTTCGAGACCCACCACATTACGAGCCAACGGCAAAAATATACATGGGCTCTGAAATCTTTACCAGGGGATCACATAGTCGCTGTCCGTGAGGTTGTCCTCAGCGCCCATGTGCCTAACGTTTATGACCGTCTCAAGGAGGCGATCCCTAAATATTTCCTCCCACTGAGGGGGGAAAAGTTGGGGATATTATTAGAACGCCACACTCCGAGTGATGCTAAGCCGAGTCACCACCTCACGACCCGCGGCAGCTGATTCCAAAATTGTTGATGAATTGTGATTCTCGAAACGTTACCAGCACATATTTAGACAAAGATCAAGGCTCTGCTCGAGGAGGCACTACTCAACCAGGTTAAAAGTCAATAAATCCTGGTAATCAGTACATTTTGAGACAGACTTAAACTATGTTTAGCACATGCTTTTTGTACGAAGGTCACAGTAGTGAAAAATGTAACTAACGGGATTAATAATCTCATTACAGAGTGAACGCCGAGAAAATGGAAGAACACCGTTGTCACCCCACACTCTAATAAAACTTCGGAAGAAATTGAAAGGATTCTAAATAAATGTAAGTGTATTTTCATTTCAGTGATAGCATAAGATCAGGTTTCCAAAGGAACAACAGTGTTGTCTACAAGGTCGATTGTCATGATTGTAATTCAGCTTATGGGAGAAACATCTAAACAGTTGAATGTGAAGTTGAAGAAACACAACTAGTGTTTGAGATATGTCCCCAAATCCTCGATCAGTATCCAGAAACTGGAGAATAGGTAGGCGATAGCGTTACGTGCGTTAGAAACAGGATAGAAGAGCAACTTTGAGAGGACTAAGATACTTCAGAAAGAGATTGGCACGGGTCAAGAAAAATTAACAGCAGAGGCACTGCTTATATACGTTAAAAAAACCGACTGAACAAATAAGGTGGTATTCAATTAGCTACCCCTTGGCAAATGATCATTAACAAGTAGTTTGACCTTACCTACATCCACATTGTTTATATTAAACGCAGCGTTGTTCCGACACAAATCAATTCGAGTATTTTAACGACGAATTTGGTGATGTTCATTTCACACACACATAGTTTTTTAAACCATTTTTAGGTTACTAACGCAGATGATCTGTATCGAACGATTGAGGGACTGCTCGAGTTAGACGGGAATGGTATGAACAACTAGCTTATGTCGAAGCCACACCTCACTATTATTACCTGATGTGGAAACCCCCTCCCCCTGTCGTATACAGGTACTATGGCTGCTTTGATGATCATAAAACACTAACGATGTTATTACAGAAATATATTGGTAAAAGTAGAAACAAAGAACAGAGTGCGACCACTGCTGCATGGGCCAGTCCTTGGTGTGCAATTAACTGATGTGCATTGGTTGTTCTTGAACTTGATGAACTGTTCGATATTCATTCAGTGACCAGACTGCCGAACTATTTATCTAGGGCCCTATACATTTTCAGTTTGCACTCTTATTTTTACTTTGAATAAACAAATTAACATCGAATATTACTCAGTAACAACAAGCTATATAACTTGACACATATTCATTTATTTTCACTTTGTGTACCTTTCACATGATTCACATCAAACGGACTCATCCTATTTACTAAAGTTTCTTTCTGAATATGATGAGATAAGCACTTAGTATAGATCTGATTTAATTGTTAAACATCATATATTCTTTGACGGTCTTGATTTTGATTAGTAAACTGAAAAAGTTCAGACAAGTTCGCAAAACAAAACGTTGAGATTATTTCAAATATAATACTACACAAACAATATCTGAATGAGATTAATTTATGGAAAGACTAATATGTATATAAGTTATATTAGATTATATATTAATTCAAATAAATACTGGCCCATCGGGTCTAAAGTTGGCTACGTTAAGAGATGAGGCTGAACATATTTAGTTGATATGCAAAGCTTCGATTCCTAACCTACATTTATGTTCTGTAATCTATAGTATGGTGACATATATTCAGCGATTTTTGTAACAACAAAATAACCGCATTTCTACTCTAATTTGTCACACCTTATATGTAACCACATTTTTATTCAATATCTGTTGTTTTTCTGTATCACTTGTTAAAAACGATGATGATTGTTCCAATGATTAATATACGAATTTACTACCGCGTTGGTTAAAATAAAAAAGCGCTATTTACGCCGTTTGTTCTTCTGCTTTGTTGGCCACGGTTTTGATCGTAGACCATAATGGTGTTATAACATCCTTTTAGGCCTTCCGACACTACGTTTGACTTTTGGCACGGATTAATATTATTTAATACCATTGGACTCTGTCTTTCTCATTACGCCGTTGGTGCAATCACTTGCAGAGGAATCTTCGTCAATCAAGTGAATTCAATTTGTGGTTGTTATCTCACGAGGCAGCTTACAAGTAACATTCATTCCATAATAACTGTTATCATCTGTTTGTTTAATATACCATTTGTATCCTAACTGTATTTTGTTACCCTTGGTTTTATTAACAGACAGACACCTAGGATTTTTACTGTTAACTCTCTTGGTATATTATTATTAACCTGGTGTATCGATATATCTTGTATAAGCTCCTTTTGCTGGGAACCACCACAATAGAAAAATTTGTTCATTCATAACATGAGGAATTGTTAGGATAAGATAAATACGAGGTTATGTTCTGATTTTCTTATCATATTTATTTAATATAACATTCTTCCATAAACGGGATTGAGCTGTACTGTTCGGGTTGTCACGTGAAAGTTTGGATGGTGTCCGGCTCTCCTGAAAACCAATGTCAGATCACTATAGTGTGGTGTTTGTATGAACTAATGATTCCTTTGTATTTTGTTACAGGAGAACTGAAGACATTTGGTAGATTAAAACCTTTTTATTGTATATTAATAATTTACTGTGTTTTTGGATGTATTTGTTTTACTTTGGAACTTGTTTGTTTATATCATTATATCGGACATCTTGGTTTCCCTTTGTCGTTGGTTTGGTATTTGGTAGTTTTGCTCCGGGAACCTACAAAATTGAAGGTTTGTTTTGTAATTGTTATAATTATTGTTGTTAGAACGACATTTGATCGACTATTTGTGAATTGCGAATAAACTTTGGTATCTAATTGGAATTTGGTCCTGTTGTTAATTTCGGTTCGTAATTTGCAAGTAGATCGATAGTCCGTACTTCAATAACCGGAACGAGCAAAACTTGGACGTAACATAAAGTTCTACAATTATTGGTTGTGCTCATACTTTGGATTAGTCTGGACAGTAATTTGGGTCCTAATTCTGGTTCTTCTGAACGAAGGCGTACTATGGAAACTCGAAGCAAAAGACAGAGGGAAAACGACGAACTGGACGGTAAAATTTGCAGAGCTGTTTGTGGTATGTATGACGTTAATGATGATAAATGTGATGATGTTAGAATTAATAGTATGTCTTCTAGTCAGCTTAGTACCTCTAGATTAAAGTTAGATAAAGCATTACTGAGGAAAAGGAATTTAGAAAAGAGGCTTAAATTAGAAATGCAGCTTAAGATGTTAGATGTTCAAGAAGAGGTTGGTATTGTTAAGTTAGAATGTAAGGTTATAGAGTATAACCGGCTTTCCGTATATAAAGGTGATATGAATGCAAAGAGGGAAAGGTATTTGGATCGTAATACTGATTGTAATAATCGTTCCAAGGAGACATTCTACATTTCGAAAGGTGAATGGGTTGATGAGTTGGATGGTACAGACACATATCGTAATGGATATTCTGTCGAAGATAAAAGAGCTCTAGAAATAGTTAGTAGTTCCTTTAAACTGGGAGTTGGCCATTTCCAAGTTGGTCTACCGTGGAAGTATGATAGGCCAAGTCTACCGAATAATTTGGAACTAGCTGGACGCAGACTAGAGTGTTTAAGGAAGAGGTTTACGAAAGATAATAGTCTTCTGGAGAAATATCAAGCTGTGATGAATAAACATTTAAGTAAGGGCTACATCATTGAAGCTAGTAAGGAGGGATTTGACCGTGATGCTGTTTGTTGGTATATTCCTCATCATCCCTTTATCAACCCTAAAAAGCCTGGAAAACGGAGAATTGTTTTTGATTGTGCAGCTGTCTATCAAGGTTATTCTCTTAATGATCAGCTTTTGAGAGGACCAAATACTGTAAATAGTTTAATTGGTGTACTTCTACGGTTCAGACTAGGTAACATACCATTAGCCGCTGACATCGAAGAGATGTTTCTCCAAGTAAAGATCCCGAGACGGAAGCCTAAGGAATATTGTTTAACAGTTCATCCGTTTGGAGCCGTGTCCTCCCCCTTTTGCACTAATTTCGCTCTTAAGAAGACGGTAGATACATTCGGTAAGGAATTTAATAAAGATGTCCAGGAAGTCGTAGATAAGAGTTTCTATGTCGACGACTATTTAGCTTCCATTGATAATGTGCAGGACGCAATTGAGGTAGCAAAAACCTTTGGTTTACTCCCCAGAAAAGATGGGTTCAGACTTACCAAGTGGATAAGTAACTGTTTACAAGTTCTCGAATCAATTCATCCAGAAGACAGAGCAAAAGCCGTAAGAGAGATTGACTTTGAAAGACTTCCCACGGAACGCACATCGGGATTATTTTGGAATACTATGGTTGATCCGTTTGAATTTAAAGTTCGCATACCTAAACGCCCCTTCACTAGGCGAGGTATATTGTCGAGTGTAGCCTCACTTTACGATCCCTTGAGATTGTTAGCACCGTTTATACTTCCCATGAAGCAGTTACTTCAACGTTTAGGTAAATTGGGACTAGGATGGGACAAAGAGATTCCAAATGAGGAAAGCAAACGCTGGTTAGAGACTTTAAGTGAATTTCAGAGAGTTGAGAACGTTAGTTTTCCACGTTGTGTATTGTCTCCGTAATCAGACCGCTCGCTCCTGGAACTTCACATTTTCAGTGGTGCCTCGGAAACTGGATATGGTGCAGTGGCATACGTCTGCTCTTACATCCCTGACTCTGAAATATGTTCTCGTCTTATTACGGCTAAGGCAAGAGTAACCCCCTTGAAGGTTCAAACTATACCGCGCTTGGAACTTACGGCAGCAGTGTTAGCAGCTCGCATGGTGTCCCAGCTGCAGACCGAGTTAGATATTAAGTTTACGGACGTTAAATTTTGGACGGATTCCATGATTGTCTTACATTATATTAGAAATGAGAAAAGCCAGTTTAAAACATTCATAGCAAACCGGATTTCGACTATTCATAGTCTTACTAAGGTGGACCAATGGAGATTCGTGCCTTCTAAAGAAAACATAGCAGACTATGCATCCAGAGAGATCAAGTTCAACATCGATGATGTTAAGGTATGGGAAGAGAGTCCACCTTTTTTGAAGAAGCCAAAGGAGTGTTGGCCTGCTGCTGATATACAAGGTCCTGAACCCCAATTTGACTATGACCTTTCGTAGTCAATTGTAATTGTCCCTGTTATCTTTATTCATCTCTTGGAATTAAAGAAAGTAATGTCCACGCATGTAATGGTTGAAGAATCCACCGTCGATGTACTTATTAATTATTATTCAGATTGGACTAGATTACTTAAGGCTGTTGCATGGTCATCTCGATTTAAGCGATATTTATTGATAATGCGTTCTGGTAGAACTGATCTGTCTCTACAGGTGGGTATGCTCAGAGTTGATGAGTTAAATTTAACTTGTTTAGATTTAATTCGGTATGTCCAACGCATAGTATTTCGGAAAGAGATTGAAATGTTGTCGTCTGATGCCGTTAGCAAGGTGAAAATAGCAAATTCACCGTTACGAATCTTAAATCCAATGATGATAAACGGATTATTATGTGTCGGTGGCCGACTTCAAACTAGTTCCTGGCCCAAGTCGAGGAAGCATCCTATAATATTACCATCGAAGCATACGATTACAAATTTGATTCCACAGTATTACCATATTTTAGAGGGATGTATTGGAGCTACACGGGTAATGGCAACGGTCCGAGAAAGATTTTGGGTGCTGAGGGGTGGTGTAGCCATAAGGAGGGTGGAAAAGGATTGCGTTTATTGTAAAAGGGGGAACGCCCGTCCCATTCAGCAACTAATGGCACCATTACCTCCGATCAGGATAGAAGGTGGTGACTATCCATTCTTATCAGTTGGGGTAGATTATTTTGGACCCATTATGGTTAAACATGGTAGAAGTACTGAGAAGCAATATGGTTGTGTATTCACTTGTTTAAAGTTGAGAGCTGTGCATCTGGAGGTGGCATATAGTTTTACCACAGACTCATTTATCATGGCACTAATGAAGGTTTGCCAGTAGGAGAGGCTATCCAAAAGAGATATACAGTGATAATGGATCAAATCTGGTGGAGGCTGAATTTGAACTAAGGAAATGTGCAGGAACGTATACACTCTGATTTTAATCGTTTAAAGATCCCCGTAATATTAAAAGACAAATATTTGAACGAAGAATATTCTTTTCGATAAATTCTCTTCAGGTTCTACAATTATATATCCAAATTATTAATCCGAAAAATGGCCAAGTTAAGGGTAAAGTACATCGTTTAGAGCATGTGAATTTAGGACTGTGATAAACAAAATACAATAAAATTGTTAATGTTAATATGACTCATATAAAATGTTAACTTGAGTCTGCGTAGCCATCCGAATGAAGAAACCGGAGCTATGCATACACTCCTCCTCCCCTGGCCAACATCAAGGCCAATTAATCAATCGTAATCTTAATCATTAATCTCCCAATACATGATTCATTCACTTCGCATTCATCCCTCCGTATTACGTCTTACTTATTTGGTCGAATTGTAATTGCACTATTATTTCTCTCTCACCCTATTTGACCCATATTTATTCTGATCATGGATCTTAAAATTTCATTTAACATATACACAGATTCATTTTATATTAGTCATATTAACATTAACAATTTTATTGTATTTTGTTTATCACAATCCTAAATTCACATGCTCTAAACGATGTACTTTACCCTTAACTTGGCCATTTTTCGGATTAATAATTTGGATATATAATTGTAGAACCTGAAGAGAATTTATCGAAAAGAATATTCTTCGTTCAAATATTTGTCTTTTAATATTACGGGGATCTTTAAACGATTAAAATCAGAGTGTATACGTTCCTGCACATTTCCTTAGTTCAAATTCAGCCTCCACCAGATTTGATCCATTATCACTGTATATCTCTTTTGGATAGCCTCTCCTACTGGCAAACCTTCATTAGTGCCATGATAAATGAGTCTGTGGTAAAACTATATGCCACCTCCAGATGCACAGCTCTCAACTTTAAACAAGTGAATACACAACCATATTGCTTCTCAGTACTTCTACCATGTTTAACCATAATGGGTCCAAAATAATCTACCCCAACTGATAAGAATGGATAGTCACCACCTTCTATCCTGATCGGAGGTAATGGTGCCATTAGTTGCTGAATGGGACGGGCGTTCCCCCTTTTACAATAAACGCAATCCTTTTCCACCCTCCTTATGGCTACACCACCCCTCAGCACCCAAAATCTTTCTCGGACCGTTGCCATTACCCGTGTAGCTCCAATACATCCCTCTAAAATATGGTAATACTGTGGAATCAAATTTGTAATCGTATGCTTCGATGGTAATATTATAGGATGCTTCCTCGACTTGGGCCAGGAACTAGTTTGAAGTCGGCCACCGACACATAATAATCCGTTTATCATCATTGGATTTAAGATTCGTAACGGTGAATTTGCTATTTTCACCTTGCTAACGGCATCAGACGACAACATTTCAATCTCTTTCCGAAATACTATGCGTTGGACATACCGAATTAAATCTAAACAAGTTAAATTTAACTCATCAACTCTGAGCATACCCACCTGTAGAGACAGATCAGTTCTACCAGAACGCATTATCAATAAATATCGCTTAAATCGAGATGACCATGCAACAGCCTTAAGTAATCTAGTCCAATCTGAATAATAATTAATAAGTACATCGACGGTGGATTCTTCAACCATTACATGCGTGGACATTACTTTCTTTAATTCCAAGAGATGAATAAAGATAACAGGGACAATTACAATTGACTACGAAAGGTCATAGTCAAATTGGGGTTCAGGACCTTGTATATCAGCAGCAGGCCAACACTCCTTTGGCTTCTTCAAAAAAGGTGGACTCTCTTCCCATACCTTAACATCATCGATGTTGAACTTGATCTCTCTGGATGCAAAGTCTGCTATGTTTTCTTTAGAAGGCACGAATCTCCATTGGTCCACCTTAGTAAGACTATGAATAGTCGAAATCCGGTTTGCTATGAATGTTTTAAACTGGCTTTTCTCATTTCTAATATAATGTAAGACAATCATGGAATCCGTCCAAAATTTAACGTCCGTAAACTTAATATCTAACTCGGTCTGCAGCTGGGACACCATGCGAGCTGCTAACACTGCTGCCGTAAGTTCCAAGCGCGGTATAGTTTGAACCTTCAAGGGGGTTACTCTTGCCTTAGCCGTAATAAGACGAGAACATATTTCAGAGTCAGGGATGTAAGAGCAGACGTATGCCACTGCACCATATCCAGTTTCCGAGGCACCACTGAAAATGTGAAGTTCGAGGAGCGAGCGGTCTGATTACGGAGACAATACACAACGTGGAAAACTAACGTTCTCAACTCTCTGAAATTCACTTAAAGTCTCTAACCAGCGTTTGCTTTCCTCATTTGGAATCTCTTTGTCCCATCCTAGTCCCAATTTACCTAAACGTTGAAGTAACTGCTTCATGGGAAGTATAAACGGTGCTAACAATCTCAAGGGATCGTAAAGTGAGGCTACACTCGACAATATACCTCGCCTAGTGAAGGGGCGTTTAGGTATGCGAACTTTAAATTCAAACGGATCAACCATAGTATTCCAAAATAATCCCGATGTGCGTTCCGTGGGAAGTCTTTCAAAGTCAATCTCTCTTACGGCTTTTGCTCTCCTGGATGAATTGATTCGAGAACTTGTAAACAGTTACTTATCCACTTGGTAAGTCTGAACCCATCTTTTCTGGGGAGTAAACCAAAGGTTTTTGCTACCTCAATTGCGTCCTGCACATTATCAATGGAAGCTAAATAGTCGTCGACATAGAAACTCTTATCTACGACTTCCTGGACATCTTTATTAAATTCCTTACCGAATGTATCTACCGTCTTCTTAAGAGCGAAATTAGTGCAAAAGGGGGAGGACACGGCTCCAAGCGGATGAACTGTTAAACAATATTCCTTAAGCTTCCGTCTCGGGATCTTTACTTGGAGAAACATCTCTTCGATGTCAGCGGCTAATGCTACGTTACCTAGTCTGAACCGTAGAAGTACACCAATTAAACTATTTACAATATTTGGTCCTCTCAAAAGCTGATCATTAAGAGAACAACCTTGATTGACAGCTGCACAATCAGAAACAATTCTCAGTTTTCCAGGCTTTTTAGGGTTGATAACGGGATGACGAGGAATATACCAACAAACAGCATCACGGTCAAACCCCTCCTTACTAGCTTCAATGATGTAGCCCTTACTTACATGTTTATTTATCACAGCTCCATATTGACTATTATCTTTCATAAACCTCTTCCTTAAACACTCTAGTCTGCGCTCAGCTAGTTCCAAATTATTCGGTAGACTTGGCCTATCATACTTCCACGGTAGACCAACTTGGAAATGGCCACCTTCCAGTTTAAAGGAACTACTAACTATTTCTAGAGCTCTTCTATCTTTGACAGAATATCCATTACGATATGTGTCTGTACCATCCAACTCATCAACCCATTCACCTTTCGAAATGTAGAATGTCTCCTTGGAACGATTATTACAATCAGTATTACGATCCAAATACCTTTCCCTCTTTGCATTCATATCACCTTTATATACGGAAAGCCGGTTATACTCTATAACCTTACATTCTAACTTAACAATACCAACCTCTTCTTGAACATCTAACATCTTAAGCTGCATTTCTAATTTAAGCCTCTTTTCTAAATTCCTTTTCCTCAGTAATGCTTTATCTAACTTTAATCTAGAGGTACTAAGCTGACTAGAAGACATACTATTAATTCTAACATCATCACATTTATCATCATTAACGTCATACATACCACAAACAGCTCTGCAAATTTTACCGTCCAGTTCGTCGTTTTCCCTCTGTCTTTTGCTTCGAGTTTCCATAGTACGCCTTCGTTCAGTAGAACCAGAATTAGGACCCAAATTACTGTCCAGACTAATCCAAAGTATGAGCACAACCAATAATTGTAGAACTTTATGTTACGTCCAAGTTTTGCTCGTTCCGGTTATTGAAGTACGGACTATCGATCTACTTGCAAATTACGAACCGAAATTAACAACAGGACCAAATTCCAATTAGATACCAAAGTTTATTCGCAATTCACAAATAGTCGATCAAATGTCGTTCTAACAACAATAATTATAACAATTACAAAACAAACCTTCAATTTTGTAGGTTCCCGGAGCAAAACTACCAAATACCAAACCAACGACAAAGGGAAACCAAGATGTCCGATATAATGATATAAACAAACAAGTTCCAAAGTAAAACAAATACATCCAAAAACACAGTAAATTATTAATATACAATAAAAAGGTTTTAATCTACCAAATGTCTTCAGTTCTCCTGTAACAAAATACAAAGGAATCATTAGTTCATACAAACACCACACTATAGTGATCTGACATTGGTTTTCAGGAGAGCCGGACACCATCCAAACTTTCACGTGACAACCCGAACAGTACAGCTCAATCCCGTTTATGGAAGAATGTTATATTAAATAAATATGATAAGAAAATCAGAACATAACCTCGTATTTATCTTATCCTAACAATTCCTCATGTTATGAATGAACAAATTTTTCTATTGTGGTGGTTCCCAACAAAAGGAGCTTATACAAGATATATCGATACACCAGGTTAATAATAATATACCAAGAGAGTTAACAGTAAAAATCCTAGGTGTCTGTCTGTTAATAAAACCAAGGGTAACAAAATACAGTTAGGATACAAATGGTATATTAAACAAACAGATGATAACAGTTATTATGGAATGAATGTTACTTGTAAGCTGCCTCGTGAGATAACAACCACAAATTGAGTTCACTTGATTGACGAAGATTCCTCTGCAAGTGATTGCACCAACGGCGTAATGAGAAAGACAGAGTCCAATGGTATTAAATAATATTAATCCGTGCCAAAAGTCAAACGTAGTGTCGGAAGGCCTAAAAGGATGTTATAACACCATTATGGTCTACGATCAAAACCGTGGCCAACAAAGCAGAAGAACAAACGGCGTAAATAGCGCTTTTTTATTTTAACCAACGCGGTAGTAAATTCGTATATTAATCATTGGAACAATTATCATCGTTTTTAACAAGTGATACAGAAAAACAACAGATATTGAATAAAAATGTGGTTACATATAAGGTGTGACAAATTAGAGTAAAAATGCGGTTATTTTGTTGTTACAAAAATCGCTGAATATACGTCACCATACTATAGATTACAGAACATAAATGTAGGTTAGGAATCGAAGCTTTGCATATCAACTAAATATGTTCAGCCTCATCTCTTAACGTAGCCAACTTTAGACCCGATGGGCCAGTATTTATTTGAATTAATATATAATCTAATATAACTTATATACATATTAGTCTTTCCATAAATTAATCTCATTCAGATATTGTTTGTGTAGTATTATATTTGAAATAATCTCAACGTTTTGTTTTGCGAACTTGTCTGAACTTCTTCAGTTTATTAATCAAAATCAAGACCGTCAAAGAATATATGATGTTTAACAATTAAATCAGATCTATACTAAGTGCTTATCTCATCATATTCAGAAAGAAACTTTAGTAAATAGGATGAGTCCGTTTGATGTGAATCATGTGAAAGGTACACAAAGTGAAAATAAATGAATATGTGTCAAGTTATATAGCTTGTTGTTACTGAGTAATATTCGATGTTAATTTGTTTATTCAAAGTAAAAATAAGAGTGCAAACTGAAAATGTATAGGGCCCTAGATAAATAGTTCGGCAGTCTGGTCACTGAATGAATATCGAACAGTTCATCAAGTTCAAGAACAACCAATGCACATCAGTTAATTGCACACCAAGGACTGGCCCATGCAGCAGTGGTCGCACTCTGTTCTTTGTTTCTACTTTTACCAATATATTTCTGTAATAACATCGTTAGTGTTTTATGATCATCAAAGCAGCCACAGTACCTGTATACGACAGGGGAAGGGGGTTTCCACATCAGGTAATAATAGTGAGGTGTGGCTTCGACATTAGCTGGTTGTTCATACCATTCCCGTCTAACTCGAGCAGTCCCTCAATCGTTCGATACAGATCATCTGCGTTAGTAACCTACAAATATTTTAAAAAAACGATGTATGTGTGAAATGAGCATCACCAAATACGTCGTTAAAGTACTCGAATTGATTTGTGTCGAAACAACGCTGCGTTCAATATAAACAATGTGGATGTAGGTAAGGTCAAACTACTTGTTAATGATCATTTGCCAAGGGGTAGCTAATTGAATACCACCTTATTTGTTCAGTCGGTTTTTTTAACGTATATAAGCGGTGCCTCTGCTGTTAATTTTTCTTGACCCGTGCCAATCTCTTTCTGAAGTATCTTAGTCCTCTCAAAGTTGCTCTTCTATCTTATTTCTAACGCACGTAACGCTATCGCCTACCTATTCTCCAGTTTCTGGATACTGATCGAGGATTTGGGGACATATCTCAAACACTAGTTGTGTTTCTTCAACTTCACATTCAACTGTTTAGATGTTTCTCCCATAAGCTGAATTACAATCATGACAATTGACCTTGTAGACAACACTGTTGTTCCTTTGGAAACCTGATCTTATGCTATCACTGAAATGAAAATACACTTACATTTATTTAGAATCCTTTCAATTTCTTCCGAAGTTTTATTAGAGTGTGGGGTGACAACGGTGTTCTTCCATTTTCTCGGCGTTCACTCTGTAATGAGATTATTAATCCCGTTAGTTAAATTTTTCACTACTGTGACCTTCATACAACAAGCATGTGCTAAACACAATCTACGTCTGTCTCAGGATGTACTGATTTCCAGAATATATTGATTTTTAACTTTTATGACGTCTTCCAATCAAACAATTGAGGAACGCTAGTTTTTGACCCGTGGATACCATATCCACGCGGTTAGCTTAATGTTACCCAATATGTTCGTCACATTTTAAAATATATATTCTAAGCCATTTCGTTTAATGATGATAAAAATGCCGTCTACATACTGTAACCAAACTTTAGACGGATTAACACATTTTGCGATCGCATTAATTTCTAACGGATACATGAATAAACTTACTACAACCTGAGAAACGAGTGAAACCATTGCTACACTTTCTATCTGTCTGTAAGGATCTCCTGGGAATCAGAATGTGGATGTTGCTATTACTGACACTCATCTTGTAAACAAGCCAAATATTTTATAAGTACTCATTCTGGTTTACTATTCCATACTAAACTCATGTCACTTTGTACATTGTGTAATATGTAACTAAACATTTTATTTGATGCGTAATTACACTATTATTTCTTTCATCTTATGTTATTATAATTTATCCTTCATAAGTAACTTTACAATTTAATTCCACATATAAACTTATTCATGATAACATTACATCAAACTAGTCAATTCAACATTGACAATTGCGTGTTCAATAAAATTGCAATATATAACATTTTGAAGAGTTTTTCCGTTCATTTAATTAGTGAATATTGCGTACGAAAGAGTGATTCACACTGAAGATTTCATTTTATTTACTTAGGGCTACCTATATATGTCTTTTGTAAACAAGTCATTGTAGTACACCGTAACTTGCCCAGTGAAAATAGTATAGTGAAAGAGTTTAAAATGAAATCTTAATAGTTGAATTCATGATAATCATGTACTCCCTAGTCAATAGCTTCAAGATGGATTTCCTGGAGTCCTACTGAGAAGCCGTGACCAGTGGAGTGAAATGCGCATCAGGTGGAGACAGTTGTTTACCCCAGACAATGAATGAAGAGCTGCGCAAGATCATGGATCGATTGAAGTTAGACATTAATAACATTGTATGCCATCTCCGTAGTCTGGAGGTCAAGCGTTTGCACGCGCGACCGAAATTCTTGGGTTCGGAATGACGTGTGCGACCTCATGGGTGCACACTGCCGACGAGTCCCATGCTAAGACGAAACGGCCGTCCAGTACTTCCAGGTTTTCAATAGTGGTCTAACTTAGATCAACCCATGAATCCAACTATTAAAATTACTACAATCTCCACAAATCCCCATTTTGGAGTGAAATCTTTAGTGGAAATTATGCTTTTACATACAACACGCAATTACTTAATAAAGTGAAAAAAAACTTCGAGAATACTTGATGCTGCAAGCATACTGAACATCGGAAAACGGTTACACTGCAAATTTGCTGACATTTATCTTATCCCCTTTCAATTTGCTCACTTTTGAGGAATGTTGATTTAGATCTATAATTGTAGAAACTGAGGAGAATTTATTGGTAAGAACAATCCTTCCTTATATACACATGTATTTTAATGAAATGAGAATTTCTAATTAAATATAGAATAGTATAGGTGAGTAAAGTGAATGTTAAATTACACAAACCGTTAGTTATCATATAATAAGATAGACAACTGAACTTATTTCAAACAATCTGCTTACGAGGCAACTTGTGCCTAATTGATTCTTTCAATGTTCTTTAAATAGTTGATATAGACATTCAATTTCAAATGCAGAAAAAAATAGGATAAACGAATTCTTACTTATAAGTACTTGAGGATCAGTTACTAGGTGTCATAATGAAGCCGATTAAGAATCAGACTTATCATCGTCGGTTAATTTTTCTTGATGAGAACACTCGCCTATGAATATTTGTGGAAATTTTTTGTCAATCTCGGTATGTATCATCAAGATGTGCTTAATCTCACTGACATACCGAAGTTTCCCTACACCACAATGTACGATAGTATAAGCACTTTTACGACTTTAAACAACAGATTGATCTGTAATGAACGTTTAATATACGATAAAAATGATTATTTATTAGTCAGATGAGTTCCCCTAGAATAGTTGCAAACTTTAACAATGTAAAAAAACGGCTTCAGTTGTCCAACAATATTAACACAACCAGAGTAGCAGAAATGGAAACAGCATCGGTGCTGATAGAAAGCATGAAGCATAAACTATACGATTAGAGAAGAAAGAATGAGTTTGAGGAATAAAAAAATATGTAAGCATTTTAAGACAAAGAATGAGTAGATCTGTTCCAAAGAGATCGACTCTGAATCATATCATCCAACATATTCAACTTTTTTTTACAACAACAATTACATGAACATCAACCGGATAGTATGAATCTATTTACAAACACGGCTTAATTCAACAGTTAATAACTTCGTGAAATAATGACACTTCTTCGTTTAGCTACACCTAACTTTATTGTAACTTACATATACATCTTCAAATAAACCATTCAAAACAAAATACCCCTTCATATACAAATGTTATTACTTACAGAATGATCAAATTATATTACAAGAAATGTGCACAATAATGAAGTACTATAGTTACATTTTACTCTGCAACATTATCAACTATATAGAAAATCTGGTAGTTATACCTATAGATGAACACAAAGACACAGTAGTTCGAGATTATTGAGTCACATGTTCTAGTTCAAACTGATTTGAAAATTTTTAAAAATATTAACCAAGTTACTAATAATAATATAACAAAAGAAACAGCGACAATGCATTATTCCTTGTCTTTTCTACGTTTCTTTTCACGTCGTTTCTTTTTACGACGTTCTTCATCAGTCATATCTAAACGACGTATTTTATAGATGTCTGGTGATTGTGGTGATGATGAATTAGTCTCCATTGGTATTGGTGACATTGATCGAGAAGAATTTTGACTTAATGAAGATGGATAAGAGTGAGACGATGTAATAGGATGATGATGATGCATTGATGATAGTGGATGTTGATGATGGTGTAGATGTGATGACAACTGTTGTTGTTGTTGTTGCTGATGACGATGATGATGGTGATAAAACTGATGAGAAGAAGGGGGTTGTGAAGGAACAGATGAATTGATAGGATTTATACTTGGTGGATGAATAGAATGAAGTACCGGTGGAGCAGGTGGAACACATTTACTTGGTGTTAAACTAGCATCACTTGTATTACTATTGTATAAAGGATTTAAAGTGGATGATGTATTTTGAATTGAATGTGGCAATTTTTGATTTGAATGATGATGTATGGGAGCTAATAATGGAGGAGGTGGAGGCTCTGAAGATGTCGACGATGCTGAAATAGAAGATCCTAATAGATGAGAATGAGGAGCTGACACAGGAATAAGACCAGGTGGATGATCTACCAACTTGCTATGGTTTAGCATTTGAGTAACAGGATTGTTATCTGAAGCAGTAGATGATTGATTTGGCATGGTTACATTAGTAGACAGTGCAGAAGTTGTTATACTTAAGGATGAAGAAAGTGTATGAGACTGTGAAAGCATAGGTTTTGAGGATAACGATGTCGTTGTATGTACCGTTCCTAACTGAGGATAGGCTGTCGGTGGTCCAGTGAAAAATGATGCTGGACTGGCACTAACATTTCCGCCTCCAACGCCTGGCACCCCTATAGACGAACTGCTATCACTTCCAGAAGCAAGTGCTCCTCGATGAACTTCGTGTCGACGGCGTCTACGATGAAAAGATCCTGAACTAGAGAGACCAGGCACAGCTGTGGCCGGCACACGAGTACCTGTACCATTACTTCCTAAAAGTTGCTGCTGATCTTGTACACTACGATGAATATGCTTGGATGGAGCTGCTGCAAAAAGGGAGGCATACTCTTGAGGTAAAGGTCCAGGATGTAACCGAAAGGCATGGTCCAACTGACTGGGTGCAAAAGGCCTTAACTCCTTGCCTCGAATCGGAGGTCTTTCAATTAAACTCTAAAACGCGATGCAAATGATAAGTATTACTATGTATATAGTTAATCGAAATCATAAATACACACACTAGTATACAACGTTTGAAGTTTCTAATGGTAAAAATTAACATGACTATTTACCTATACTTATTTATTTATTTATCCGAACACATAGATGTTGGTACAAGGAGGCACCAGATACATATGTGCTACACAAATCTCATTTGATTTGTGTGGGGCTATGATACTACCCGGGTGCCCAAACCGAAGTAGGATTTGCCTATACAGCAAGAATAAATTAATTTAACTAACAAAGGAACTCAGTCCAATTTGCTTAGTGAGTGTGTATTAGTAAACGCGTAAAAACGTGGCCATAGTGACTGAAACCTTAACAAATCCCTCGCCAGTCCATTCAATTTGTTGAGCTAAAACACTGTCTTTTGAAATAAGCCTTAAAAGCTAGTAGAATTAGTGATCGAATGGATAAATGATTTCAATTTTATTTTAAATATCCAAATTTATCTTAAAGTTATGGTATTCGCCTTTAGCAACCTAAGTGAAAGAAGTCAGTGCAGAACTGAAACACTACTAGACAATGTAATTTTTATAATTAATCCTTCGCAAACCTCCACATTAAAGTAAACTAGAGTTGTAATTCAGAAATGTAATTCAGTAGGAGCGTTTCCATCTTGGCACTAATCAGTTGTGCATAACTATGTCCTAGTGTTTATGTTCATTATACTAAGACTCGAATTCAGTCTGTACATTTCGTTTCAAGCGTCCAATGTGTTATCTATTAAACTACCGAAATCAGATGGTCACTGGTTTGTACAATAAATATGAATTTTATTTATGTGAGAAAATAAAAGCATTTACAGATGAATAATTTCTCGATTGAGATCACGAACCGATCAATGTTAGATTAGCATTGAAAACCTGGAAGTACTGGACGACCCACTGAAGACAATGGAAGGTGGTCGAGCAAAATCGTGGATTTGTTGAAGTCAGACATCAACACCGTCGGATGCGAGCTCAGTGGTCTAGAGGTCAAGCGTTTGCGCATGAGACCGAAGATCTTGGGTTCGAATCCCGTGTGCGAGCTCGTGAGTGAACACCAATGAGGAGTACAATAATAAGATGAGATAGCCGTCCAGTGCTCCCAGGTTTTCGAAGATGGTCTAAGATTGACTGATCAATGATTTCAATTAAACACATAAAATGGTCTACATGACTATATGTATTTATTAAAGGAAAATAATATACAGATTTATTATGTACATATAATGGAAATCTACCATTACTTGAATAGCGAAACAGTGACTTAGTGATTAAAGTACTTACCAGAATGGGTTTTGTGGAGAGTTTTAGAAATTTCACAGGTTGAAATCATGAGTCAGTTGAAGCTAGACCACCATTGAAAACCTGGAAGCACTGGACGGCCGTTTCGCCCTGGTATGGGACTCCTCAGCAGTGCGCATCCTGGAGTTCTAGTGAGAAGCCGTTACCAGTGGAGTTCAACCGGTCTGTTGTGAGATAACAACTCACTGAAGACAATGGTGTACGGTGGCGCAACTTCGTGGATTGGTTGAAGTTAGAAATTAACACCACTGGATGCCGGCTCAGTGGTTAGGTGCTCGCGCGCGAAGCCAGTAGGTCCTGGGTTCGAGCCCCGCGTGGTGCGGGATCGTGGATGCGCACTGCTGAGGAGTCCCATACCAGGACGAAACGGCCGTCCAGTGCTTCCAGGGTTTCAATGGTGGTCTAGCTTCAACTGACTCATGATTTCAACCTGTAAAGTACTTACCTTCTAAACAATAACTGGCATGTTTAACTCAATTAACCTATTTTCATTTGTTTATTTAAATAAACATTGGTAGAAGGAGGCACCAAATAAATATGCTCCACACTTCGTCATTCTATTTGTGTGAGTGCTAGAATACTGCCTGAGTACCCAGACCCAAGTACATAGTTTTCTTGGAGAGCTATTTCTCGAGCCTTTAACATAGAGGTCTAATTCACAAGACAGTGGAGCAATGTTAGGAGATGTAGTCTCAAGGAAACCAGTGACCAACAATAGATTCATACGCCATTTGCTGTTTTAGGATTCTGGAGCCCATGTGCACCATTGGTTTGGAATTAGGGTTTTCCAACTCCCCTAGGTGGCCCCTCTGTGACCACCGACCTGGTTTCCGCACTGGACATTCGCTTTTCGTCCTCTCAATTTAGTAAACAATGCCCCTGTCACGAGAAGACAGTGAGTAGGACTTCCCTGATAGTGGCTGTACAGGCGTGACCATGTGAGGGCACTTCGAGAGGAAGAGAGAACTCTCCTCACTCTAGGCCGTACCAGGGCATTTAAAGACTTAATTTCATTTGATCGAACAAGTAGTGGTATTATTAACTTTTACACAAATTGTGACTTAAAACCGAGTATATATGAAAACTTACATACATGGTGAATGAGTTACATCAAATTAAAATAATATCAATTGAACTGATGAGTCGAAGATATAGAATGCAACAATATGGGGTAATTAAATGTTACAATTTAATCTTCTTACTATAATTTCAACTCTTGCATAACCTACACAAGTGGTATGGAACAACTTTGTACAGCCGCTTATTTATAATTTTACTCTTTCATATAAGAATATTAAATTACTCTAACTTAAAATCCAATAAACTGGTGGTTAAATAGATATACAAGGAAGGTATTTTACTTATCGGTATTTTTCAACGACCTAGATCGACTATATATTGAAGTTTAACTTCAAATATTGTTTTAGTATCTAGCATGGATACAGATTAATCAATATCTGATTAATGTTTCAGTGAAGACAATCTTCTGATATCTTTAGCTAAACCGAAACAAAGAACAATATTTATTAGCTGAATATTTGAGGATTAATTGTTGATACACAGTTCTATTTTACTCTGTGTAAACTAAATATCGACATCATCCTGTTAAATTTGTTAATTATGATTAGCATAATGTTGAAATTTAGAGGTATGTTTGGGAATGTTTAGGTTGTAGTGTCAGTTATTATGCCAAGCCCATATACCTTATTCTAGCTTCCGGACATCCCATTTTATTCATTCTACTCGAGCCATACTTTGACCTTGTTATTTATTCGCTTATCATTCTAGACTGTTTTTATATGAGCGTATATGTGCGCGCTCTTCTTATCCCATTAATCACATGTCTGTAGCTTTATTTTGTCTGACTATAAATATTGAGTAACGCTTGACAAAGAGGAAGTTGGCTTCCCAGCCATCTTCCCTGCGCGTCATTTCGTTTTGTTCTATCGCATTCACTTTACATACAAAATATATGTATTCAAATGCCATTCTCGTTAATTGACTTATTTAATTCCGTTATGGACTAACGCGATTTAAGTTGAGTATTATAAACGAGAATCAGCGATAGCAAATATTCGTACGCTCTGAATGGAGTCAGATCAAAGGACCACTAAAAGGTTATGAATCAAGGGACTAAAGCTGTCCCTCAATACTATAGGAATGCATCATTTTTGAATTGCGTACTCAACAGTCAGTTATAACTAACATAACATCTGACATAAATCTGCATCAGCGCAAGTTCCCAAAATACATCAGCCCAATTAATTTAAACTACTAAATTAAGTTGAGAATGCGTTTCGAAAAGAAATAGGAAAGTCTGTATGTAGGAATACTGAAGCTTGAGATTTAGGGAAAGGCTTGGAAAGAATAAATCCGTGTCAGCTAAGTCCCTTAATGTTGATATTGTTTGGTCGATTATTCCGCCAATTATGAGAAATTCTTCGAAGACAGCTATCATTAGATACCAGTAACCTACGAATGTTTCCCTCTGTTAAAGATTACATTACACAATCACAAGGTAGGTCACCAGAGTACTGGATTGCTTACCTGGGCTTTAGTAGGGACGGGCATCACGCCTATGCAAAACGTTAAGCGAGTTGGGATATGCATCGTTAGACACTAAGCAATTAGGTTTGGTGAGACTTCCAAGGCAAGTGCAGCAGTCAACACCCCTGACTACTTTGCTTTTGGGATATTCAGAAAAATACCCCAGAAATTATCCTGTTAAATCTAATGCTATCCTTGAACGTGAAATGGTGTCATTTTCCTGTTGGTCAATATTCACGGTAGTCCTAACTGTATAAATATGCATTTGTCTGTAAATTCTTATTCTTTTCATGACCCCATAAACACTTTTCATCTACGGTTCGTGTTCTGATATATTGGAGATTGGGAACAGTATTGGGGTCGTACTGGGATATCTGAAGTTGGTCAGTCGGTAGAATAGTAGCCACCCCTCGATCCACAATACTTGCTTAGTCTGATTAGTCAAGTTGACACAAAACAGTCCTAAAACAACAATTTGTTTA
The DNA here is from genome assembly GCA_944470365.2 of Schistosoma intercalatum. NCBI lineage: Eukaryota > Metazoa > Platyhelminthes > Trematoda > Strigeidida > Schistosomatidae > Schistosoma > Schistosoma intercalatum. The sequence goes on from OX103728.1 coordinate 15,721,551, forward strand.
CAGGGAGACAAACGTATCCCAAATATGGTTGTATTATTACTCAATACATTTATAGGACTGCAGCTAGTCATAGTCCTCACCAAAAAGGGATGCATCATTTGCGTACTCTATATTAACGAGTGAATTTTGAAGGTTAGTACTAAAAACGTCTGATGAATATAACGTAATCTCTATGATACCTATGAAAAAAGTAAATTAAGTAGGATCCTGATAAACACCCTCAAAGGTTGAATACCACGATGGATTGTCAGCAGATATCAGGGAAAATGCAAAGATTGATTTTCGACTAAGTTCAAAAACTTGTATGGGACTTTAGCAATCGCAAATTGGAAGTCGAGATCAACCAAATAAATATTTGCAGTAAAATTCGAGTTGAAAAGTGCAGTCGACCAATTATCTTAAAATGAAACAAAATAACCTACTAAATGGACATTAGGAGACACTGAATATTAAACACACTATTTAGTGGCAAGTTTTACTTACAAGGCCAGACTTTTGCACTCGATTTTCAGTGTTACTTTGGCCTGTTTCATCTTAGGCTTAGGAAGATACTTCTGACAAATGATTCATCTATTTTCTTGTCAGAATGGTTAGGCGAATATTGATTTACAACATTCTGAATAACTTGAAAATTATATTTGTGTGTTGTATTGTTATGTGTCGCATTTTAAGTAAAATCAACCGAGTCGTGGAATAAGAGCTAGTCAAACTGACTAGTTTAATATGACCTTTACAATATTATATTTAATCTTTCAAAACTAAATTGATCAAAACTTACCATCAACCCACTTTCATCAACTGAGGCTGGGACGTCAATGTTTCCAGATAAATGAGGTAAGAAAGCATTTAACTCTTCTCTAAGGCGTTTACCACAAAATTTTTGATAAGCGTTCTCCAAACCATAATGTTCGATTAAGTTCTTAGCACCTGTGAGAGCGGCATCTGGGGCTGGAGGTTCCGTACCCATTAGGTAAAACGGTTCGCATGGTGCAACTGCCCAGTTTTGTCCTCTCCCCACGATTTTCAGTTTGTTGATCCAAGTAGCTGAGGCTGTATTTCCAGCCTGCAAGTTAGACCCAGTGCCGTTGGCTGCAGAAAAAGCAGGAGAGGGATTCATGGCACTTAGACTGAGTAGAATCTACAAAGAGCTGAAAAACGAAAAAAAGTTACAGTTATGTTCGGTAACCTACACCCTTACGGACTCAAACTGCAAAAAGTGGGATGCAAAGTAAAGTATGGGCTATTGGTAAACAGTCGTTGCACACGTACCACAAATTAAAGTGCTCACAAAAAACAATACATGTATATGCATGAACCTTTTTACATCAAAATCAGAGTTGATAAGGCGGCATACAACTTTTTTTGCGACGACAAGACACTCATGAATTGACTACTTTGACTCAAATTCATTACATGTGTGACAACCTAGTAAACTATGTCTTTGCGCTATGAAAAGGTATTAGACTAAGATATTACTGAAGTAGGTAGGTTTGTCTGACCTAAGAAGTTAGGACTGTAGGTCAAATTTGGTGCCCATATTAGTGATTTTAACTTACTATTAATAAAAACTTGGACCTATACATATGTATCGCAGGATATAAGTTATTATTATTATTTATTTGGACACATGAATATTGGTACAAGAGAGCGCCAATATATATGCGCCACACAAAACAATGAAAATTCGAGAGGAATACAAAGAAAGAAAAAAAAGCTAAGGAGCGCAACAAAAAAAAGAGAGAACAATAACGAAGAGATTGGTGTAAGGTAATGTGCTAGTAATCAGGGAACGCAAAGGTACAATCGGAAGAAATCTTTCAGCTAAGGGAGACAGAACCACTTTTTATGAAGAAAGTAAAAGAAGGTTACAGCAGGATCGCCACTGGCTTCTATTCTGAGCCATATCTGATAACGTCTCTAGCCACTGTGTAGCACCATCTCTCAGACCCCAACCAGGGAGTCGTGAAGGACCAACACAAGCCAGTACTTTGCAGCTTTCTTTCATGCCACGACACCATGTCATGCACTGACCACCTCTCCGCTTCTTCCAACCAGTCCCAGAGTCAGCAAATAATGCACGACGTGGAATTCTCTGGGACGACATTCGTAGAACATGTCCAAGCCACCGGAGTCGGTGTTTCAAGATGGTGACACCAATTGAATTATCATCTCTGTGCCCGAACACACGATGCCGAACCTCTGCATTACTGACATGGTGTTGCCACTGGATGTCAGCAATTCTTCGGAGACAGCGATGATCGAACACAGAGAGTCGTCTAACGTCCTCAACTCGGAGAGGCCAGGTTTCACAAGCATAGAGCAAAACTGCTCTCACTGACGCGTTGTAGATCCGACCTTTTACGGCCAGACTAACATCACGAAGGCGCTATAGATGGCCCAGATTGGCATAAGCCGCTCTGGCTTTCACTATACGTGCATTGATCTCATCACTCACACCCCCACCAGCACTTATGCAGCTACCCAGATACACGAACTTCTCGACTACGTCTATCTGCTCACCATCCAGGGTGAGTACAGGATTGGAATCCTGCCAGTCTTGTAGGAGTACTTTGCACTTCGAAGGTGCAAAGCACATACCATACCTACGGACACTGATTGCCAACTGATTAAGTGCGGATTGGATGCCTTGGGCATTATCGCACAGTAAGACAATATCGTCCGCATACTCAAGGTCAAGAAGTCTTTCTCCAGGCAACAGATCCACACCACCATTACTTACATTCATCAGAGCTGTTTCCAGAATGTCATCGATGGCAAAGTTGAAGAGGAATGGTGAGATTGGGCAACCCTGCCTAACCCCACTACTCGAATGGAACAATGGAGAGAGGTGGTTGTATGCCCTCACTCTGCCTGAGGTGTTTTTATATAGGGCTTTTAGGATGTTAATAAACTTCTCAGGCACACCCTTCTTCAATAGACAATTCCAGAGAACAGCCCTGTCCAACGAATCGAAGGCAGCCCTGATGTCAAGAAACACTACGATTGTTGGCCTTTGATAAGTATGGCGGTGTTCTAACATTTGGCGGAGGGTGAAGATATGATCAATACATCCTCGACCAGAACGAAACCCAGCCTGCTCCTCGCGAGTCAATCTTTCTCGGGTTTTGAACAACCTACGAAGTATGACGGAAGCCAATAGCTTGAACACAATCGGAAGTAGACTTATCCCTTGATAGTTGTTACAGGAACGACGTGAACCCTTTTTAAAGATAGGGACAACTATCGACTCATTCCATGACGTTGGCACACTCTCTAGTTCCCAAACCTTTATAAACAACGTCGTCAATTCCTTAGTCAAAAAGTCACCACCATCTTTAAAAAGAGCCGGAGGTAAGTCATCTGGGCCAGGTGATTTGTAACGCTTCAAGAGTTGGAGTTCCTTGCGGACTTCCTCCTCGTTTGGTGGATCAGTCGTCACCGGCCATGGAGGGCAGGACAGTCTGACCGATGTTCCCGGAGCAGCAGGCCAGTTGAACTGCCCTTCGAAAAATTCTGTCCACCGTCCAAGACATCGATGGATGTTAGTGATTGGCATCCCATCATCCTCGCAGATTGTTTCACTCACACCAGACTTCTTGCTGCCAGTGGCTCGGATGAGTTGGAAGAGCTTCCGGTAATTACCAGATGCAGCTGCTGCTTCCAGCTCATTAGCACGCTTCGATCACCAGGCTTCTCGGTCCTTACGCAAGCTTTGCCCAATTTCCTTACATAACATCCTTCGTTTATGGTCAAACTCACGGTCACCCGGAGTAGACCGACGGGCTTCAATGAGTTGTAAGGAACCAGAAGAAACCCAGTGCTTAAAAGCGGGACGTTTCGCAAACCCACAACTGACTGTTCCCGCCATTTTCATGGCGTCATGCAATTGCAACCAATGCTCATCTATACTTTTCGGTGGAGTGGTAGCTAGCCTAGAGGCTAGCTCGGTTCGATACTTACTTGCAACAGAAGTTGCAACCAGCTTGCTAACATCAATCCGTTGATGGCGTTCACTTCGTTGTCCACTGAAAAGTAAGGCAAGATTGGCGCAGACCAAGGCATGGTCAGAGTCCAGATAGGTACTCCAAAAGGAGCGGCAGTCTTGTACACAACCACGCCAGCGGTAGCTGATCGCGATGTGATCAATCTGAGTCCAGGCTTGAGATGCAGAGGGAGGACGCCAGGTGGCACATCGGCGATGACTGTGCCGAAAGTTAGTGCTAGCCAGAAACAGGTTGTGGTCTGTGCACAGTTGCAGTAGACGGTCCCCGTTATGACCTGCGATCGAGTCCCCATCGGCCACCTAAACGACTCTCTTCTGTGCCTAGACGCCCGACCTGAGCATTCAAGTCTCCGGCTAGTACTACAATATCTGTCGAACGCACTTTCTGGAGAAGAACAGATAACTGGTGGTAAAACTCATCCTTGATTGCATCCGGGCTGCAATCTGTCGGGACATAGGCGGAGATGACGAAAAGACATCTTTTCTCACGCCGATTTCTTCTCACTTTGATGGAACTTTCTAATCTATCAGCACATAACCGACTGTCAATGGGGATCCAATCGACTAGTGCTGCCTCAGCTCTAGCGCTTAGTGCGACACCAACGCCAGCAAGACCAGACGAAGATGCCACAGGGTCCCCGGATAAGCGCACGTAAAACAAGCTTTTCCAAGCGACAGATGGAGATCGAATTTGTAGTACTTCGCTAGAGTCTTGAATACGGGTCTCGGATAGACAAAAAACATCAATATTAAGACTCTCCAAAGACATAGCCAGCCCTATCTGTTGACCAACCTGCATAAGTGTGCGAACGTTGAAGGCAGCCAGTTTGAATGGCGCACGTGGTTTCAGAAGAACTGCTTCAGTACTCATATTCGATGGTAACATACAACTTTCAACCGGACAGTGACTCGAGAACGTTTAGATACAGTCGGATTTCCACCAAAGACGAGCCGCTGTATAAGTATAAAAGAGGGTGAATAATGTGGGAAATAAAAATAACAATAATAATAATAATAATAATAATAATAACAATAATAATAACGACAATAATAGTAATAATAATAGTATTAATAATGACAATAACAGTAATGATAATTATTTGAATCGACTGATTGTTTTTCGGAGCGATAAAAGTAGTTGCCAAAGACATAGAGTTCATCGTTCGTGTGTGGGCTGTGATACTGCCCGGGTGCCCAAACCGAAGCAGGTGGTTTTCTTAGGGGGCCACTCCCCGAGCCTTTGACCTAAAGGTCTAACCCACAAGGCAGTGGAGCATCGTAAGGAGATGCAATCCCATGGTAGCCGGTGACCAAAGATTGGTTCATACGCCATTTGTTCCCGCAGGATACTGGAGCCCATGTGCACCATTGGTTTATGATCCGGTTAAAGCGCCGGACATTCGCTTTACGTCCTCTCATTTTTGTAAATAACACCCCCGCCACGAGAAGGCAATGAGTAGGACTTCCCTGGCAGAGGCTGTATACGCGCGGCCGTGTGAGAGTATTTCGAGAGGGAGAGCGGACTCACTCCACTCTCGGCCGTACCAGGGCATTCGGGGGTATAGTAAACAAACATTTTAAAGTGAACAAACCGCCGCACGGATCCACGTTGTTTCTTACAGCCACGTCCATTGAAGTGGTTGGATACATACATAACTTCTGATTTATTAGCCTTCAAATGCCCTGATACGGCCTAGAGTGAGGAGAGTTCTCTCTTCCTCTCGAAGTGCCCTCACATGGTCACGCCTGTACAGCCACTATCAGGGAAGTCCTACTCACTGTCTTCTCGTGACAGGGGCATTGTTTACTAAATTGAGAGGACGAAAAGCGAATGTCCAGTGCGGAAACCAGGTCGGTGGTCACAGAGGGGCCACCTAGGGGAGTTGGAAAACCCTAATTCCAAACCAATGGTGCACATGGGCTCCAGAATCCTAAAACAGCAAATGGCGTATGAATCTATTGTTGGTCACTGGTTTCCTTGAGACTACATCTCCTAACATTGCTCCACTGTCTTGTGAATTAGACCTCTATGTTAAAGGCTCGAGAAATAGCTCTCCAAGAAAACTATGTACTTGGGTCTGGGTACTCAGGCAGTATTCCAGCACTCACACAAATAGAATGACGAAGTGTGGAGCATATTTATTTGGTGCCTTCCTTCACCATTGTTTATCTTATTAAATAAATAAATCAAAACATTGTACCTGATCAAACCAGAATTAGTAATGAAGTTTACATTGATGCGTACTGTTACAAAACGGAGCATCATGAAGTACAAATTTTTAACGCTATACGAAGTAAGACTACATTCTAGTTCATATTGTCAAAAATGTGCATTAATGTCACAATTTCTTTAGTTCAACGCCAGCTTGATCTTGCAAAAGTGCCCGATGTGGCTACCCAGGGGTTTTCACATATGAGTGGACAAGCGATATTGTTGAAGAAAAGTAATATAAGTGCGCTTATCGCTTTGAACATCTTGTTTTAGTTTTTTACATCACGTCATCTGCTCTTTGCGGCATAAATGTAGGTCCCACTTACCAGGAAACAAATGCTTGATAAGTAATTTATCAAAACATTCATGACTAGTAACTGCTGTTTTGTTTTAGAATTCAAGTGATGAAAACACTGTTTGTCACTAAAACCCCTTTTATTGTGAGAGCGGCCCTTAGTGTAAATATTTTTTGTTAAACAAATATTCCTTAAACATATATCAAACTTCTCACACTGGTGGAGTGCGTTTAAACTGGCTAGATGTACCAGGTAAACATTGATGTGTATGAGTATCTCGTTTGAATTGAGAAGCTTTTTTCACACATGTACGTTAGCCTCTCACTAATTATTTTTTAGATTACGGTTGAAGACAACTTTTTCTGCCATTTGCAATGTGGACGTTTCACTGTTTTCCTCATGCAAACGATCCTGAAAACTGTACATGTAAAAATTGTCCTTATTTAAATCAATATGTTGAGCATAGTCGAGCACGCATATAATTTGTTTGCCATAAGGAATTAAAAGCGAACTTTCGAAGTATACGGTATATCAGTACACAAAGTTTTGTTACAAATTAACCATTATACTCGTTAATACTGCAAAACATTTCACAGTTTAGTGTTAATTTTGAGGAAAAGTAGACGATTCGGTGCAAATCGTGGGGGGAAATAGACATTATGGAGTAGGTAAGTGTCGATAAGACTATAACTCAGAGACGACCTTTGAGCGAAGATAAAGATAACTTGAGAATGTGCACCCACACACTGCGGCCAAATGTGGGTTACGAACCACCCTTCACCGAAACATTTCCCTAAAATTCAAATAGTCTTCGAGGTAAAGTAGAATTCCCCACAATATTAACACTTCTTCGCATCATTTCCCTTCTCGGCTGCTCGAGTAAGTTATTGTTTTGATAAAACCAAATATCACAGAACCCCGTTTTCCACTTTGTAAACCCAGTGTGTTATAAAACATTTTGATCAACGTTCTATATGTTTAGCTCAGTGAATTATTTACTGGAATACATACATGTTGAAATAACCACTTGGAACTTGACTCTAAAAACTGAAAACATTGTTAACCTTCAGATATACTTAAAACCAATTTTACTGTCATATGGGATTATGTTATGGTACTCATAGGCACAAAACAGCGTCAGAACTCACCACTCCGCAATACGCCTTTTAACAAATTTCGATCGCCAAGTCTCTTTCCGCCCTATGTGACCTTGGTTGTTGACGCTGTCAAAGATTTCCAAATTCAACATGAGTTACAAGTCACCATCGGATGTTTCCGTGTCATCAAATGATTGAGGTGGTTCTGAATGGAATACGAAAAGCTTGTGATTTTCAGACTTTTGTATTTAATATCAGTGGATCATCAAAATTATCAGGTGGGAATATAGTTATCTATAACGATAAAAGTGAAGATAATTTTAGTAAATTATAGTGAGATCCTGTCCTTGACACTTAGAAATATGCTGAGTTTTCTCTCAAACGACTCCTTTCAAGTCGCTTGGAATAGCTCAGGTGGCAGCGAATATCAGAATTTGACTACTCAGAAAGAGTAAATGTGCGTCTACAGTCTGTTCTGCAATGTTTTGTCTCCGATTTCTGAGTATTACTTCTGATGTTTGCGCTGAAAATGAACTTATGTAGGCGTTCAAGGAGATGCTCAGGAATTTTTAAAATGCCAATATGTTAGTCATCTCTGAGAAGCATATACTCTGATAGAAAATGGTTCAGTGGTTTGAAGCTTTCTTCATAAGGCTTGAATTTGAATCATCTGAAATAATTTCGCAGCTCACCTTTGAATACGTTTCAATATATTCTCACCCACTTGGTGTGAAGGAGGAAACATTATATTCCCATACTCTAAATGGAGTCGAGTGGGACTGCTGGAGATTATATACACAGTTCTGTTGTTGAAGTGGCCAAAAATAAGCTTTAATGTTAACGTTGCAATGTTTGTTCGAAAATCATTTTTGTTGCAGTTAGCGCAATGCTTATGATCATGGAGTGAAAACACTTCTAAATGTTTTTCGACTTTGGATGCTGTGATATTTTAACGAATAAATAACTCCAGGGGAAAGGAGTAGACACATGTCTACTACCATATAGAAATGTTAAACATTCAGTAGCGAAAGAAATCCCATCAAAGAAATCACAAGGAAGAAGTCTTCGTTCAAATATGAGATGTTTAATGTCCACGAACGTTACATATAATTGTGGAAATGATATTCAACCAGACACTGAATTTGTGGTGTAGGATATTCGAAAACCTATGGTTCGAATGATTTAGGTACACACAACACAATTTCACGAATCAGGTGAGTCTGTAGAACCATGGTCTACTATGATATTAGTACTGCTCTAATAATAGACCTAATCCTAAATTTGTAGGTTTGTCATGACATAACTGCCTAATCTATAAGATCTTACGTGGAAGTCACACCATCGACTACACCAACTCACTGTGTCGTATCAGTTACCAATACATGATATAGAACAAGGTTAGGCTAGAGAAAGAACAATATATTTAATATGAATAGAAGATATAAGGAAACATTCGGCAGAGACCACGCCTGCATGGCCAAGCAATTCCACTCGATCAACTCCAGTCAATTCAATTCATTGTTCGCGCCTTCTTCATTGTTAAGTATTTCTCCGCGTTAAATATTGAATATCTATTTTCTGAGTGGTCTCATGTTCACAGCTTTGTGGATTGTGTGACTATTGTCCAATGCCACTACAAATCTGTCTCGATTTCGGCTTTTAACTCAGTGAGATCCATTTTGAAGGTTTTGTGTGTGTGAAAATTCTCCATGCATACATTTGTAGTTTGTTCCTATTGTCTCCTTAAGTTGTACATTTGTTAGTCTTTTTGTTTCCATTTGAGTTGCTAACATTTGTATTTTATTATAGTTTTTATTTTTCTTAAGCCTTCAATAATTTTCCTTGTTTCTCCTTGAACTGTATTCATGTTGTTTTACTTGATAATTAGTCTTGGCGGCAGCCATATTAGTTTGTTCACCCTTTTGATTGTGTTGCTTGTATTGACTGGAATTTTGCATTATTTATTGCGAACTGAGACACTCTTCCAGAATTAGGAAGCTTCTGTGTTATAAAGCAACCAAATATTATCTTCTGAACAAACCTGTGCGTGATCTATCCAGACAGAAGAGGATAATATTTATTTGTTGTGATTGATAATTTTCTCTCATCCTTTATCGACTTCCCTATTTATTGTAATTCAGATTTGATTAATTGAACGTGTATCGGTTGTGTAGCTGGGTGATCATATTTGTTGTTTAGGTAAAAATGAACATTTAAATTTATGATGCATTTCAGAACCTTCAATTTAACCAATCACTGTTTTTTAGTTTCAGCCGGACAAGGGCGCGTATCTAACCCACCTAGACAGCTATTTTCCAGTCCGAACCTCAGTTTGGATCTTGCAAACTCTAATACTAATAAATGTATTCTAGATCATAGAGAGTCTATATTCAATACACAGACGGACAGATATATGATGAAATTAGGGAGAAGAGGTACAATTGATTGCAGAAATTCGGATTCTCACGGATGGTTAGGGCGATGACTTCAATCCATCCATGTTTGTGGGGCAGAATATCTCGTTTGTATCAGGCTCTTTATATTTGAGAACAAGTCAACCAATCTGTGATATTTAAATTACTCTCCTACGTTCACCATTCAGACTCATGTTTTCAATTATATGCTGGATTAGCTATTCTATTAAGACAACCTACAACATCCCATCTCGAACTTTTACATTAAGACTGTGGCAGGCATCGGACGAGAAAAAAATCAGACAATAAAAGAGATAGTTATTAGTCTTCTTAACACCTTACTGTCTATATGTACTTCCTGTTCTAATAAACAGCTTCACTTATTCCAACCCTGACTTCCCTTTCTTCATTCAAACTTACTCCACCTTGGTAAATATCACAACTCATTGTTCTTTATTACTGCATCTTCTCATATGGGGCCTCTGATCACACTTCACTTCAGCTACAAAAGCTAGTATGAATTTATTCTATTAATTTACCATACCTTTGTCCGTTCACTACAAAATGCTTAGTATTGTTTATCGTTCATACCCTAGTGCCTTGCTGCTCCTCGGATTCTCCTTTTTTCATAATCATGCTCTGAAGGCACAGATATGGAACTTCTGACATCCGGAACAAACTAGACGTACGTGTTTTACCAAGGTCATAGTTTACACCAAGCGCCCTACAAGTCCACTTTATAATAACTATAAACTTAAAAAATTTCATTGCATAAATACTTCCCACGACCGAAATCTTAACTCAGTTATGCCGAGATAGAATCTCGGGTGTAACGTAGACTCGATGCCCGTTTGGAGAATGTTTTAAAGATTACTCAGTATATCTGAAGGAATGGACTGATACTCACTTTAATAGACTATATTCATTTAGAATGTGTACTGTGAAACAATAAACGCTGTAATTCATAGATCATGCCTGTAAAAATGGCGTGTACCTGCCCTTACAAAAATACATATTATTATATTATTTGAGGTGTAGTGGTTATGGTATTTGTAAGAAACAATGACTTCGGTGGGTCATTATTCTGACACCTATTAGATCGGACGATGACGATGTCGACGGGCTCACCACTTTAGTGGTCCGATATCTGACTCCAATTTGTATAAATGATTGTTATTGAAATAAACACGTCGCCAGTCCTGGTATATTATCACTGACTTAACTCGCATTAGTGTATAACGGAATTAAATAAGTCAGATACGAGAATGGATTTCCAATACATATATTACAAATAGTCGTTGATCCATACAAACGATCAGCAAGGTGAAGAGAAGAGTACAAAGCGAAGTGACAAGCGGTGGAGGCAAGTGAGCCAACTCCATTTTATCAGGCATTAGTTGATATTTGTAGTGAGATAGAAATAAGTTAAAGACATGTAGTGAATAGGATAAGAAGTGCGCACACATACGCTCATCTAAAAACAGTTAAGATTGACAAACACACTTTTCTTCAGATTATCCAATCGTCAATGTGAAGTTACAAATCAGACGATACTTATTGAATGTTACAGGAGAATTAAAGACATTTGGTTGATTTAAACCTTTATATTAAATATCAACAATTTCACTGTGTTTTTTGGATATGTTTGTTTTACTCAGCCTCTGAACTTGTTTGTCTATATCTTTATTTTCGGACATTTTGGATTCTCTTCGTTTTTGGTTTGGTATTTGAGGGTTTTTGCTCCGGGACTCTACAAAATTGAAGGTTTGCTTCGTGACTGTTTTAATTATTGTTAGAACGACATTTTGGTCGACTAGTTGTAAATTGCGAATAAACTTTGATACTTAAATTGGAGCTTGGTCCTATTGTTAATTTGGGTTCGTAAGTTGCGAATAGTTCGATATACCTTACCCCAATTACGGAAGTGAGCAAAAACTTGAGCGTAACACCGAGGAAGGTCGTTCATACAAATTAAGAAGATAAGAGGCCATAGTCTCGAAACCTGGGGTGCACTACTATAACATTCGAGAGCCTGAAAAAACTGAAGCTTGCCCTGGATTTAAAAAGTCGATTACTAAGATATGAATAAAGAGGATCAACCAAATAGTGACGTGATACCTGACTGTTCAAGCTTATTGATATCGCACATACGACTCACCCTACCAAAAGCTTTTGAGGACTCAAAGTATATGACGTCAGCCTCCGCCTTCTGATCATAGATGGTTATCCATCTGTTCACCGCATTTAGCAGGTTAAAGTTACAGGAGTGACCCTCCTTTCGAAGTGAGACTGCATGACGGAATAAGCTTTTTGGATTGGAGACAAATCTATTGATTAGCTTTATCTGTTGCTGAGGCCTGCCTTCTCTTCATGCCTATGTACATATGTTCCTTATTAGTTTGAATTGTTTATATACACTGTTGTCTCCAGTTCGTCTGTATTCTCTCTAGTAGTGTCTTTTGCGGCTTAGCAAACGAAGGGTGCAGTTTTTGATGACTGTAGATTGCTTGTAGACTTTGGGGGCCATTTGAGGAACAGACTGCTTTGTAGCCCATATGATTATGTGCAGTGGGAAATCCCAATGTGTCCACATCAAGTTGAGGGTGAACTTCTTATTCATCCTGATGTAGATTATCCCGTAAAGCTGACACATCCAACCGTTTGAAATTTCAACGCCTGTTGTTGATAAGATATCTTAGCTCAGTTTTGGTATTTATGTACATAATTATACAGTGTCAACTTTATTTATAATTGCAATACACGTTTACAATCAATCTTTCAGGGACAAAAGCTATTTCACGCATTCTAATCGTTTGAAACCGACGTACAATCAGTGAAAAAATCTGTGGCATGTCAATGATGCTGTGGTTGACATCATTAAAGTTTCAAACATCAAACCAGTTTCTTTACCTTAGTTTTTGAGACAAAATGGAGGGCACGGCTCACAGTACCAAAGTGTGACTGACGAATAATTAGCATGGGACACCAGTGACAAACGTTTAAAATAAGGGCTAGCAATTTTCGGGTGGGGTTAATAATTTTGAATTCGTAACTTTGACGTTTAAAGAATTATTCCATGTATATATACTGCAGAGTCATTTACATGTCTAGTAAAGTGATATCACGAAATCATGCTCCGCACTAATTAACTCTTTAGCTGAAAAACTTGATATACCGATTAAACTACACGTATTGTCTTACAATATAATCCAAATGTATTATTACAACTTCCATTGTACTCAGGTAGATACCTGTCTCTACCCGACACGGATTAGCTCCACTGGTCACGGCTCCTCACTAGAACTCCGAGAATTTCCTCGCGAAGCTAGTCACTAGTGAGCACATGTAGCTTCGTAAGGGAATTCTCGGAGTTATAGTGAGGAGCCGTGACCAGTGGAGCTAATCCGTGTCGGGTAGAGACAGGTATCTACCTGAGTACAATGGAAGTTGGTCGCGCGATTTCACTGATTGGTTGTTGTTAGACACTAACATCATTGGATGTCCGCTCAGTGGTCTAGTTGGTTAAACACTCAGCTATAAGCTCTACTTTGTTTCAACTTCAGCATCAATTCTTTTCAGTGAGATCAGGGAGTACGGTGTTATTCGCCTAAACTATTCAAACATTCAGTGGGGTCAAACCATTGTGAGCCTAAACTCCCTTCAAACTTTGCCAAGACCTTAGACAAAATCAGTCGTCGAATTCCTTACCGGGAACTAATATCGCTGAATATTGTGGTGTGGTGTCGGGTCGTGATTGACTATGAACACCACTACAAGGAAACGCCTTCCAAACAAATCAGAAGGCGAAGATGGAGCGTAACCAGATTTATTTCGTTGGCGATCTCGGGGTATCGAACGAATACCCAGATCGTGCCAGAAGGAGTACAAGTGGAATCGTCGGGCAGGAGTACGAACGTACGAGGTCACAATCCGCGGAAAAGTAATGGAGAGTAATAAAGGAGGAATATGGCTGTCTTTAGCACAGTTAAACAAACGAGCACAGTAAAACAATCAATGGTACAATTGGTTATAATAATGATTGTTTCCATTGAATCAATAGCGTTCTCTCGGTAAAAGTAGGTCAGATCCAGTTATATATATCAGACTAACCTTCGATTATTTCAAGTTTAAGAAGGATCAAGGTAACGGTTTTTACTCCTGTGGGAATAGTTAAAATAGGCTTGTTTTCCAGTTAGTCTTCGTGATTACTCGCACTTTTTCACTAATTCTTATAGTCGCGCAAATACCATTATTGACCGTAAACCTTTTGGTTATAAAAACAGGACTTTGAACCTTCCATTCAGGTTTGTGAACATATAGTATGACCTATAAATTATCACTCACAAATACACTGCCGTACACATAGGCTACTCTAGTTTCCGGACAGGTCAAGTCAAGCTTTGACCTCATTAAGTGTCTGTAATTTGTTTTTTGATCTGAATATAAATGCTGAGTAACGCTTGATTAAATTGGGTTTGACAACTCGTCTTCTCCACTGAAAGTCATTTAGTTTTGCTTTTCTCTCTCCTTCATGCCCTCTCTATTTCGTTTCCTTGATTGTCTGTTCAGATCAATGGGTGTACGAAATATAAGTACTCAAACTCGATTCTTGCATTTGATTTACTTAATTCCGTTATTCAGTGATGAGAATTAGGTCGATAATTACGTACGAGAGTACATGGAATGCATATTTCAGTAACAATCATTTATTAAGTTATCGAACGACCTAACTGGAGTCAGATATCAGGGCCACTAAACTTATAATTATATCAGAAGCCCTTATGGAGGTTTAAAGGCAGATTTTGAGAAACAGTGACTCCGTTTACACCATTCAGCGTTTAATATTTGGTAGGATAGAGCGTTTCGTTGTCGCGGTGAAAACGTCAAGTACGCTACGATCAAGTTCTAAGTCATAGATGGTTGATAAGGACGAAGTTTCAGCTACCCAGGATATAGAAACGCATCATGACAGCAAACAAAAGAAGAAACGCACTAAATTGATAGGTGGTTTTGTGGGGTTCAGCTTTTCACTTTAGCATTTAGATTTGACACTTAAAGAACTTCCTCAAAATGCTTCAAGCGATGTCAAGTTTGAATATATATGTCAGAAATACTATGAACTTTATCAAAACCAGAAAGAAAACTCTTCAAAAAACAAACAGTTTGAGCAGAGTATACAACAGGTAGGTTAGGTTGT
This sequence comes from Schistosoma intercalatum, assembly GCA_944470365.2. NCBI lineage: Eukaryota > Metazoa > Platyhelminthes > Trematoda > Strigeidida > Schistosomatidae > Schistosoma > Schistosoma intercalatum. Next base: position 15,736,770 of record OX103728.1, read on the forward strand.
TCACTTGACACAAACTTCCTGTTAAATTTAACTGTAGTTACCTAAGTAACATAAGCTATCACTCATTATTAGGGTGAGACTTTTTGCGCTATGTGCACAATGTCAATATGCTGACACTGTTGCAGATATATTTTGAGCACTTTAAAGTTTCTCAATATGGGTTAGTACTTCTGGCGAGACTATAATCTGTTGACGAGTCAATCAAATTTAGAACTTTAAGTCTTGGATTTTAGCACGGAATTCACTCATCCACTGGGCCAAATTGTATTCTGGCATCGTGACTGATGTCGGTCCGTGATAAACTTAGATCTAATTCTTAGCTCTAACGTCCACATTTACACTAATCCTAATTCCTCACACTAATATATAACTCTCACTTAACCTCAATAAGGTGGACGTTTTCAAATCTCTTTTAGCTTTATTAAAAGGTCGTCCGTGAATTATATTCTCATCAACACTTATATGCTAAAACTTGCGTGGTATGCGAAGTAGTTTTCTCGGCAAGATTATAATTTATGGATGAGCCAACAAGGTATATGATAATAGGCCCAGGATATTGGCGCGAAATTCACTCATCCAATTTGGCTAAATAGTTTTGGCACTATAGCTGATGTCGGTTCGTGATGAAAACCCGAAATCTAATTCCTAACGTTAATCATCAACTGTAAATAATAATTCTCATTCCGCACACAGGTTTAGAACTCTCATTTGGTCCTAGATATTAGGTGGACATTCAAGGTCAGTCTAGCTTAGCTCAAAGGTCGTCCATAATTTATAATCTCACTGTTTATTCCTAAGTAACAGGGGTTGGTGGCACTATACATTCTCCCCAGTTTTTGTTGTGACCAAACTGAACAGTTATTAATATATTGCCATATGCCGACCTTCTGGAGCCCATGAGTTTAAACTCGCTTAGAGTGTTTATTAGTACGATCTCGTAATTTAAGTAAACTATAATGTATTTATTATAACGACAAAATGAATCTCTGCATTAATAATCTTCATAAGTTTGCGACAAGTTTACTCTAACGTCAAATATCTTGGACGTTATTTAGCAAATATTAGTGTGCATTTCTTTTGATAGATCGGTTTTAAATTACGGAATATAGATCATTTATTGTTTGTTCAGTTGACAGTTATATCATGGACTGAGTTTAAATTTCTAGCTTTTTGAAACTAAGGAAATTTGGTTTATATGTCAATTCACTACCCTTCAATGCTTCTATCAGCCTATATGTCTGAACAAGCACGTTTACATCGTTAGATATACAGTTCATGTCAATACTACTAAATAGTATGTAGCTATTTCTGTTGGAGAGACCAAAATGTTCCTCGAAAAAGTTCAGAGGGGTCCTGAAAACGCTGGAAATTTTTTAACCAATCAGCGTTAAATAGAAGTATCTCAGAAGCATCTAAAAAGTGGGAATCCATGTGTCACATTTCTGATTGGATACTAACCTAACCTGCTACCATGTTTAATATGGTTCCAGAACCCTCCAGAAGCATAAGACAATCTGAAATACTATAAATACCCTCGATTTTCTGTATATGGACGAACTTTAAAGCGTTCTTTTAACACTTCACGCATTTTTGAGCGTTCAACTAGAGGAATTATCAATTTGCCGAACTAATCTTGTCAGCCTACGTTCCATGTCAATTTAGGCAGTGTTTAGGGATTTTAGTGCTTGGTCTCCAACTCGGACGACAAAGGCTTGTGTTATTATCAGTTGGTTTGTTGCTTTCACCCAATATCATGCACTTGGCATTGGCATTACTTATTCGGTCATTCAACCATATATAACATATATGGTTAGAAGGTGGACATCTCGCTCTTGTGTATGTCCAAAAACCTGCCAAAAGTGAATATTTGACCTGCATGTTCATGTCCAGGTTTGAAATGAGTCTAGTTTGGTGTTTCTGTACTCCGATTAAACGTTAGATGGTTTTATATTCTAACTTCTCGGAGAATTTTAGTCAAACTAATCCCTCTGTATCCATTACGGGAAGATTTCAGTTCTTTCTTATGAACTATGATGATCAGTGTTTACATCTAGTGTGACGTAATCATATGCAGCTCCCAGAATTTAGCTAATACCTTAATTATTGTTACTGCTGAAACTAAACTACTGTCTTTAAAAATTTATGAAAATAGTTCATCAAGCCTAGCTACTCTTTGTCTTAAGTCAGTTATGCTTCCCCTTCGTTGAGACTTAAAATCATGATATCAACCTCTAGATCAGGTTGTTGAGGAGTAGTAAATAGTTGAGGAATAACCAAAGTATAGTCTAACTGGCTCTTAAGTTCTTTTATTCATCTTATCGGTTACCTAGTCTAATAGTAAACCACGATCAAACTTTTTTGTTCATAAACTTATAATTTATTACGTATTTCCATACTGAACTATTTTTTCACAACCTAATTATGATTGTCAAATTAATCATTTTTCTTAATATGATGAGCAAAGACTTAATTGATCAAAGCTCAATTGACGTGTATAATTGTTTAGTTTTCCAAATCGTCTCTGTTATATGACCGCATTTTATAAAGAATTAATCATATAAGTTAAAATATTATGAATTTTGTGTAAATCTATGTGCATACAATAAGTTATCGGCTAATTACTACCAAATGCTACTCAGCTTAACGTATGCAGATCTGATTGTTAATCAGAATAAATCATACGCAGATTAGTGTAATCAGATATATATTTTGATTTATTTTATCGTCTTCGTGTTCTTAATTACATCGTACTATTTGTAAATTCAAGTAGTCAGTACCAGTTATCTGAGATTACAGTAAGTATCGTCGATCTATTTTGGAACAGTCAATAAAATCTTCACTAATATTCGTGTTCTTGCTTGTATTGTGGAAATCACAATGTGATTTGTTTTAGTGGAAGTGAAATATGATTGGTCTCTGAGTGTGGACAACCAGAGACAGCCTACTGACTATTAGATATATAATTTCCTTTCTTCTCATTGATTTCCACTCGGACTCACTGAAACTGATTGTTTGTTAGTGTGTTGAATGAAGTATTATCTAGTATGTATTCTGGGTCGTGGATCTTAATTATAATATAACGTGACTAGCCTCATTATCGTATTAATATATTATCATAGTATAACCGAGAGTGAGAGAAAAAGAAATATTTTAAGCAATCCGTCATATCACAATGGTTCCCAGTTTTAAGTATGACAGCACTTTGACGGTTACAACACGTCTGATATAACAATTTTCTATTTGACTTACTTAAATGATAATGTAATTCATTTGCCATTTGACTTGAATATAAATTTTAAAACTATTCCTATGCATTGCTTATATATATGTATTTCCATTTAAGGTGCGTGTTGAACGTGATCAACTCCAGAATGAACGTAATCGTCTAATTCTACAAAAGGATAAACTTGAAACTTTATGTCGTGAATTACAAAAACAAAATAAAATCATTCAGGTTGGAATTTTGTTTATTGTTTTCTTTTTAGTTAATCATTTTTACTAAAGTAAAATTTTCTTTATTGAAGGTAATTAAAATTCTGTAATATTAAAAATCTCAGTTTTATTTAGTTGTAAACTTTTTTCAGTTTGTTTACTTTCATGATCAGAAGTAGAACTTTCAGATTTTACATAAGATATTGATTATTATCATTTAGATTTGTTAGGTGATCTAAATTAACTCAGTATGAAGTATAGTTGTCTTGTAGTTCAAACGTTAGATCTTATTATGTAATATTTGGTTTTACCTTAAAGTCAGTCAGGTACAATGTAGGATCAGGCACATGTATGCATCGGTCCAAGTTGCCATACTTTATTGGCACAATATGATGAGCATATGCTAGCGGAATATAGATTAGATTAAAGCACGTTCTGCGCAGGATCATGTTGGAGCACGCTAATTGACTATTTTTTATCCAATCTGCGCTAGCGGATACTTGGAGAAAACTCTAGAATTTTCTCATGTAGAGATTTTAAGTATACTAACGTTTCTCTTATTGTATGTATAAAGTAATTTTAATCTCATGGTTTGAGGGAACAAAAAGAGTGTATACTCCTACGTCATTGTGATCGATTCTGAGCCATGTTACTCCTAGATCCCAACTACTGGTTACGGTATTCGCGCGGACCCTAACCGAGTAGTCTGTATCTACCAACATGGCTCAGATCAGAAGTTAGTGACTTTATGAACTGATGCCACGTTTTGGTTTGGTCACTCCTTACTTTCCTCTACCTTAAAATAAGAAAGAAATAGCTGATTGTATGTATTTGTCAATCAGTATGGCACTAAACAGTGTTACATGAATAATTCTATGAGTTTCAGATATTCATCAAATTTTTAGTTCTTATTAATATTAAGAAAGTTAAATCTTAAAACTTAAACTGTACAAACACATACATGGATGTAGTTTATTGTTTTGTTATGAAAACTGATTGATCGAATTTCCGGATTAGTAATGAGTTAAAATAACTTGTGAAATACATCATGGTTGTTGTTGCTTGTACTTTATGCATCTTTTCACATCATTAATGTTTGACTGATTTTGGTTGTAAGTATACCAAAAATAATGCAAACAATACTGTTATGGATGCAGAATATACGATGGTAAATCTAAAAGCAACTGCCATACTACGTGTAATAGTTCCATTCACTTCTAGCTCCTCTCTCCAGCTACTCCAAAAGAATGACCTTGTTAAGAGGATTTATTGAATAAAATCAAAGCAGACTGAATGTACATACAAGCTAATTTAGTTATATCCCAATTGAGTAATGATTGATTATATAGTTTTATTAACTGACCATTGCAGTCATAAACGGCGGCCTGCTTGAGCATCTGGGCTACCTGTTCCTGCCATCGAGATATTTCAACAAGTTATCTATTTTTGTTTGTTTTAATATATTATTATGTCTATTAATCGCACAACCTATTCTGCTGCGTTTCTGAAAAATGTACAACCTTTCGTTATCAAAGTTACAAAAAGCTCAAAAAGAGAGAATATGGTTGCTGGCAATATACAACGAAAAGAATGTACATCATTCCCATGTTCATTTACTGGATTGATAACATCTAGCTGGCGACCACTCAGTATTTATCGCGAGGACCGACCAAGAAGAAAGAAACGGAAACTTGTTGAAATACTTTGTGCTGAAAATTCTATATTGTACCAATAATATAATATTGAATAAAGCTAATAATAATAATAATAATTATCACTAAATACATAGTTATAATGAACTCTTGATTACAAGGAAAATGTATTGAGAATGAAGTAACTAAATACAACTGGCATACACTGAAAGTTTATTAAAAGAAACCAAGAAAATGTGTTGAAATTGACTGAAGGAAAATTATTGTACATTTTATTTGGTGATATGGTATCCTTAATACATACAAAAAATCTTGAAGTGGTTTATATCTTTTGAAGCAATGGCTTAATAGATAATATAACTCACCAATTACAGATTCGTGTGTGTCAAAGGGCTCGTGGTATTACTCAGCTTTCCAAACTGAGAGAGGTGGAACGGGACTCGAATCTGTAACCTAGTAGTTGAAAGCAGAATCCCTCAATCACTAAGTCACCTTAATTTCCTATCGTTAACTCATAAATTCGAACCTCATTTGACCTCTTTCGTTTCACGTTTATTTGGGTAGTATCATTAAGCGGAATGTATCTTGTTATATAACTTGATAGAGACCTTCATGCCTTACAATCTAAGGCACAACAATACAATTTGCAAACCCTAATGTCCCAATGAATCAGGTATTCATCGGAACAATAGATCTTAAATAGAAGGGAATATATGTGCTGGTTTTCCATAGTCCTCAGTAGCATAAATGATACTATGTTTGTAGGTGCAGCCTGCGTGGTCGTGGTTAACGCGATTATCGTGACTAACAGTTAGAGACATCTGCTGACAAGGATCAGAGTCGGTCTCAACCACATATTATTTTAGATAGCGACTTTCAAAATCCCGTTACAATTTCTATTATATGAATTGATTCTTCCTTCTCAAATCATATCCTTTACAAAATATATATAAGTTTTCTACAAACTTCAACTCATGAGGTACATGTAGTGGTTAACGCGCCTGTATATTTGGATGCGGCATTAATTCCTGCATTAACTAGGGAGGGATTGATCACAGCATATGACATTGAAAATGATACCTGGCAACTGTGGCTATCAACAATAGAACAGGGAGACTAAGAGCACAAAAATATGGAAGCTGTTGAGTTTTAACAAAGATTCAAGAAAGTGACTGTTACAAGTGTTTAGAGAATTTAACTGTAATAATAAATGGAGTGAATGTTACCAGTTTAGGTAAATACTTAAATATATTATTTGGTTACAAATATATACGTTATACGCTGTATGTCCAAACTTTACAAGAAATGAAACGGGTTACTGAATATTAGTAAGTAGTATGGAGTAATACACAAAAGTTGTGAAAAAGTCAGATTATAGACAAAACTAACTTCTACTGTTTTAAATTTGTATCCTTATTATTTCAGGAAGAGAGCTTGTCACGTGCACGTATTGAAGATGAAAAACGTCGGGAAGTTTCGGATCATTTTCAAACGAGTATAACAAGTATCCAAAATCAATTATGTGAATATCAGTCGAAAAATGTGGAATTACGCAAAGAGAATCAAGAATTAGCTGATAAATTGGGTGAATTTATTAAACAGCATGAGAAACGTGAAGAACATGTAGATAAGGTTAGTCTGTCTAGTGGTCTGCATGACTAATCAGTATTATGCCTTAAGTAATCTATTTCATTTACGTTCTGTTTTCCACCCCCTTTTTCATCGGATTTCGCCAATTCGAAAATTTCTGAGTTAGCGGAAGGGATTATGAAAATGCAGACCTGATATCTAGGTTACAATCATCACACATTAGTTTCAGTTGGCACATCGTTTAAAGCACGAGAATATCACAGTGCTGTTTCTATCTAGTTGAGATTATACAATCAGATCATTGAATTGGGAATTCGTCGCAATAGGAAAAAGTACTGTATTCAATCTCTAGTGAGGACGTTGTTGCGCACTTCTCCCAATCCCTATATTAAGATAAAATACTTGTTTTAGTACTTCTTGATTTTAAAAAGTATTCTGACTGAAGCCGATCTATGATGAATTCAACCCACATGTCTTCAAATCGATCAAAATGAATTCTTCTTTAACTGCCTTGTCTTTCTATCATATGGATATACATGTATAAAATGCCTCAGTTACAGTTTTTCCAGAACTGTTATATCCGTTAGGGTAAGAGTAAGCTTGTAAAAAATTACGAACAGCCAAAATGAGACATGGTCTGAAGTCATAAAGTCATTAACCATTAATCTAAGCCATGTAGGTAAGTAATGAACTCCATTTTCGGGCTTATCAAGATAATCGTATTTCATACTCAAAGCTTCTAGGTTCGTGTTAACTCAAAATTAGGAGTTGCATGGCTACAGTCTCTTCCATTCACTATTTTGTTCCAGATTAGTTTCAATCACTTTCCTCTCGGTTTGCGTTGACAAACATTTTTGGTAGGTCGTATGTTATTGAATTGTCTGGTTGAAATTGGCTTCTAATCAACAAAGCTTAAGAATACGTGGTGTGTAAGGGATTTTCTTCTCAATCGAGAGCTCAGATTTTGTATATGAAAACCGTCGAAACTCAACAAAAAGCTAAGTAGTTGCACCATGTATACCTTAACAGCTTTATTCAAAACAAGTGGTTAAATCAGTTTGCAACAAATTTATATGAGACTAACATACTAACATTAGGATCAGGCCCAGTTACTTCAAAGTATTAAAATCCTCCTTATGGAGTCAAATTACACTTTGCATAATAGAGACTTGAATATCTCTTTCAGCAGGTAGTTTAACTTTTGTCCGATAACTTTAGTCTACTGACACAATAATGTAGGTGATAAGTATAGGGTTTTTGCATGCAGTTTGGATTCATACTCAGTTCGCTTGAGACCATTTGCCAATACTACCCAGCTACTCAAATCTAAATGTTTGATGTAGAGCTTCAAGGTATATCATATTACGCATAGTAAATTAAAACGTTTGTCTCAATACACGCACACATACATGTATATATTCCTTATCATACCCCATATTTTCACTCATTCTTACAGCTCATTGAAACACGTAGTTTAGAATTGAAATTATCTGAAGCAAAATTAAACAAAGCACACTGTTTACTGGATCAGGAAAAAGCGAAAAGTCAACAGAAAATTCTTGCATTAGAAGAGGAAGTGAAATATTTGAAGAATCGTTTAGAAATTCAAAAAACCATTGAAGACAAACTTAAAGAACAGGTAGAAAATGTGTTATTTTTTATGATATTCTTGACTCTATGTCTTTCTCTCTTTTAAGTTGCCAATATTCTTAAAGAAAGATACCAATTACGGTATGGAGTTATACATGAAGCTGTCTTGAAAGTCACTCAGTCCAAATAGCTCATTGGTTATGTTTGAAACTGTGAAACTAGGCTATTGGAGTTTAGATATCATAGGAATTATCAACCCACCCGAAAATTGTGGGTACGCCCTCCTAATGAAGACCATTTAAACAGCTATTTCTTACTATTAAAAATTGGTCTAATTAGTAGATTCGAGCTACGCGATTTGTTTATTGTTTAATTATATTATGTAGTTAACTACCCATACACTCAAGCAATTTGGTAAAGGGGAATTTAGGATATTTAAATCTCTCAAGAGCGGCTTCTATCTGACTGAAGAACTCAGTTAAATTTCAATAATCCACTTTATCTGGAATTGTTTCAATTTAAAAGTCATAAATTGTCACTAAAAATTGACTACCTTATTATTGAAACCAAGTTACTTGAATGCATAAAACTCTTTGTGTTACGTAGCTATAAAAAAATCACTTCACATGTTGACCTGAACTGGGTTTTTTAAATAATACACCGGTCCTAGCTTGTAATAGAATCCAGGATGCACACATTTCGTCTTGTCCTGGACACGTCACCTAGATGTACCTCCATCCTAGTATTGATGTTCACACTATAACATAAAGCCCAATACATTTCGCTTCTAAAATCAACATGTTATCCACTGATTAACCAAGTTTAAGTAGTCACTAACTTGTTCAATGAGTATATAGTTTATATCATTATTGATAAGCGTTTGAATTATCCTGTTGGTGCTATCCAGCACCAAATTTCAGTCGCCTTCGTTCACGTATGCCACAATGTTAACACAAACACTAGGATACAGGTACACCCATCTGTGTAGACTTAAACGGGAAGAAACGCGCGTTTTATATTCCACTGCTAATTAAAATCTATTTCAGATGTACAAAAGATTCCAGTATAATTCAACAAAATTTGATCGAAAATTCAGTTCTGATAACCAACAATGAGATAATTCAAAACTCCTACTAGCAATGATTACTTTTCGTTGCTTTGAACAACAATACTCTAGTCAGTATTTTTTCTATCTTGATATTTGAGTTTCGGCACTGACCAATAGTAATTGCTAATTACAAAACAGTTGAACTATTCTATTACCCACTCGATAAGTGAAGCTTGGACACAACACTTCAATATTAATCTATCAACATAGAAATAAAGCGAAAGTCTAGTAAAACTTGATATTTATACAAAACGATTGAGGACAGTACAACTCAGTACGAAGACATAACTGTGAGCACACAGAAAATTAAAAAAAACCAAACTAAATGTAACGTGCTGTGATAACTAATCAGTAAAGAGCAAAAGTTATGCACAAAATTTAGTCATTAAAAAAAAGCACACTTGCGATGATTGTTACTAGTATGATTTTAACATTGATTAATACATATTGAATAATCTTGTGAGATTAATTGCTTTAACAGTATTATATCATCTGAATGGATGTTGAGATCTTGATAATTTTAGCCAATAAGAAGAGATAATCAGGATAAATGAATGATTGATTATGTATAAACAATGAGTATTGGATTTTATAAACTATCATTTTCAAATGAATTCGTCTTATTCTTCATCATCATTAGTGTCCACATTTATAAATCTAAAATTAATATTACATATCTTGATGTTAATTACTTACTTACTTACGCCTGTTACTCCTAATGGAGCATAGGCCGACGACCAGCATTCTCCAACCCACTCTGTCCTAGTCCTTCTTTTCTAGTTCCATCCAATTCTTGTTCATTTTTCTCATGTCTATTTCCATTTCCCGGCGTAATGTGTTCTTTGGTCTTCCTCTTTTCCTTTGGCCTTGGAGATTCCATGTGAGGGCTTGTCTTGTGACGCAGTTGGGTGCTTTCCTCAATGTGTGTCCTATGCACTTCCAGCGCTTCTTCCTGTTTTCTTACTCCGCTGGGATCTGGTTTGTTCTCTCCCACAGTAGGTTGTTGCTAATAATGTCCGGCCAACGGATCCGAAGTTACAATTGATAAAATATTAAAGTTCAGTCAGTTAGTCAGCTACAACGTAGGATCAGACACATGTGCATCGCTCCAAGTTGCCATACTGCATTAGCACAACAAGATGAACACCGGAGTCATAGAAGTATTTAATTCAGTGGTGGTAATATATAAAAGAAGGATTGTGTATAACGATATAATACAGGAAGAAAGAATTAGTTCGTAGAAGCAAAGATATGAAGCGATTTTAATCTGACGGTTTGAGGGAAGACAGAGTGTTTATACACGGACGCCATTCTGATCGATTGTGAGTCATGTCACCCACAGTCTCCAGCCATTGGTTATGATATTCGCGCGGACCCTAACCAAGTAGTCTATATCTACCAACATGGTTCAGATGAATTCATTCAGATTCTGCATTGAAAATAAAAAATTTCACGTCGATTAAGTTGTAACTACTACAAATTACTAATAAAAACTAACATGGTTAATAATATTAAGAAAGAGATATAAATGGAAGGTACGGAAAATTTTATGCCCTAAGGTAATGATTTCTAATCAATAAACTGAAATTGTATGTAAACAAAAATTATTTAATACAAATTAGGAATTATTGTGTCGTAGCTGTTGCGGTAATAATAATGACATCAAAAATCATTATGAATAGGAGTCTTGCTCCCAAATGGATGAGGTTGGGGAGAGTTAGTTCTACCTCTCGAAATGCTCTCACATGGCCACGCGTATACAGACACTGCCAGGGATGTCCTACTCACTGCCCTCTCGCGTCGAGGGTGCTTACGAAATCGAGAGGATGAAAAGCGAATATCCGGCGCTTTAACCGAGGCGGTGGATATGGAGGATTCACCTAGGGGGGTTGGAGAACCTTGTTCCCAAACCAAACGATGCATATGGGCTCCAGTGTCCTAAGGGAACATATGGCGTGTGGACCAATTATTTGTGATTGGCTACCATGGGACTGCATCTCCTGACGTTTCTCCACTACCTTGTGGATCAGACCTTTAGGTCAAAGATTCCGAATGTGGCCCCCTAATAAAACCACCTGGTTCGGTATGGGCACTCGGGCAGTATTACAGCCCACACACAAATTAATTAGTTTATGTGGCGGATATGTATTCGGTGCCTCTGCGTACCAATATTTATGTGTTCAAATAAATAAATAAATGAGCTGTAGTAGTAATAATAATGACATTATAAATCATTATGAATAAGAGTCTTGTGTGAGATAAGAAAGATGAATGTAAAATTAAGGATAATAATATCATTGAAGACAGTGCAAACTATAATATGAAAAGAGGAAAGCAACAAAATTGGAACCAGAACTGAAACAATACTAATGTGAGCCGTGTTCATACAAGCAGGTGGTATATATTCACTTGGTATTGTTTGCTTGAATCTTCCTGTTGATGCTTAGGGCTGCGATTGATCAGTCTCTTATTAGCAAATGTGCATACTGTGCGTATTGCCTTAAGTTACAAGCATTATAAGCAAATATAGATGATGGATAGCAATGGAACCAGGGCGCGCGTTTCGTCTTATTTGGAACTCGTCAGCTGAATGTACTTCCATCTCAGAGTTAATGTTCACTCCGGGCCGAGTTCCAAATAGAACGAAACGCACGTCCTGGATTTCACTGCTAGCCACCATCCATCTCTGCTTACAGGTCGTATATAGTTCTATTTTTATATACATAGGTTGTTTTAAATTGATGCCATTTGTCTCAACTATATATAGAATTAATGTAATTTTGCATTTTTTTGAATAGATTATTAAGAACTCGAAATCTTCCTTTTTAATGTTATATACCCTAATCAATAAAATGGAAAAAAGTATCATCTTTAGTAGATTTATATCAGATGGGTTTTTGTGGAGATTGTAGTAATTTCAATGGTCAATATCATGAGTCAGTTGAAGCTAGACCACCATGGAAAACCTGGGAACACTGAACGGTCGTTTCGTCCTATTGTGGGACTCTTCAGCAGTGTGCATCCACGACCTCGCCCCCTGCGAGACTCGAACCCAGGGCCTACTGGTTTCGCGCCCGAGCACTTAACCACTAGACCACTGAGCCGGCATCCAACGGTGTTAATGTCTAACTTCAACTAATCCACGAAATTGAGCGAAACATTCACCATTGTCTTCAGTGAGTTACTATCTCACATGAGACGTGGTTGAACTCCACTGGTCACTACTTCTCACTAGAACTCTTTACACTTTTTTTCTAACTTTCCCGATACATTTTAACGAGTGAATAAAGTTAAGGACATATAAATATGGTCATTACAACCAAGTTTCACAAGTACAATAAAATAGATTATTATACTTAGATGGATTCATCATTACTTTGCTATTCAATTCATTAAGATTATAATATTGAGTTTTTAGAATTCTTATCTGATAACTAATGTTAATTTATAAGAAAAACCTTAACCTTCTTGATATCTAATTCATGACCATGAAGAAGGTTTTCATGTTTCTCATCAGTACAGTTATATTACTTTGGATTTATTCATCAAGTTACTTTATCAATAGAAAAAAATGTTTAATATTACTTATTACGTTAGTTTTATTCTCAAGAATCCTCACTAATTTATTTATTCATTCTTTTACTTACTATACTTTTGTTTCCTTCTTTTATTCTATTCATCATCATCATCATTTGTTGTTGTTGTTGTTGCGTAACTCTCATTTCATCCATTCATACATACAGATTGTATTCTATAAAGAGAAATATCAATCATTCAATAAAACAATGTCAGATAGTCGGAAAATGTTTGATGCTGCTAAAGAGGAAATGGAGAAGGTGAGAAAAATGTATTTTTTTTCAGTATATATATATATGTCAGAAGGGTTTTGCGGATATTATTAGTAATTTCAATGGTTGAGATCGTGAGTCGATTGAAGCTAGACCACCATGGAAAACCTGGAAGCACTGGACGGCCGTTTCGTTATATTGTGGGACCCCTCAGCAGTGCGCATCCACGACCTCGCCCCGCGAGATTCGAACTCAGGACCTATCAGTCTCGCGCGTGAACGCAAGGCGAGGTCGTGGATGTGCACTGCTGAGGCGTCCCACTATATATATGTATATATATATATATATATATATATATATATATATATATTTTTTAAGGAAGTAAGCCAATCAGTAAGTGGTTTGTGTTTCATACCTTGCAAATGAAGTCACTTTTTGACCAATCATATTTACTCATCATTTTAGCGATTGCTGATTGGTTCACTGTACATATATATGTATAGTCTAAAAATTGGAATATGATATCTAAATTGAATAAGCAATGTTCTTTGCAATAAATTCGTTTCGGGTTCTCTCTTCCGCTGGATCGATAGTAAATACATTTCTTAGGATTTTTTAGTAAAATAGAACAAGGTTGTTCGTGATTTCAACTGTAAAAATACTACAATTACCACAAATTCTCATATGGTGGAGAAGATTTGTAGCCCAGGTGGGTGATTTTGATGGAGCTTTTGTCATGTCGCAAGAGTCAACCGATTATATGACAGTGACTTATCGATCGGATCAAGGGTTCAGAATCTCGATAGTCTATTCTGGTCCGTTGTCCCCAACTCTGCTAACTCGATCAAGAAGTCTGGGTAAGGTGTAGAAAGTGTATTCTACAGACAAACAGCAGATAACAAGTCAGGCAGGCAGATCAGATCAAGCATACAAGTCAAGCGTATTTATACAAATATTTACAATCGATATTGTCATGGAAGATTTTTGAACATTAATCAACAATTGACTGCTATTTGAACATTTAATCGATAGTTCATCAATTGACCTATTTGTACATTTAATCGATAGTTCATCAATTGACCTATCTGCACATTTAATCGATAAGTAAATTACAAAATTTGAGTTTTGGGGATCTATCGTCCCCAACAGCTTTGTTCTCTGAGCTGGATAGTCAAAGCGGGAGAAATAACAAAACAAGACCAATGGAGAATGCAATCCAATGGACCAGTACTCCATCGATTCTACGGCAGACCAAAAATACACAAAACCATCCAACCCAGAGAACAAAACTCCAAGAAATTCTCACATTGATAACAATCATATGTACACTAGTGACCAGCTTCAAGATATAGATTCTGGAGTTTTAGTGAGTAGCTGTGATTACTACAGTTTAATCCGTGTCGGATGTGAGAAAGTTATCCACCTCATTCAATGGTTAAAGGGTTTCTCAAGTTCATGGGTCGACTGAAGTTAGATGTTAACATCTTTGGATGCCGGCCGACTCAGTGGTCTATAAGTTAAGTATTCGCGCGCGAGACCGAAGGTCCCGGGTTTGATTCCCACATGCAGAGTTGTGGATGCGCATCTCTGAGGAGTCCAATACTAAGGCCAGACGACCGTTCGGGGCTTTCACGTTCCAACTGGTCGTCTAACTTTGATTGATTCATGATTTCAACTATGGAAATATTACAATCTTTACAAATCCTCCCACACTATAATTATAAATCTTGCATTGACTAGTTTGATGCGATGTTAGCATGAATAAGTTTGTATGTGGAATGAAATCGTCAGATTACTTGTTAAAGGTAAATTGTAATAACATAAGATGAAAGAAATAATGGTGTAATTACGCATCAAATAAAATGTTTAGTTACATATTACACAATGTACAAAGTGATATGAGTTTAGTATGAAGCGGTAGGCCGGAATGATTACTTAATAAATATTTGGCTTGTTTACAAGATGAGTGTCAGTAATAGCAACATCCACATTCTGATTCTGAGGAGATCCTTACAGACAGATAGAAAGTGTAGCAATGGTTTCACTCGTTTCTCAGATTGTAATAAGTTTATTCATTCATCCCTTAGAAATTAATGTGATCACAAAATGTATTGATCCATCTGAAGTTTGGTTACAGTATGTAGACGGCATTTTTATCATCATTAAACGAAATGGCTTAGAATAAATATTTTAAAATGTGAGGAATATATTGGATAGCATTAAGCTAACCGCGGGGACATGGTATCCATGGATCAAAAACTAGCGTTCCTGAATTGTTTGATTGAAAGAAGATGTAATAAAAAGTTAAAACTCACCATATTCTGGAAATCAGTACATTCTGAGATAGACTTACATTATGGTTCAGCACATATTTGTTGTACGAAGGTCACAGTAGTGAAAAATTTAACTAACAGGATTAGTAATCTCATCATAGGGAAGGAAGGCTAACGGACTGAATTGAATGTAATATTGTCGACACTTGGTACAGGCTATTACCGTAGATATTTTTTAAAGAAGATTGTTTGAAATTGTTGTAACGGGTGGACTGCAGGCTAGATGCGCAGCGCATTTATCGATCGAACCAGTGACACGTAAAACACGTAAGGACGACCTAGAGACCCGATTAGCCCTGTTCCACCGTCTATCCCAGCCAGTTGAGTCCAAAATGCAAGTTACAACCTCTGAGTTATGAATCGTTATATTTCAAACATACTCTGTTTATATACCAACCAAACAGACCACATCGTACCATAAAAATAGAAAACAACATCTGTACAATATTTAACGAGTGAAATAAATAATGGCCAATAGGGAATGTCCATTTAAAGTCCAAGGATATCGTTAGACTTAACATGATAATGATTGGTATATTCCTCTGCATCCCTAACAGAAATGAGTGGAAAACTAAATTATAGTGTATGCGTGACCAGTAGAGCTAATCCGTGTCGGGTGTGACGCAGTCACTCACCAAAGACAATGGAAGATAGTGGCACAATATCGTGGATCGGTTGAAGTTAGACATTAATACCTTTCGGTGTCGGCACAACGGTCTAGAAATTAAGCGTTCGCGCAAGTCTACCGCTTCCAGGTTTTTAACGATGGTCTAACATTGATCAATTCATAATCTAAATCAAAATTAGATTACGTAATAATTAGACTTTTTTTGATATTTCATTCCTAGCTTGGTAAACGTATTCAATTAAGTGAGAGTGAAGCCGTTGCATGGCAAGGTAAATGGGAAGTTAGTCAACGTAGTTTGTTGGAATTAGCTGAACAGCATAAAAAAGAAATGTCAGAATCATTGAATGCCAAGAAACAAGTAGAAAAACTTAGTGGATTATGTAGAGCTTTAAAAGATCAATTGAATGAATTAAGAAAACAACAACAATACCAGAAAGAATCACAAAACTTGGAAGATAAACAAAATGAACAAGAACTGACCTCTGCTGCGTCTCCCACTACTTGTTGTTGTCGTCATCATCCGGGTGATGATCATCATCTTCATGAGGCAGAAAAGACAAAGGGAAAAACTGTTGAAAATTCAATGGAAGATTCTAATTTGATTCATCAAAATAATCATGATAATACTAATCTAAATTGTAGTACAATAAATCAATCAGATTTTCATGGTAATAATACACATAAAATGGATGGAAATGTTGAACTATCTACAGCAACAATGACGACAGTTGGAAAGAATAGTTCCACACAGAATGAATCCACTTGTTCCTCGAATTCATTAATTCACTGTACAGATAGTATGAATAAATTAAAATTAGATTATAATATTACTGAAGATGGTAAGTTGTTGACTAGTTGTAGTAATCAATTGTGTTTTTATTTAACGTAATATTAATATTAGTGATAAAAATGACTCGATTGTTAGTCAGTTTTTGGTCGATAGCTCCTATGTATTAGAAAAAACCTAACGTAAAATATGGCACAGTCAATTGAGTTAATCTCGTGTGCTGTTAGATATATGAGGGTAGTTGTCATTTGCCAGTTCCCTGCACCTTGGAGAGATAGTTCTTCTTAAGGTCAGTTGGTCAGTCAGTCAAATGGAAAGTATAACTTGGTACGTATGTACACCGGTTTAAGTTGGCGTACCGTCTTAGCACAGCGAGAGGAAATTCCTTTTTCTTAAGGCGCTTTTAAAATATACTGGATTAATGGTTATCTTAGCTAAATTGCAGCGTAACTACAGATCTAAAAAAACGATCACTTGAAGGCAGTCATACAAGGACTCTTCTTTAATAGTTTTGGATGAGTTAGGTCTGTACTTCAGAAAGCCTTGCATCTGGAGAGAGAAATCCATGAGGCGATTTAAGGTGTGCTATTTCAGGGTCAACGTTTTCTACCTCTCTACTTATGTTGTAGAAAAGCAACATCACTAGAGATTCTATTTGTTTGAAGAAAATTCTTTACTGCTATCACATCTGAATACAGTCATCAGTATAAATTTATTCTTGGTACATAACTTGAATTCACGATCCAAGGGAAAGAAAGTGAATACATGTACATCACTGTAATCCATTTTGAGCCGTCACCCATCGTCTCCAGCTAATGGTCACAATGATCACACGGATCACAATCAGACAATCTGCACCTTATTATTTATTTATTTATTTATTTGAACACATAGATATTGGTACAAGAAGACATCAAATACATATGCGCCACACAAATCTCATTTGATATGTGTGAGAGCTGTGATACTGCCTAGGTGCTCAAACGGAAGCAGGTGGTTTTATTAGGAAGCCACACCGCGAGCCTTCGACCTAAAAGTCTGATCCACAAGGCAGTTGAGTAACGAAGGAGATGCAGTCCCATGGTAGCCGGTGACCAACGATTGGTTCGTACGCCATTGGTTCCTTCAGGATACTGGAGCCCATGTGCACCATTGGTTTGGAATCAGAGTTTTCCAACTCCTCCAGGTGGATACTCTATATCCAACAACCCGGTTAAAGCGCCGAACGTTCGCTTTTTATCCTCTCAATTTCCAACACTAAATCTGCTATATTACAATAGGCCTCACCAAGGAATTAAATTCACACACATATTTCGTAGAAATTCTTTATAAACAAATCAATCACTTCACATTTAAAGGCGTTTGAATCATTAGTTGTATGTATTATTATCTGATCAAGATCAACCAGTAAAACAAGTTTTCGAGCAACCGATAAACTTTGTTCATCCTGTAAAGCGATTTCATCTCCAACTGTTTCACTGACATGAAGTTCTGTGATTACATGCATCATTGGTATACTAGCACTAGCATCAGTAATCCGTTCACCTGATATCCCTCCTTCTGCAAATTGGCACCGCATTCTGCACGCAAATCTTCCATTACAACGTGATGTGTGCATGGTAGGAAGTTGAATAGGCCACATCCAGGAACAACTATGGGACAACGATATAAGTAGTAAAAATTAGTTTTTAGAACTTTCGATATTATTGGTTTAAGAAACACGGGGAAACGTATCAAAATTTAAACCACAATCACATCAATATTATTCTTCTAATTCGTCAAAAATATCCACCCAGAACTTGATTAAGAGAAAGCTTAAATTTATTGATTGGATTTGGGATGATTTAAACTGTTCTGTTGTTGATACTCTTGACAGGTGTATCTAGTTGACGAGTTCCAAGTAGAACGAAACCCACTTCTTGGATTTTGCTGTTAGCCACAATCTATTTATTCTACCTAGGCTTATTGTTACATTCTGCGTTCGTTTGATTAGATATGTATATACGTACTTCTTATACTGGAATCCAAACTGGTACTTGAATAAAATGACTAAGAATAACTAGGCAACTGTATTGGAAAAAGTGGTTTATAGTCTATACAACTCATTCAAGTTATATAATTATCAGATAAATGCAGAACGTAACATGTCTTTTTAACGAATTAAAGCATTAACCCTATAAAAAATTCCATTTTAAACTGACTGCCCCCAAATGCCCTGGTGCGACCGAGAGTGGAGAGAGTCCACTCTCCCTCTCGAAATACTCTCACATGGCTACATGCATACAACCACTGCCAAGGAAGTCTTACTCACTACCCTCTCGCGGCAGGGCGTTGTTTACGAGATTGAGAGGACGAAAGTCGGATGTCCGGCGCTTTAACTGGGTTGGTCAATATGAAGGATCCACCTAGGGGAGTTAGAAAACTCTGATTCCAAACCAATGGTGAACATGGGCTCTAGGATTCTAAGGAAACAAATGGAGTATGAACCAACTATCGTTCACCGGCTACCATGGGACTGTATCTTCTGACATAGCTCCACTGCCTTGTGGATTAGACCTTTAGGTCGAAGGCTCGCGGTGTGGCTTCCTAATAAAACCACCTGCTTCGGTCTGGGCATCCGGGCAGTATCCCAGCCCTCACATCAATCGAATGATTTATGTTGCGCATATGTATTTGATGCCTTCTTGTACTAATGTTTATGTGTTTAAATAATAATAAGTTTAAGCTGATTAACTCTCATCAATTACTGTGCCAATTTTAACTTATACAATTTCTAATGAATATTGATCTCAATTTTTCAGCGACATCATCACGGAATTCTGAAAATCCATTCACTGAATAATGATAAATACACTACTTTGGATGAGGGAAAACGAATAATTCATCTTACCTACTATTCGACGAAGTCAATTGTTTGAATAGAAGAAATCAAATCACAACAAAAACGAAGTGTTGATTTTCCCTCATACCCATGTGTGTGTGTGCGGACGCTTTCAAAATTACCTTCCCCCCCCCAAAAAAAAACAAATAAACGCAGCTGTAGTTTTTTTTCTCATTTGTAACTTATCCAACATCTTTGCTTGTATTCCCTTACCCTTAATGCATTTCAATTACTTCTTGTATTCCCATTTATTTGTTTATCAACTAGTTCATTTAACACACTATCCAGAATGAAATGTCTTCCATATATTATTGATAAGTAGGTTTTGTATACTCTGACTGGGAACACTTTAAAAATCGATCCTCTATTTTTTTTTTAAATCCCCTGGTTACTTCAACTTTAACCGATTACTTTTGTTTACTTTAAATACATTTTAATTTTCTGTCACTTTTATTTCATATAAAACAGTTTCTATGATACACATAGCAACAAGAAGAAATCATAATACAATAATAATAACATTGTTTAGGTTTCTTTTCAATCTCTTATTCATTCTTATCTTGTTTACTTCTCAATCATCTATGTGTTTACTACTTATTTAATTAATGTGCCTTATAAGTAGTAGATGTAACACCAGTAACATTAGTATACATTATACTGTTGTTATTATCTGTTTTAGTAACGATAATGATGTAATCGACAACATATCCTTAGATTGTTCGTCTCTTTTTCAAAGATAATATTTAACACTATTATTACTGTTATGATTAGTATTCTATATAAATGCTGTGTGCAAGAACTTTGATTAGTTTGTTGTGTTTTATACTGACTGCTATACATAAATATATGCCTATCCATCCGTTACCAATCTTCCAGGACATATGTTCGCACACATACGCATTCCAGCTTATTTAGCATTTTATTCATAGAAGGCTATAAGTGAAGTGTTTGTGTGTACGTGTTGGTTATTGGTAAAACGTAGTATAGTTGTTTTTGGAAAGTGATTCTTTTTTTCTTCTTTAAAACAAAGTTATCCATTCATCTCAGTGATGATACATTTTGCTTGTATTTACTATTGTTATGGTAAATAATATACATTTTTACCAAACAACAATTTTTAGTTTTCATTACAAACATCAACTTCAGGAAGCAGGTACATCCACCTGACGAATTCTACATAGGATGGGACACGTATTTTGCATGCTGCTGCTAGCCATCATCCGACTCTGCTTATAATACTTGTGACTTAATGGCAATATCGAACGAGTCCGCACAAGATACACTGACACCATAAGAGACTGATTAATCGCAGTTCTAAACATCTATGGGATGGTTCAAACGACCGACACAAACGAATACATATATAAATTTTAGACTGCTGAACCGGCTTCCAACTGTTTTAAAGTCTACATTCAATCAATATTCACGATGTTGCTCAAGCCTCATCTATTATCTTCGATTGATAAATATCTCACATCCTACACGGATTAAACTCCACTGGTCGCTCCACAGTCTTATTATCAGAAAGCTATTCAATGATAATGATTGCATGAAGATCTTCACTGTATTACAAACAGGAAATAATAGTGAATATTTTGATTGAGATCATGAATCGATCAGTGTTAGACCACCATTAAAAACCGAGAAGCAGTAGACAGCCGTTTCGTCCTAGTGTAGGACTCTTTAGCAGTGCGCATCCGTGATCTCAAATACAGGATCCGAACCCATGATCTTCGTTCTCGCACGCAAACGCTTAAACTCTTGATCACTGGTTCGACACCCAATCGTGTTAATGGCTAATTTCAACCACTCCACGAAATTGCGCAACCATCTTCGATTGTCTGAGTTGGATAACTTTCTCATGCCCGACACGGATTAGCTCCACTGGTCACTAAAACTACGAGAATCAATTAAAAACTCAATAATTGCCACAACGTGATACTGACAGTATTGAATATGCACGAACTGTTAGGGCCACCTTTCAGTAGTTTATGGTCTTTGTGTTTTTAACCTGTTGACATGAGTTAATGGTTACGTATTTCATGCCATTTTAGAGTTGTGTATATGAACTACTGAAGTTCCACAACATAGTGTGGTGTGACCTACTTATATTGATATAAGTAGTATATAACGTGCGTTAAAAGAACGTAATGTCCGGCAGCAGAAGATGGCGAAGATCAAGAAAGGAAGAGCAAGAACACAATGCAATTGTAAGAAAACGCATGTACAATGGAATGGGAGACAATGGATTAGTGTTTGCAACAGCAACAGCCCGGTTTGATATGATAGAATGATATTTTGCAAATTAACGATTTACTATATGGTTTTTCTATTTTACCAAGTAATTCTGTAATTTGTCCTAAATACAATTTGGCTGTCCTCACCCGTGTTCTTCTTCACTACATTTGGTGTCGCTGCCAACCAGGAGAGGAGGAGTGTGCTGTTCTGCGGACGCCGTTGCGGGCCTGGAGTTGAGGTGCTAGTTGGGGCAGTCTGGTGCGGAGAGGTGGCGTCTGGTGAAGTGTCCTGGCGGGGCTGCGTTGGCTGTAGCGGGTGATGTCGACGGAGTGGAGCGTCGGGACGCGCGGCTGCTGGGCGGACATCGGATGTAGATGGCTCAGCAGGCCGGTGGAGTGCGGATGTCAAGCGTCCCAGGTGCCGGGTGGATGTTGGTTGTTGTTGCCCCGGCAGGTCGACAGAGCTGTGGAAGTCAGCGCGCCGCAGACTCGACATCTTGACGGAGGGCGTGGCACAGACTGCAGAGACGGAGAATGTTGCACGGCGAGCATGAAGCACCACAAGCACGACTGCTTTAAGGGGGGGACGAGTGTGGTGTGACCTACTTATATTGATATAAGTAGTATATAACGTGCGTTAAAAGAACGTAATGTCCGGCAGCAGAAGATGGCGAAGATCAAGAAAGGAAGAGCAAGAACACAATGCAATTGTAAGAAAACGCATGTACAATGGAATGGGAGACAATGGATTAATGTTTGCAACAGCAACAGCCCGGTTTGATATGATAGAATGATATTTTGCAAATTAACGATTTACTATATGGTTTTTCTATTTTACCAAGTAATTCTGTAATTTGTCCTAAATACAATTTGGCTGTCCTCACCCGTGTTCTTCTTCACTACAATAGTACGTCCTATTCTGTACTACGGTTTTCAATAGTTTTCTCGTTGGAAATTGCCATCAAACTATTGTAAAAACTCACTAAGAGAATTTAGGTAATTTAAAACAAATTAAATTATCTGGAACCAGTGTGACCAACTAATTGATTTTTATGCATAGACAGCAAAAAGTATAGATTCTTAAGTTATCTTGGTGTTCGTGTGATCGGGACGTTTATTATGAGAGCAACTGTGTTATCTTGTCTGATTATTGATTTACTCTTGACTCCCTTAAGATATTTCAAAATGTCAGCCAATATATGACGTAATATGTGAACTAGTAATTCCCAGAGCTAACCAATACATACTATAATAGTCATAACTGAAAACAGAATACAACTAACCTGTTCGAATGTATTGTATTGAAATTAAAGTTAAGCGCCACGTGCATGCGACGGCTGCCAGGAAAGTTCTACTCACTGTCTTCTCATGGCGTGGGTGTTTAAGAAATCGAGAGGATGAAAAGCGAATATCCGGTGCGGAAACCGGATTGGTGGAGATGGAGTATCCACCTAGTGGAGTTAGATAACTCTGATTCTAAACCAATGGTGCATATAGGCTCCAGGATCCTAAGGAAACAAATGGCGTATGAACCAATTATCGTTCACCGGCTACCATGGGACTGTATCTTCTGACATAGCTCCACTGCCTTGTGGACTAGACCTTCAGGTCGAAGGCTCGTGGTGTGGCTTCCTAATAAGACCACCTGCTTCGGTCTGGGCATCCGGGCAGTATCCCAGCCCTTACATCAATCGAATGATTTATGTTGTGCATATGTATTTGACGCCTTCTTGTACTAATGTTTATGTGTTTAAATAATAATAATAAGTTTAAGCTGATTAACTCTCATCAATTACTGTGCCAATTTTAACTTATACAATTTCTAATGAATATTGATCTCAATTTTTCAGCGACATCATCACGGAATTCTGAAAATCCATTCACTGAATAATGATAAATACACTACTTTGGATGAGGGAAAACGAATAATTCATCTTACCTACTATTCGACGAAGTCAATTGTTTGAATAGAAGAAATCAAATCACAACAAAAACAAAGTGTTGATTTTCCCTCATACCCATGTGTGTGTGTGCGGACGCTTTCAAAATTACCTTCCCCCCCCCAAAAAAAAACAAATAAACGCAGCTGTAGTTTTTTTTCTCATTTGTAACTTATCCAACATCTTTGCTTGTATTCCCTTACCCTTAATGCATTTCAATTACTTCTTGTATTCCCATTTATTTGTTTATCAACTAGTTCATTTAACACACTATCCAGAATGAAATGTCTTCCATATATTATTGATAAGTAGGTTTTGTATACTCTGACTGGGAACACTTTAAAAATCGATCCTCTATTTTTTTTTTAAATCCCCTGGTTACTTCAACTTTAACCGATTACTTTTGTTTACTTTAAATACATTTTAATTTTCTGTCACTTTTATTTCATATAAAACAGTTTCTATGATACACATAGCAACAAGAAGAAATCATAATACAATAATAATAACATTGTTTAGGTTTCTTTTCAATCTCTTATTCATTCTTATCTTGTTTACTTCTCAATCATCTATGTGTTTACTACTTATTTAATTAATGTGCCTTATAAGTAGTAGATGTAACACCAGTAACATTAGTATACATTATACTGTTGTTATTATCTGTTTTAGTAACGATAATGATGTAATCGACAACATATCCTTAGATTGTTCGTCTCTTTTTCAAAGATAATATTTAACACTATTATTACTGTTATGATTAGTATTCTATATAAATGCTGTGTGCAAGAACTTTGATTAGTTTGTTGTGTTTTATACTGACTGCTATACATAAATATATGCCTATCCATCCGTTACCAATCTTCCAGGACATATGTTCGCACACATACGCATTCCAGCTTATTTAGCATTTTATTCATAGAAGGCTATAAGTGAAGTGTTTGTGTGTACGTGTTGGTTATTGGTAAAACGTAGTATAGTTGTTTTTGGAAAGTGATTCTTTTTTTCTTCTTTAAAACAAAGTTATCCATTCATCTCAGTGATGATACATTTTGCTTGTATTTACTATTGTTATGGTAAATAATATACATTTTTACCAAACAACAATTTTTAGTTTTCATTACAAACATCAACTTCAGGAAGCAGGTACATCCACCTGACGAGTTCTACATAGGATGGGACACGTATTTTGTATGCTGTTGCTAGACACCATCCAACTCTGCTCATAATGCTTGTGACTTAATAGCAATATCGAACGAGTCCGCGCAAGATACACTGGCACCATAAGAGACTGATTAGTCGCAGTTCTAAACATCTATGGGATGGTTCAAACGACCGACACAAACGAATACATATATAAATTTTAGACTGCTGAACCGGCTTCCAACTGTTTTAAAGTCTACATTCAATCAATATTCACGATGTTGCTCAAGCCTCATCTATTATCCTCGATTGATAAATATCTCACATCCTACACGGATTAAACTCCACTGGTCGCTCCACAGTCTTATTATCAGAAAGCTATTCAATGATAATGATTACATGAAGATCTTCACTGTATTACAAACAGGAAATAATAGTGAATATTTTGATTGAGATCATGAATCGATCAGTGTTAGACCACCATTAAAAACCGAGAAGCAGTAGACGGCCGTTTCGTCCTAGTGTAGGACTCTTTAGCAGTGCGCATCCATGATCTCACATACAGGACCCGAACCCATGATCTTCGTTCTCGCACGCAAACGCTTAAACTCTTGATCACTGGTTCGACACCCAGTGGTGTTAATGGCTAATTTCAACCAGTCCACGAAATTGC
Organism: Schistosoma intercalatum; assembly: GCA_944470365.2. Classification (NCBI taxonomy): domain Eukaryota; kingdom Metazoa; phylum Platyhelminthes; class Trematoda; order Strigeidida; family Schistosomatidae; genus Schistosoma; species Schistosoma intercalatum. The sequence continues at coordinate 15,762,549 of OX103728.1, forward strand.
GCAACCATCTTCGATTGTCTGAGTTGGATAACTTTCTCATGCCCGACACGGATTAGCTCCACTGGTCACTAAAACTACGAGAATCAATTAAAAACTCAATAATTGCCACAACGTGATACTGACAGTATTGAATATGCACGAACTGTTAGGGCCACCTTTCAGTAGTTTATGGTCTTTGTGTTTTTAACCTGTTGACATGAGTTAATGGTTACGTATTTCATGCCATTTTAGAGTTGTGTATATGAACTACTGAAGTTCCACAACATAGTACGTCCTATTCTGTACTACGGTTTTCAATAGTTTTCTCGTTGAAAATTGCCATCAAACTATTGTAAAAACTCACTAAGAGAATTTAGGTAATTTAAAACAAATTAAATTATCTGGAACCAGTGTGACCAACTAATTGATTTTTATGCATAGACAGCAAAAAGTATAGATTCTTAAGTTATCTTGGTGTTCGTGTGATCGGGACGTTTATTATGAGAGCAACTGTGTTATCTTGTCTGATTATTGATTTACTCTTGACTCCCTTAAGATATTTCAAAATGTCAGCCAATATATGACGTAATATGTGAACTAGTAATTCCCAGAGCTAACCAATACATACTATAATAGTCATAACTGAAAACAGAATACAACTAACCTGTTCGAATGTATTGTATTGAAATTAAAGTTAAGCGCCACGTGCATGCGACGGCTGCCAGGAAAGTTCTACTCACTGTCTTCTCATGGCGTGGGTGTTTAAGAAATCGAGAGGATGAAAAGCGAATATCCGGTGCGGAAACCGGATTGGTGGAGATGGAGTATCCACCTAGTGGAGTTAGATAACTCTGATTCTAAACCAATGGTGCATATAGGCTCTAGGATCTTGAGGGAACAAATGGTGTATGAACCAATTATCGATCACCGACTACCATGGGACTGTATCTTCTGACGTTGCTCTACTGCCTTGTGGATCAGACCTTCAGGTCAAAGGCTCGTTGTGTGGCCTCCTACTTAAACCACCAGGTTGTGTTTGAGCACCCGTACAGTATGCCAGTTTTCACATAAATTGAATGATTTATGTTGTGCATATGTATTTGATGCCTCCTTGAACTTGCTTAAATTCTTTTTGATATGACAAATTGATTGAAATTATGAGTAATTTAAGATTGGACTATCGTTAGTCTTTAAGAGTAACAAATTGAAGATATTTCTAATCAGTTGACATTTTGTGGTTTTAAATTGAATGCATCGTTTACATCACAGAGTGATGTGAGCTGAACAACCATTGGAAATCAGGTGGTACTGGACAGTTGCTTTGTGCTATAGTATTAAGCTTCATAAGAATTCCTATCCATGTTCTACTACCATCAGTGAACAAATCGAGGTTTCTGAATGAGTATTTAATGACTAACATTAGACCACCAACCTGGCATTTAGCGATTTAATCATTTAATCTTAATCAATTCACGATCCATTGCCATTGGTGGGGTAACTCTCACATTACACACGTCTGAACTCAGTTGTTTACAGCTTCTCATTACAACTCCTATAATAACTTTTTGAATTTAGTTGCTAGTGAGCTCGTGATTGTTTTAGTACTCACCAATTGTTGAATTTTATGGTTCACATATCTGACTGACCTTAGCTCGATCCCAGGTAGAGTCATGAATAGACGCAAATGAACTGTATATTGTAGCGAAACAGTTGTCTGGTGCTTCTTATTATGAAAGAAAGATATGTAGGACTTGCCGGCATCTATCTGTCCATCATGATTCCTTGGTTGATGTTCTAGCGATGATACAACTCATTGGCTTGAAACATTACCAGACATGGATCAGAATAGAAGCTGATCGCGACCCTTGTGTAATTTCTTATTAAATTATTAATAAAAATGTTAGTTACAATTTAAAATGAGTTAAATATTTTGTGGTTGTATTTTTAACTAAACTGTAGCAGCCTCAGCAGCAGTAGGTCTCAATGTACACAAAGGGAAAAACAAGATCCTCCGATACAACACAGCATGCACCAATCCAATCACAATTGACGGAGAAGATTTGGAAGGTGTAAAAACCTTTACATAATTGGTCAGCATCATTGATGAACACGGTGGATCTGATGCAGATGTGAAATCGCGGATCGGCAAAGCAAGAGCAGTATATTTACAACTGAAGGGCATTTGGAACTCAAAACAACTGTCAACCAACACCAAGGTCAGAATTTTCAATACAAATGTCAAAACAGTTCTATTGTGTGGGGTGGAAACCTGGAGAACTACATAAGCCATCATCCAGAAGATACAAGTGTTTATTAACAGCTGTCTACGCAAAATACTTCGGACCCGTTGGCCAGACACTATCAGCAACAACCTACTTTGGGAGAGAACATGCCAGATCCCAGCGGAGGAAGAAATCAGGATGAAGCACTGGAAGTGGATAGGACGCATATTGAGGAAAGCACCTAACTGAGTCACAAGACAAGCCGTCACATGGATACTCGAGACCAAAGGAGAGGAAGACGAAAGAACACATGACGCTGAGGAATAGAGATAGACATGAGAGAAATGAACAAGAATTGGATAGAAGTAGAAAAGAAGGCTCAGTAGAGAGTGGGTTGGAGAATGCTGGTCGGCGGCCTATGCTCCATTAGGAGTAACAGGCGAAAGTAAGTATGTATCCTTTATACTCATCTTGTTCACCTACATCTTGACTGTATTACCTTTCTCCATTTCTTTTTAGTGTTATTACTTTATTTGTGTGGTTCGTTTGTTTTTGGTGACTTATTGTACCAGACTCTACATTAATAAATCATTTTCCCGTCCCTGAATCAATAAAAACAATATGAATGGTAGGAGATACTACTATTTGGAAGGTGAATAAGTAGTTAGTCAATTGCATAATAATAATTTATATCAAACGAGTCATGTTCTTATTTCATTTACATCAGTATTAGATGTTGTAAGCTATATAGTAGTATTAATGGAGTAAAGTAATGCTTTTATTGGTTCAAGTACTTAACATTCAATTAATAGATCGTAAGCTTGAGAACCACTTTACCTATTTCGATTTCAATAGCCGGATTTGTATTACTAGTTCTTGTACGTAAAAGATTGCAACTTTAAACCGCAAATTATGTTGAATGTAATCTATAGAGAACACTGGACCACGATTTCATGCAAGCCGACACTCTTTAACATGGCCTACTTCCATTCGTGAAGGAATTGATACTTCTTCTGGGATTCAAACCCACATCACTTGACTTCATGGGTTCAGGCAATACCATTGAGCTATTCAGGCCTCAAGTGATCTCCCACAGAAATAGAGTATTCACATTTGTTGATCACTGGATAGTAATCAATCTCACAACGTATACAATTCAGTACTGATCTAGTTTTGTTGATCAAGTTAAGTATGAGATTTCTTGAGGACTACTTTCAACCATATAATATTTGAGTGCAGTGTACTTGATATCAAGTCATTCAAACTAATCGCCCCCATTGTAACTGAGTCGGTAGAATTTGATCAACACTAGGGGACTAGGTAAGTATGTTATTTTTCTTTATGAACTGATAATTAGGTTGTATACATCTAATTTGCACATGGTAAATTATCCAGCTCCCACATTGTCCGTACGTTCCATGCACCTGTAAAAATTGTTGCTCTGGTTGTTAGAAGAGGCATCGGCTTCGTGACTTTCGAAGGAACTCGCCTTTCACCATGAGGCGTCATAGTTCTTCTAAGTGAAAACCTAACTCCCAGGACAGAGTTCAAATGGTTTGAATTAATTTTTCTGGTTAGCGTTTTTTAGCGAGTTAGTTTTCCACGGGATGGAATCGCTAACCTCATGCACAACCCTCCTCCTTTACCCGGACTTGGAATCGGCAGTAACTGTAGAAGAGCTACAGTCAGAGTTACATGCATTACGCAAATCATCAAACTGCATCACAAGGCAAGCCCTAACTTGGAATCGTGAAGGGAAGTGGAAAAGAGGAAGGCCAAAGAACAGATTACGTCAAGAAATAGAAGCAGATATAATAAGGATGAATAACAACTGGAAAGAACTGGATAGGGTTGCTCAGGACAGGGTTAGATGTAAAATATTGGTGAGCGGCCTCCTCCTCCACGAGGAGTAACAGGCGTAAGTATGTAAGTAAATTATCCAGTACTATTGTTAATATAAGATTTTGTGTAAGTTTTTGAATTTAAAGTTTCGCATCATAGACTGGTCTTAGTTAAACAGCAATTGAAAACCAGAAAACCCTAGACAGATATCTCATTGCAGTACTGGACTTTACAGCAGTACACATCCGCGACCCCACATGGGATCGAACCCCGGTAGTTTTAGATCTTAAGTTGAGCACTTATCTTTCAGACTACTAAGTTAGGGTCTAACGCTGTTATTAGCTACTATGATTCAATCATATATCTATATAGCCATATTCAATATGCTAATTGATAATATCAAGGTTTCACATATAGAACATTTTTCTCTCTCTTTTACGTCCTCTATTTTTTTGTTTGTTTTCGAATTGGATCAAATAAATTTTGGTAATAAAAAAATATTATAACAATGGTAGCAACAATAATAATCGGCAAAGATAAAGAAATGTATAATCGATTTATGGCTTAGTTTAATATTGTCTTCTTCGACTTGTATTTTTCAATCAGTCAGACACATACGCACACACACACACACATACTGTTTCCTCATTGTCTCTTACCGAATCTCATTTCTTATACAAGTGTGTGTACGTGTGAGTGTGCGAGTGGGAGCTTCTTTCATATTTCTTAAGGAATCAAATTTCCTTCATGTTTGTACTGTACAAAAAAGAGATTTTATTTAAATCAATCCTTTGAACATGTTACATGTCACATGTTAAATATTAGCCATTGAACATTGAACAATTGAATATATATGTATTTTAACAAAAAGTAAAAAGAACTGAATCTATTATTGTTGTGTTATATATAGCTCTCCCTTTCGAAATGCTCTTTTATGGCCACATGCATACAACCACTGTCAGGGTAGTTCTACTCACTGACTTCTCATGGCGTGGGTGTTGTTTACGAAATCGAGAGGATGAAAAGCGAATATCCGGTGTGGAAACCGGATTGGTGGAGATGGAGTATCCACCTAGTGGAGTTAGATAACTCTGATTCTAAACCAATGGTGCATATAGGCTCTAGGATCTTGAGGGAACAAATGGTGTATGAACCAATTATCGATCACCGACTACCATGGGACTGTATCTTCTGACGTTGCTCTACTGCCTTGTGGATCAGACCTTCAGGTCAAAGGCTCGTTGTGTGGCCTCCTAATTAAACCACCAGGTTGTGTTTGGACACCCGTACAGTATGCCAGTTTTCACATAAATTGAATGATTTATGTTGCGCATATGTATTTGATGCCTCCTTGTACCAATATTTATGTGTTTGAATAAATAAATAATTGTTCTCAATGCACTTCATATGTTTGTAAAATTGAAAAGTAATGTTCTGATTCATTGAAATAGTTTACCAAATATTTTTCTTCTCACTTTATTTAAATTTATTAAGAAGGGTTAAGATGTATGAAATAATAGAACTAAGTTAGTAGTTATGTCTTATCTAATTAGGACGCTCACAGTAATCATAACCAATGATTGGAGATAGTGGATAATATGACTCAGAATCGGTCATAGAAGTATAGATTCTGATATGTTTGAAGAGATGACGAATTCATTTAACCTGAGAACGTAACGAAGACTCTGTAACACAATGACAGATATGATAGCTATTACGACGCTTTCCAGTGAAGTTAACTAGAGAGAGGAGTCGAAGTTCGGAAGAGGGAAATATTTCCTACAAGCAGCCAGAAGCATGAATAAAAAGACACAACGAACCAATAGCGTTTGAGATTCTCTCAAGTGGAAAATACGACATGAAGGTGAAATTCAAATTTTCCAAATAAAATTACAAAGTTAGGTTCTTTTCCAAGTGATTTCTGTGGGTCTAACGTCCCCAAAAAACTGTCAAGCAACATCAAAGTTACAGCCTTCAATACGAACGTCAAGACAGTTCTACTGTATGCGGCTGAAACTTGGAGAACTACTACAACCATCATCGAGAAGGTAAAAGTATTTATAATTAGTTATCTTCGCAAGATACTCAATATACATTGTCTGGATACGATCAACAACAGCCTACTGTGGGAGAGAACGAAAAAGCTCCCAGCTGAAGAGGAAATTAGGGACAGACGATAGAGGTGGATAGGACATACATTTAGGAAATCATCAGACTGCATCACGAGTCAAGCACTAACTTGAAGTCCTGAAGGCAAGAGGAAAAGAAGAAGACCGAAAAACATACTGCGTCGGAAATTGGAAGCAGACCTTAAAAGGATGAATAGTAACTGGAAAGGATTGCCCGAGACAAAGTTGGATAGAGAATGCTTGTGGGCGGTTTATGCTCCTCTATGACGTGGGGTAACAGGCGTAAGTAAATAAATAAGATATTGGTAAGGAGAGTTTACTAACATATATTTGTGATAGGCTTTATATTGGTAATAAGTGACTGATTGAGAAATATGACACACAAATCCACAATTCTCTACAGTACATACTTTATAAACCAGTAGACAGTGAGAAAGTAATACAGGATAGTTGTCATCAACAATTTAAGATGGTCTAACATTCATCAATCAATGATTTCGATGAAATTCAACAATTTCCACAACCTCATAGTGAAAGTTCAAGCTGAACTGACTAGTCATGAACAGTACATTTGACGTTATAATCCTACTTATTTACTTACTTACGCCTGCTCCCCCCCCCAATGGAGCACTGGCCGCCGACTAGCATTCTCCAACCCACTCTGTCTTGCGCCTTTCTTTCTAGTTCTATCCAATTCTTGTTCACTTTTCTAATGTCTGTCTCCATTTCTCGGCGTCATGTGTTCTTTGGTTTTCCTCTCCACATTTAGCCTTGAGGATTCCATATGAGGGCTTGCCTCGTGACGCAGTCCTGTGCTTTCTCAATGTGAGTCCTATCCACTTCCAGTGCTTCATTCTGATTTCTTTCTCCGCTGTGATCTGGCCTGTTCTCTACCACATTAGGTTGTCGCTGATAGTGTCAGGTCAACGGATCCGAAGTATTTTGCGTAGACAGCTTTTGATAAACACTTGTATCTCCTGGATTATGGTATTCGTAGTTCTCTAAGTTTCAGCCCCCAAACAACGTTACAACTACAAACTTTTAAAACCCAATTTTATTGAAGAGTAATTTCTTGTCCATATCAATGTTAGTCATTTTTGAAAGCGTTTCAAAAGCTAAGAAAAGGTTTAAAATACTTTGGGCGGTCATCATTCAATATAAAGTTCCTAGTTAGCTGATAAAGTAGACCAATCGAAATCCCCAAATAATATAGGCATGTGATTGGTGAAGAAATTGCTTCATTTTCCAAGGGGTATGCCATAAACAACTGATAGGCTTAATTTCCTAATAGATACATCTATATATTAGTACATAAAAGGATTCATATTTCGCTGACTAGTTCTTCTGTATTCTGATATCCGTTGACCTTGAACTACATTTTGTTGTCAGTATTTTGGATTTATGAAATAGCTGCCACTTGACCACTTTGCTCGGTTGCATCATTCATAAAGTTTTTATCCTTGTCTTTCAACTGTCGTCCATAATGATGAGAATGATACAAATTTACGAGAGTACTTGACCCAAAAAATTACGTACTTACACTCAATCCTAGTCTAATAGTTTAAATAGGATCAAAAGCGTTTCCTAATTTTATTTTTGTGGTTAATACATTTAGGCGAAATTCTTGCGTCAGGAATAACTTGGATATTTCTCACATTTATAAGTAGCATATACGCCTAATTTTGACACTGAATACAAGTTATAATAAACTTAATTAAATTCAGTTGGTGTTGTTTTACTTGTATCTTCCCATTGTTATTTAGGACTGTAATTGATCAGTCCGTTGTTGGCATATGTGCATCCTGTGCAGATTGCCTCGATATAGCCTTACGTCACAAGCTTTTTAATCAAAGATGAATAGTGGCTAGCAGCGGAACTTCACCCCATGATACAAGTAGGTGGTTATCGAGACTCAGCAGCTAAGTAGATAACGCGATGGCGTTTGAAGCTAACGGTACTGGGTTCAGGTCCCGGAGTGATCATCATCTGTTGGATACGGGAACATCTAGCTGACGAGTCCCAAATAGGACGAAACGCGCGTCCTGGATTCCACTGTTAGCCACTATCCATGTTTGATTAAATAAACTTAATTGTCTAAAGTTCTTAAGTAGTATTTTCATTTTTTGCTTCTTAAATTGTTTGTAACTTACCTACTTACACCTGTTACCCCACTTTGTGGAAGAGTATAGGCCACTCACCAGTATTCTCCATTTAACCCAGTCCTAAACAATCCTTTATCAGTTGTTTCCACTTGCTATTCAACCTTTTGATGTTTACCTATAATTCTTGGTCCGATGTGTTCGTCAATCTTCCTCTTTTCCATTTCCCTTCAGAATTTTAACATATCTCTTGCCTTATGGTTCAGTTTGATAATTTCCTTCATGTATATTCTATCCACCTTCATTATCTTTCCTTAATTCGTTCTCTCCTATAGTATTTATAACTAACTAGTTACTCATAAATGATTAATCCATTTTCGCTTAATTTATTTACAATATAAAATCTTTATTAATGGAATTCTTTGATTCTGACAACGAATGAAATATGATTTAGCTTAATGATGAATTAGAATAAGTTTATAAATAAAACAGTAGTATATGCATATATATATGAGTTTTTAGATAGTTATATTATACTCAGAGCTAGGCAGTTAATGACTAATGACATTAAGAATTGGGTGGTGTTTGTAGTGATTGTAATAATTTACTAACTGAATTCGAGTCCTGAGTCTAGGGGATCGTGGATACACACGGCTGAGGAATCTCATATTAGGATAAAGTGACTGCCTAGTGCTTTCAGGTTTTCGACGGTAGTCTAGCTTTGATCGACTTATGAATTTAACTATTAATAATAATGAGTTAAGTTATTGCTTGAATATTAGAAAGTAAATTAACCAATCCAAGTATGAGTTGACTTATTTCTTAGGTCTTTTGGTTCAGCTAGTACCATTTTTGATGACTTATAGTAAATGTACATGAACCTTATGGAATTAAGTTGATCTCCATAATTTCTTAAAATTAGGTATTCATAAAGCAGGTAAACGATGGAAATTACTTACACCTGTTCCTCCTTGTGGAGGAGCATAGGCCGCCCACCAGAATTCTCCATTTAACCATGTCCTGGAAAATCCTTTCCAGTTCTTTCAAGTTGCTATTGATCCTTTAAACGTCTGTTTCCAATTCCCAAAGTATTGTGTTCTTTAGTCTTCCTCTTTTTGGCTTCCCTTCAGGTTTATGAGTTAGCGCTTGCCTCTTGAAGCAGTTTGGTGATTTCCATGTTGTATGTTCTATCCACTTCCAACATCTTTTCCTAATTTCTTCTTCAGCTGGAAGCTGGTTTATTCTCTCCCAGAGAAGGCTGTTGCTGATTTTATCCGGCGAATGTATATTAAGTATCTTGAGAATATAACTATTTATAAATACTTGTACCTTCTTGATGATGGTTGTAGTAGTTCTCCATGTTTCAGCTCCATACAGTAGAGCTGCCTTGACATTCGTATTGAAGATTGTGACTTCGATATTGGTTGAAAGCTGTTTTGAGTTGCAGATGTTTTTGAATTGTAGGAATGCTGTCCTTGAATTGCCATTCCTCGCCTTTACGTCTGCATCTGAACCTCCTTGTTCATTGATGATGCTTCCCAGGTATGTGAAGGATTCTACATCTTCCAGATTTTCGCCATCTATAATCTTCATTTAGAAAATTCCAAGAGAAATTTAGCGAATAAATTTGGTAGGTTTTGATTATCCTGTTTGGAATGTACATCGAATCATATTAAGAGTTTTAGGATATTTTTCTGGAAGCCTCTAGAAACCTACGGTCACATGTGCTCGTTCAAGTACGTTTCTCTTTTCTGCATAAACTCACCTTCAAAGTAAATTTTTTTCTACACTTCCCATTTTCTATTGTCTTTTCGAGGTTCAAGAGTAAAAGAGTTAGGAACTGACAACTAAATCAGTGTCTGATCTTTCAAGTATGAAATTAATCAGAAGAAAACCCAGCTTAGATTCACGGATCACCCTACCATATATACAAGGAATATCAGAAACCGCGACGAGACTGCTGAAAACCTTCGGAATAGGTGTGGCACACAAACCGACAAAATCACTACAATCAATCTTATGCAAACCAAAAGATGAAATAACAAAGGAAAACAAATCAAACATCATCTACAAGATAAATTGTGCCAACTGCGAAAAACACTATATCGGACAAAGTGGACGCCCCCTTCACCTTCGCCTACATGAACATCAATTAGCAGTCAAACGGCATGATATCTCTTCACTTATCTCAATACACGTGGACAACTGCGGACACTCATTCGACTGGAAAAATGTGGAAATCTTAGACAGAGGAAACTCCAAAAACACCAGAGAATTTTTAGAAGCCTGGCACTCAGGTCAATCAGCAATTAACAAGCATATTGAAATCAATCCAATTTATCAACCAATCAGAAAAATCAGGCACAAACATACGAACAAAAATCAAAACAATGGGAGACACAACCAAAACAAAGAAGTAAACAACGACAAATTTAAGGTCAATAAGAACCAATCAACGTCGAGGTGCACAGAACAAGCTTTGAGACACATATGGAGAAATCCAAACACTTCACTTCTATCTGAAGTTTGTGCTGATGATGTCGTTCAGAAGAACGATGAAAGCTCCACGACCAAACCATCCAGCTCAGAGAACAAAACTCCACCGAAATCATCCACCTGAGCTACAAATCTTCTCCACCATTCACGGATGGTGGTTTTCGAGGTCACTTAGCTTTCTCTTCCTAAATAACCATACCCTTGGATTAAGTCATATATATTCCTATTGATGAATCATTAGAGTAAATTGAATTTTTAAAGAAAATAATAATAAACTGGCATTTATGGTTTCATGAAGACTGTATAAGTGAACGGTTGGGTATAAACCACGTTGTCAAGTCATTTAAGTGTATCATAGTCAGTAATTACGGTTATGTCTTTGTTTACTCACCAACTTCTACTGGAAGTTTGTGCTGATGATGTCGTTCAGATGGACGATGAAAGCTTCACGACTAAATCATCGAGCTCAGAGAGCAAAACTTCATCAAAATCATCCACCCAACCTATAAATCTTCTCCATCAACTCAATCATTCAATCAAAGATATTTGAGAATAATTTCTATTACAGAATTACTTGGAGACATGTATTTTGCTGTGTTGTAATTTTTCTTCCATCATGGCTGACTGTCCTGCACTTGACATGTACGTAGCATGATGGAGCGTTAGTTTCATCATAGAAAACGTTATATTTTACATGTGAATCAAAAAAATTGAAAAATAACAAAACACGCTCTCCATTACGGACTACGATAATGTGAATAATAAATTCCCATTTCATTTTGGTTAGTCGCCAGGTACATGGTCAAAATTGCAAATCAGATTGGAGTTTATCTTCATTCTACTGAAATGCATAAGTAGTTGTGATTATCTCATCTAACAAGCATAAGGAGATAATATAACTTTCAGACTAATATTTCATTCATACCATTTTATGAAAGTCATGGTTGATTTCTTTTAGTTTAAGAATATTCATTCTATAGAAATACTTGATAGAACATGAGAATTAGGTTGCTAGTGTCCATTAACTGAAAGCCGAATTGTTAAGGTAAGCCATTTAATTTTTGTGTACACCATTCATAGTTGTTATTTCTCTGGATAATCTGTGTTAGATAGCAATTAGATTAAACAATATCTTAGACAGATAGTAATTATAACCTGTTGTTTGAATGATTTAATCCATATATTCAATAAGAGCAACAGTATTACTGTACATCACAATGTCGAACTAACGAAAACATCTGAATTTCGCTTTACGGACTGAAATTGGCTAAATAATCTTCGGGATATATTGGACACAAGTGCTTTACTCATATGTATGAGACTCTACAGAAGTCTCCACAGGTAACTATCAAATTTATGGTAATTAAGTTTCACTGAGTCACTTTGTACTCTTCAAATCCACGGACTGATAAACATCTTTACTACACTCGAATCCAACCAACTGTGTAGGTACATCGAGTAATAATTCACACAAGTGATTTGTATATGGACTTGCATAAACGGCTGAAATCATTAGCATACTTCTATCAATATCTTCTATCTACCATTTAACAGTGAGATAAAATCTGTGCACAGACATGTTATGCATTTCGTTTCTCCTAGTCTATCACATGGTATAAGCTTATCTTCAAACATCTGAGTTTGTACCTAGTAATTCAAATTCGTAACTTTAGTCATTTTAAGATACTGAGCGATCATTATTGACTGCGGTCGATTACATCTATCTCATACTTAATATGATTTAACACTACTGATCATGGCTCTCCTAGAGACATTCAGGAATTTAGAGTGGGATCAGTGACAACTATTTCACTCGTAATTTGATTGAACAGCTATAGTTGCATTTTATCCTCATCTCTATGTAAGTCACTAGTGAGCACAAACTTCTGGTATTGATTAAGAAATCTTTAGTGAAAATCGGTCAATCTATTAAGAAACGCATCAGAAAATTATATTAATATCTACAAAACCCTCTTCATTAATGAACTGTCTTTAGCAGTTGAGATCATGAGTCAATTGAAGCTAGACCACCATGGAAAACCTGGACGTAGTGGACGGCCTTTTCGTCCTATTGTGGGACTCCTGAGCAGTGCGCATCCACGACCCCACCTCGCGCGTTTCAAACCCAGGACATATCAGTCTCGTGTGCAAACACCTAACCACTTCACCACTGAGCCGATCGGAAACCAACGGTGTTAATGTCTAACTTCAACTAATCCACGAAATCGAGCGACACATCCACCATTGTCATCAGTGGGTTACCACCTCACAACTGACCCGGTTGAACTCCACTAGTCACTACTTCTCACTAGAACTCCAGGATGTATCTCTTGAAGCCAGTCACTAATGAGCATATGTTGATTAATATCAGAAGGGGTTTTGTGGAGATTGTAGTAATTTCAACAGTTGAGATCATGAGTCAATTGAAGTTAGACATTCTTACATGAAAATCAATTTCATTTCGATTCCTTTTTTTTGAAAAAAGAATTATCATGCAGTTGATGAAAACAAAAAGGAATTTCACTTCAAATTCTGTTTCTCTTTTTGTGTGTTTGTCCCCTCTTATTTTTTTACCCGGTTACTTTATCCTCATTTTCTCACACACCCCCACTATATCTCTTCTATAGGCGTCTTACTTAGTCTCATTCTCATTTAACTATTTGTTACTTATTTCTTAGTGATATATCTCAAGTGAACCAAAGTTAAAATAAAGAAAACAAAAGATTCATTTGCAACTTGTTAACCTGAGGGTCTTTCTCATTTTTCCGCATTTTTCCCACCTCTTTCACGCACACACACATACACACATACATGTGTCTAATTTGCTATCTTATTTAGATTCAAGCTTCAAGGGGTTTCTATTTATCTTGTTCATGGTAATTATAATCCTTATTGTTGTCATTATTTATATGTTAATTTCATTTGTTGATGCCCTTTCCTCATTCTATTCTTCTTCTTCATCATCTTCCTCCTCCTCATCGAATAAAAAACAATAATTAACCACAAACAATAATAATAATCATAAAATCCCTTGAGAAGAATCTGGATAGGCTGTTAATCAACAACACTATTACCCATTTCGTTTAATTTCCCACCAATTTCATTTTTATTTTGTGTGTGTCATTGAATCATTTGAAGTAGCCTTTATTTGCTTCTTTTTTCAAGGTTGTATGAAGCATGTATGACTCATGAGTGATTTGAAAAATTCAATCAGGATGACCTTGATGATTGGCCAATCAGTAAGTAGATTGTGTTTTCCCTCTTTTTTTGTATTATTTAAAAAAAAGAAGTAATGTTAAGGTCATATTTTCATTTAAATTACCTTTCTATCACCCTTTGATTAACCAATTCACCACTGATATATATACATAAGTTTCTAGGAAACAATTACTTGATCATTTATTCCAATGACCTCTTTGAAATAATAAAGAAAGCTGATGAATAAAACTTTACAAGAATGGTCTTTTGATCATTAATGGGGAAGTAAGATATCAAGTTAGCTAATACACAATTTAATAATTGAATTCATGGGTCAATTGAAGCTAGACCAGTATAAGAAATTTGGAAGCATTGGATGGCTGTTTCATTCTAGTATGGGACTCGTGAGCAGTGAGTGTCCACGATAGCTCCTCATGAGATTCGAAGTTAAACATTAACACCGTTGGATGCCAGTCGGCTCAGTATCTAGAGGTTAAGCGCTCGCACTCGAGACTGATAGGTACTGGGTTCGAATCTCCCTGGGCGGGATCATGGATGAACACTTTTGAGAAGTTTTATACTAGGAAAAAACGGCCGTCCATTGCTGCCAGGTTTTCCATAGTGGTCTAGCTTCAATTGACTCATGAAATCAACTATTAAATTACCATAATATTCACAAAAACCGCTCTGTGATTATAATAACAATTTGATTTGATGAATTTCTATTCTCAGTGACATTGAACTATAGGGAAATTTCTGAACTTAAAGTTAAGACAGATGTTCTAAAGATTTTCACTGACATACTTTTACACTATGTACATAAACTATGAATTTATTATCCTGTTATTATGATATGAGCAAAACCTAGTGTAGTTAAAGTTTTCATTAGTCAGTAATCACTTATGAACAATGTAAGATCTAATACATAAATTTGGATTATTTTATGTTTCTGTTACACTTTCAAGATTGATCTGGAGCTTAATCGACAACTGTTAAGTCTTTAGATCTTGTTTTCGTCTCTTGTTTAGATTGTGGATAGTTCTGAGTTCTGTACTGGGATGAGTAAAAAAGTATGTTCGTTAAAGCTGGGTGTGATTCAACCAACTATCTGTACTGTTGACAGTTACTGAAATCCCAAACCATCTGGTAATAGTCACAAGCATTTGACTGACCAAGATCATACGATATTAAAATTTGAGTTTTTCAGATGAATAGATGTGGAAAGCATAAATGATAAATTGCCCATTAAATCATCTATGTAGATCTCCAGTAAACAGAACGTTTTGATTTAACTCGGTGTATCTAAGTACTAATCTGTTGATAACCATTGTAAAAAAAGTTCTTAGGAAACATCTTTAAAAGTTTAAAAATTGTTTAAAATACTTCATATGATCAGTGTTTAATAGAGACTACATAGAGTATTTATTTATTCAAACACATATATATTGGTACAAGGGGCACCAAATAGATATGCGCCACATAAATCATTCGATTTGTGTGAAAGCTGGGATACTGCATGGGTGCCCAGACCGAACTAGGTGGTTTTATCAGGGGACCACACCACGAGCATTTGACCTAGAGGTCTAACCCACAAGGCAATGGAGCAACGTCAGGAGATGCAGTCTCATGGTAGCCGGTGACTGACAGTTGATTCATGTGCCATTTGTTCCCTCAGGATACTGGATCCCATGTGCACTATTGGTTTGGAACGAGGGTTTTCCAACTGCCCTAGGTGGACTCTCCGTGTCCACCGACCCGGTTTCAGTACCGGACACTCGCTTTTCGTTCTCCACATTTCGTAAAGAACAGTAATACCGCGCGAAGACAGAGAGTAGGACTTTTGTGGCAGTGGTTGTATGCACGTGGCCATGTGAGAGCATTTTGAAAAGGAGAGCTGACTCTCCCCACTCTCGGCCGTTACAAGGCATTTGGGGGCGACTTCATAAAGAGTCCTAGAAAAAACTATGAATTATGTATTACATCCTAATTGAATAATTTCCGATTGTGTTATTAATTTTGGTATGCTTCCATATGTTTCTAAAGTATCAAAGTTTATATACTAACCTAAATATACCCCTGGTTTCTGTACTAAAATTAACTTTGAAAGCAAACTTGCTTATCATATTACTTCCTTTGTTTTGTTTTCTACCCGACTCTGAAGTTTAGAAAATTTCCCTAGATAGGGGGTTAAACATTAGGAAGTGATTAGAAATTCAATATCAGGCATTCAGTTATTAGATAGGCAATCGCTAATCATACTGTACAGGAAAACTCTTGATATGGGATTAATGTTGACTAATTATTAGAATGAAATAATTTTCAAAGGACATTTGAAAAAAATCCGGTGAAACTGTAATTTATGAACGACCTTTGAGCGAGTCTAAGGTGACCTTGAGAGTGTCTATCTAATAACCAGGACTAAATGGGGGTTATAAACCTGTGTCAGGAATTAGAATTATGATTTACAGTTGATGGTTAAGGTCAGGAATTAGATTTAGGGTTTTCACCACGAACTGACAAGCTATAATGCCAAAACTCTATTTATCCAAACAAATGAGTGAATTTCGCGCCGAAATCCGAGACCTGTTTTCTTATATCTGATTGGTTCGTCCATAAATTATAGTCTGGCCGAAAATCCTACTCATTTAAAAAAAAATGAATAAAATTATATTTGTGAAATGTATCTGGCTATCCATTCAACTGATCACTTTACACACTGACCAATGTTGTATTGTTTAATTCTTGGAACTGATTAGAAACTGATGTTAATCATGTTGGAATCTAGTGGCTAGGATATGTGATATGATTTTTCAGCGTACAAGTATTTATTAAACACTTTATTTGAGTGATCTTTATATTCCATTAATTGTCAGCTTCTATTTGACTGATTCAGTTAGTCATTAATTAATGTGATATTCTTTTTCTGTTCCCAAAACTTCCAACTTAGGTACTTTTTGTTATTTCTTATTTATAGTTCACTATGGTCCTGTCATTTGAGTATATAATCATGTGAATCTTTGATTCAGATATATAATGATTACACTGGGATTTTTAGTGTTGAGTTCTGACTGTGACTTGTGGATAGAGAAATTCGGAGTAGTTCAACATCCATTAGTAAATCAAGTTACTGGTTTGGAAAATCAGTAGCATTTGATCAAACCTAACAGACCAAAGCGATCGAAAGAATACCATGGAACTGAGTTTGTAGTTAATTGATAGTTCTTAACAATACATGTGAACAACTTGTAAGGTGGTTTGATATGGTCAACAGAAAACCATATACCTAGGGTTTTGTGCGATTTGACACTTGTTAATGTAGCGTATCTATGATCATTTAGGAGATGATACTTGAAGGACTTGGTCTTGTGTTAGCCAGCCTCACAATCATAGATATTAGCACTAAGCTATTTAGCCTCCACTAATACCTTATTTAAACTTAACTGTCTCAATCATTGCTATAGGTGGTTAACAAACACGACATTATTCACAACTTAATGATTAATCAATTGTAAATGTTAACAAAAACATTGAGAAAACTATTACTCCATGTTAAATTCAACCTAAGAAGACTTTTCATGTTAACTATTTATTTTCAGATCATATTTGTATCAACATGTTAAGCAAAAACAGTACATTGTAAATACTTTCATCATCTTGATGGAGTTTTGTTCTCTGTTCACGGCCAAACCATCCAGCTCAGAGAACAAAACTCCATCGAAATCATCCATCTGAGCTACAAATCTTCTCCACCATCTCAATACTTTCATCATATATTAAACATAAGGAAACCCTGTTATTTTTCTTCTGTTCATAGAAAAAACATGTTACATATCATATCTATTTATACACCATAATAATAATGAGAATGGTGATCCATTGGGATTAACAGGCGCAAGTAAGTAATGATAAGGAAAGAGAACATGGGAGAGAGAGAAAAAAAAGAAAAAAGGGGAAATTATGGCAATTCACTTTTTTCCCATCCCCACCCCTCCTATCATTTCCTAATTATTACTATTCGATATTCCATATTATTAAAACTTACATCTCATATATAAATCTGTATATGTACATACTTGTACATTTTTCAATATATTTTCATACTTACTTACTTACTTGCTTACGCCTGTTACCCCCCCCCCCCAATGGAGCATAGGCCGCTGACCAGCATTCTCCAACCCACTCTGTCCTGGGTATTCCTTTCTAGTTCTATCTAATTTTCGTTCATTCTTCTCATGTTTAATTCCATTTCTCGGCGTCGTGTATTCTTTGATCTTTCTCTTTTCCTTTGGCCTTGAAAATTCCAAGTGAAGGCTTATCTTGTGATGCAATTGGGTGCTTTCATCAATGTATGTCCTATCCAAGTATTTTCATATTTATTACCGCTTGAATCAATTAAATTGTTACTACCAGTACTACTAGCACTAATAATAATAATAATAATAATAATAATAATAATAATAATAAAAATAGTATGCATTCCAGGAAGTGTTCACAGCTCACAACCAATAAAAATTGAGTAGTTATATCATTTTAAGCTAAATTATGATTGGTCAAAAAAATTTTCCTCTTTCTTTTATTATTTATTATTTTGATTGAGATCAATCAACTCAGTGAAATAAATATTGAGTATGATTGTTTAATTGTGAATTACAATAAAAAGTGGAATACTTAACACTTAATATCATCTCTATCTAATACAATGATATTTGTTTGAATAAGAGTAAGTTATTTGTTTATTTATTTATATTACATAATCATTATTCGAGTTCGTGAATCGATTAAAGTTAGACCATCATGGAAAATCTGGAATTAATAGACGGTCATTGAATTTTAATGGAGTTTTGTTCTCTGAGCTGGTTATGTTGGTCGTGGAGCTTTCATTGTTCTTCTGAACGACATCATCCGCAGCACTAACTTTAAATAGAAGTGAAGTGTTCGAATTTCTCCATATGTGTTTCATAACTCCATCAAAATCATCCAACTGAGCTATAAATCTTCTCCACGGTCAGTGAATGACAGTCCAGTGATCTAAAGGTTAAGCGTTTGCTCGTATGATCGAAAGTCTTAGTGTAGTGAATGAGAACACGAGTAGGAACAATTGATGAATGTATTTGAATAAGTTAGTAAAATCTGAAAACTATACAGTAACTTCTTCATTTGCAAAATATCAGTCAATTGTCTCATTCTCTGTTCTCGTCCACTTTCCTTCAGATATTTCACTTTTAATTGATAGTGTATGCTACTTATATTTGTCGACATCAGTAGCATATACAACAGTGGGTTTGAGTCCCACGTACGGGATCGTGGATAAGCATTATCATTAAGGAGCCCTATACTAGGACAAAACGGTTATCCAATGCTTACATGTTTTCCATGATGTTCTAGGTTTAATCGATTCGTGAATTCAACTATTAAAATTTACTACCATATCCACAAGTCTACATTCTGATAAAAATTAATTATTTGTTAAACGGGATTTTTGAAGATCATTTTGATTCACATGTGATATTTTTGTCCGAGATTGATCTTTGTTGAGGTAGTATTAAAAGTGGAAGGGATCTGAAAAGGTATTTAACTGTGATCGCTATAGTTGAACGATAGTGGGAGTGAAACAACTGACATTAATAGAGTTGAAGGATCGTTGCACTATATCATGAGTTGACTGAATTTGTAAATGTATACCACTGAATAGCAATCTAAAGTTTTGATGGTTGAGCGGTTGCTGCTACAAATGAAAATTATGGAATTGGTTTTTGATTGGGTCTTGGTTAGTTACTCCTAACAAGCTATCTACTAGAACAAAATAACTATCCATTGTCCCCTAGTTTTTAACCCTACACCATATGAGTTCGACCTATGACCAATCAAATCGCTGTTATTAAAGTACAAGTGAATCGGTACATTGTTTTCATGATTCATTACGTCACCATACAATAAAATTAGTTCATTCCTGATCAACTAGATATTTTGATGTATATGTTAGTGTTCCTAAAATGAATCGAACTCTTTAATACTGACTTTATAAATATTTGTACTTCTCCTTTGAAGCAAATTTCAGATGTTTATTAAACATACTTATACTTACTTACAGAAATAAGAAGCTCAATCCTTATTGACTGCTACTGACTTACGTCTGTTAATCTAGATTGAGAGTGAATTGACGTATGTATTGAGCATATTTAACAATTGACTACCTATACATTCTATATTGGGTGGTATCAAAGTGGATTAAACTAAACCTACAGGTGACCAAATTAAAGTTTAGCAGCAATCCATGAAGTCATTAACTATTGAGCTAAGCCATGCAAACACACAACAACTACTTGGTTTCAGTTCTTGATATCACATTTTTACTTAGGATTTTCTCCGAATCATGCTTTACTTATCATTTCATCACTGTTACTCTCTAGGGAATTTCTTAATAAAGATTTCCTAGGCAATGATCAATGTCCTGTGAAACTAATGGCTTTGCAAAAGATTCAGAAACAAACCTTTTGATTTGTATACATCTTTACAATAATCATCCCATTTAATGGTATTTCACTAGTAATGAAATTGGAAAACTAATAATAAGCCTTAATATATCAATAAACATTCTGGAACCTTAGATCTCCAATACTTTCCATCGATTCATATAAATTTTCTGTAGAGTAATTAAGACAAGGCTTTAAAATCATGTCGTTAATTTGAAAATCGTTCAATTTCTTACTACTTGTATAGTTAGATCATGGATACTAGCGTGATTTTTAAACAACAATAAATAAAAAACGGGTATTTATTTAGAATGATTATAATCCATTTAGTTAACAAGGTACTACACTTCATACTGGCACTTCATTTGGCAAGACTTTATTTTTTAACCATATCAATTGTCTATAGTTGATAAAAGCTAATCATTTAGCTAATAATAGTTAACTTACAAACATGTAACTAATCCATGAAGTCCGAATTTATAGTTTCCTTGTTTGTTTAATCTTACTTACTTACTTACTTACGCCTGTTACCCCCAATAGAGCATAGGCCGCCGACTAGCATTCTCCAACCCAATCTAGTCGAATGTTAATTTTCTACTGAATACTGTTGTGAAGTTGTTTATGTGCATACGTTCATGTTGTTGAATAAATGTTGACAATAATTTGGAACTAGATCTATGACTACATTATTACATGTTTGTCTGTCTATCCAATACATACTATACTATACTATTATAATAATCTAGTCTGATATAACAATTTATTATATAAATAGGTTACATCCTTTTTCGTTTTTCTTTTTCGAAAAACCAAAATAATAAAAATAACTAGTAATCTGAGAAATTACTGATTTTCATTAAATTAGACCAGTAACATTTGGAAATCAAGAATTAATGAATAGTTGAATTCATGAATCAATTTGAGCTAGACCATAATTGAAAACCTGGAAGCATTGGACGGCCTTTTCGTTCTAGTATGAGACTCTTCAATAGCATTGCACACCCACAATCGCGCACTCGGGACTAGAATCCAGGATCAGTTTAAACGTTCCCACGTGAGACCAAAGGTCCTGAGGTCTAGTCCTGCATGAGGAGATTGTGGATGTTCACTTCTACTGAGGAGTCTCATACTAGGACGAAACGTCCATCCAGTGCTTCCAGGGTTCCGATGGTGATCTAGCTTTAATCGACTCATGAATTCAATTATTAAAATTACTACCATCTTCACAAATCCCCCATTCTGATAATTAGTGAATAGTTGTTTCTTTCCCCTATGCATAGAATTTAAATTAAAGACATATTGGCAAGCACAAAACATTAAAATCACTAATTCTAGGATTTAGATGATCAACTTTAGTTCTTTAATAATGTTGAGATCTAAATACAGCTGAATTGATGAATTAACATTATCTAATGAATTTGTACATTATCGATATACTAATCAAAATGTAATCGTAACTGTATTGTACCTTATAAGAAGCTAAGTAAAATTTACAGTTAGATGATGAACACATCGAATACAATATGCTTTGGAACATTTACTCTTGATACAAGTTATGTTTCCTAATGATAACTACACATTGAGTGTACTTTAATGGATTCAAAGCATATCTAAATGTGTGTGTGTGTGCATGGGATCTCTCAAAATCGACCAACAACCAACTTGAATGTTGTAAACATTTTTTTTTGAATTTTTTAATGATAAATCCCATTTATATCGCTTGCATTCTAATTGGCTGGTAACTGCGTCAGTTTTAGAATGGTTCAAAGTTATAGAATATAATACAGACTTATCATATTTCCCTATTTGATTGAATGACTAACTAACTGACTGAATGAATGAATGATTCTCACATTTCGATCTCCATTACTTTCAGTAGTATTTCTGCAACCTATGCTTTTCATTTTGATGTATTAAGATTGAAGTTTTACGACTTAAACCAATGCATACTCTTGTTACGTTTGATAATGAGAATAATTGACTAATTGACTTTATAATAAAATGAGTTCATAAAATGTTGGCAAACACAATGAGATATTCAAACCCAGGGCCTACTGGTTTCGCGCGCGAGCACTTAACCACTAGACCACTAAGCCGGCCGCGACCCAATGTTGTTAGTGTCTAACTTCAACTAATCCACGAAATTGAGCGACACATCCACCATTGTCTTCAGTGTATTACTACCTCACAACTGACCTGGCTGAACTCCACTGGTCACTACTTCTCACTAGAACTCCAGGAGTGTCTCTTGAAGCCAGTCACTAATGAGCAAATGTTGATTAGTATCAGAAGGGGTTTTGTGGATATTATAGTAATTCCAATGGTTAAGATCATGAGTAATTTGAAACTAGACCACCATAGAAAACCTGGAAGCACTAGACGGTCGTTTCGTCATATTGTGGGAATACTCAACAGTGTGGATTGGTTGAAGTTAGACATTAACACCCTCGGATGCCGGCTCAGTGGTCTAGTTGGTTAAGCGCCTGGCGCGAGACTGATGGGTCCTGTGTTCGAATCTCGCGTGGTGCGGGATCTTGGATGCGGACTGCTGAGGAGTCCCGTACTAGGACGAAACGGCTGTCCAGTTCTTCCAGGTTTTCCATAATGGTTTAGCTTCAATGGATTCATGATTTCAATCAGTGAAATTTCTAAAATCTCCACAAAACCCCTTCTGAAAATGAGATATCATTCTTGTTTCATAGTATTTCAAGTGAATACAACTTATTATAATAAGTTAATAACTCAACGATATTTTCACGTCATTTTTAATCTCATTTGATAATATCTGTTTGTTGAATGTATGACATTGACTTTCTGATTACGTCTTAGTTACCGAGACATTTCCTTGATTTAAGATGTAAATAGAAAACGTAAGGTGAGTTGATTTAGATACAGAAAATGGAGGATAACTGTATGCTTATAGGTGATCATGACATTCTAGAATCTTGTTGAAACATGCTAATGTTAGATCTAAAAGATTAGATTTTTAATATGCTGTGTATAACTTGAACACTAGAACTCTAGAACACTCCCAAGTCGCAAATGAGAAGACAGAAGACAAGTGAAAGGAGTATTATTCCAAACAGTGTCACTTGTGATACAAAACTGTCGGGTATTTATAATATTTAGTAAAAACGAAATCATCCTCCAATCCGTATTCAGTGGGTGGTTAGCATTTGTCTAATAGGGAAGCTACACGTAGTGACTTTAGAATATTCTTCGAAAAGATGATTCGATGGAATATATTAAGCTATTTCTGAGCTTCTTAGAGCTTCCTCGAGTTCACCCGTGGATCGTCCTCAAGGCCAAAAATGATTTTGTCTTTTAAAAAAATCAGTGATCATCTAAATAATATAAGGAACATGATCAATCATCTTTCTAAAACTCTCCACAAACTTACCACCTCTCAGTGATTCAAAAAAGTATTTTCAGCTTTCTTCGAAATTCTGGGAAAATTCCCTAAGAATTCTCAAGAATTTTCAACACTTTATTTTTGAAAGGGATCACATGACTATTATTTACACAGCCAATCCGTTTTTATCTTGTTAAATTGATCAACATATAAAGAACTAGAAAAACATGATAGAAATTATTAGTCAGTAATCAATCAATGTATGCATATCAATCTAACAGGCGGACAGTCATTGCCTGGTTTCCTCGGTAGTAAGGTCTCAGACAGTAAAAGCAGGTAGTATGACTTTAATTCTCACAGAAATTGTCGTTTCTCCTCAGGTTACATGAGATTCTTCTTGAAAAATGTCAACTAACATAAAATATATGACTGTGCAGGGTTTCCTGCTAACTAATTCCAACTATCAAAAACCGAATCTGACATTCCTATTCAATTAATTTTACAATTTACTGTTTCCCATTACGTTTCAGGTAGACTCATTTTGACGTAACTCCGCTTGTAGTTTTTCTAAGGCTATTGCAATAAGTGGTTGATTAATTACAGTTCTAAACATCAATGGGAAGATTCAAGTAAAACAGTACTAAGTGAATTTAAATTTTACCTCATTGCACAAGCAAGTGGATATCAGGAATCAGTAGCCAAGTGGAAAACGTGATGGTGTTTGAAGCGAACGTTCCTAGATTCGAGCCCTAGAGTGAACATCAACTCTGAGATGCAGGTACATCCAACTAACGAGTCCCAAATGCGACGAAACGCGTGTTCTGGATTTCACTACTAGCCACTATTCATTTTTGCTTAGAATGCTTGTGAATTAAGGCTCTATCGAGGAAATCCACATAGGATGCACATATGATAATAAGAGACTGATCAATTACAGTACTAAACATCAATAGGGAGATTCAAACAAACAATATCAAGTGAATTTATTCTTTGTAATTGTTTTCAATAAATTAGGAAATTTCACCGACTGAAATTATGAGTCAATTGAAGATAGACCACCATGGAAAACCTGGAAGCATTGAACGGCCGTTTCGTCCGAGTATGGGATACCTCAGCAGTGTGCATCCACAAAACCCCTTCTGATAATAATCGTCTGCTCATTAGTGACTGACTTCAAGGAATACTCCTGGAGTTCTAGTGGGAAGCCGTAAACAGCAGAGTTCAACTAGGTCTGTTGTGACATAGTAACTCACTGAAGACAATGGTATACGGTGGCGCAATTTCGTGGATTGGTTGAAGCTACACATTGACACCGTTGGAAGCAGGCCGGCTCAATGGTCTAGTGGTTAAGCACTTGCGCGCGAGACTAATAGGCCCTGGGTTCGGATCTCGCGGGGTGGCGGGATCGCGGATACGCACTGCTGAGGAGCCCCATACCAGGACGAAACGGCCGTCCTGTGCTTCCTGGTCTTCCATGGTGATCTAGCTTCAATTGACTCACGATTTCAATCAGTTAAATTTCTAAAATCTCCACAAAACCACTTCTGATAAAATTAGGAAGTTTTTAATTGATTTAAGTTTAGTTTCTCAGTTAATTATTATTCCTCATTAATTGTATAACCTATCGTTAACTTGTTATCGTGACGAGCAAAGAAAAAACATTCAACAAAACATTGTTTTAATTGATCAATAAACTTAGATCACTTCCGTTGATCACTATGGGAGAGAAGAAAACAGTTGGAGTAACTTATCATGGTTACTTTAACAACAACAAAAAAAACAATCTTAATCCCATCCTAAATCTTTTCATCTCATAATATAAACTGGGAATATATTTGTGGTTAACTTTTGTAAAACAAAAAAGAAGTAGCTAACAACGGTATTGAAAGTCGAATAATCTTCAGATATATAAATATAAATAACGGAAAATAGTAATAAATTATTGAAATAACCTTGATTCTTTTACTTAATGAGATAGAAATTGAAAGTAGAAATCAAGTATTCACAATGGAAACTACATTTCAGTAATATTGTGGTGTGGGTTACTTATATCCACACAAGTAGTAGTATATAAAGGTGGTCAGGTATAGAATGTATTTCAGTAGAAGATCTATAAGGAAAGAATGGGAACGGAACGCAATTAATATGAAGGTGCATGAACAATGAAATCTGAAACAATAGATTGATGTTTGCAACAGGAACAGTCATGTTTGAGATGATGGATTGAGATTTTGCAAATTAACGATTTACTAATATGGTTCTCAGATTTTAGTGAGATGCTCTGTAATTTCGTGTCAAATACATTTGATTTTCACCACTCCTGTTCTTGTTCACGACAATATGACTGATGTAAATAAATACCCAAATGCTATGGCATGACCGAGAGTGGGGAGAGTCAGCTGTCCTTCTCGAAATGCTTTCGCATGGCCACATGAATACAACCACTAATAGGAAAGTTCTATTCACTGTCTTCTCGCGACATTACTGTTGTTTACGAAATTGAGAGGATGAAAAGCGAGTTTCCGGTGAGAAAACCGGGTTGATGGACACGGTGAGTCCACCTAGGAGAGTTGGAAAACCCTGATTCCTAACCAATGGTGTACATGGGCTTCAGTATCTTGAAGGAACCAATGGCATATGAACTTATTGTTGGTCGCCGGCTACCACGGGAACGCATTCTCCAACGTTACTCCACTGCCTTGTGGATCAGACTCTTGAGTCAAAGGTTCGTGATGTGGTCCCCTAATAAAATCAGCTGCTTTGATTTGGGCGTTCTGACAGTATCCCAGCTTTCACACAAATCAAATGATTTATGTGGTGCATATCTATTTAGTGCCTTCTTGTACCAATATTATGTGTTTAAATAAATAAATAATAAAGAAGTTTACATCAGTTAATTAACTTATTTACATTAATATTACAAATCAGAAAGCATTGAACAAATATTTTGTCTTAATATAGGACCCCTTAGAAGTCTATACCTACGAATCTATCAGGAATCAAATCTAGGACTGTCAAGTTTTGTGGAGGGTACTTCATATCTAGACGACTGTCTCATATTCGAAAATCACTATTATGTTCTCTACAATTCAGTGATAAACTAAACCATATTTCTATAATCAAAGTTCTTCTTGAAAATAAGGTGTCGTTTGTTTTTGTTATCACTCGATAAAAGAATTACTAGTGTAGTGTACGAGAACGCAAGGGGGAATAATCGATTGTATTTGAATACAAAATTATTTTAGTAGAATCTGAGAAACATACAGTGAATACTTTATTTACAAAATGTCAATCAATCGTCTCAGATTTCAACGTTTCTGTATTTCCTTACCGATTGCTTTATGTTCCTGTTCTTTCCTCCTCATTCTTCTTGACCTTCGCTATCAGATATTTTATTCCTGACTCACGTCATATTACTACTTATATCGATATAAGTAGAACACACCACACGAATACTTTGTCTATGCCTATTATCTACAATTCACTGTTAATATTAAAATGAAAAACTAATTAGTTTCCCTGAATGTTTTATTCAAAAATTCATGTAGGATTCAAACTATGCTGTCAAGTGAAGTTGAAGGAAATCTCAGAGTGATATAATGAAAGGCAAGTAGAATAAATTTCATCTACTTATCATCGATAGGATTCGATTTGCATTAAGAAAGACCTGACATACATGACATTGATCATCACCCAGTGATCAATCCATTGCAAACTTATCGTCACCACTGATGTGTTTTTATTTGGGTTAGTGTATCTGCATAAAAGTACTTATTAATCATAATTATTAGTATTTAGAGTTTTGGTAGTAAAAGTTCTTCTACGAACTAGTCTTCTCTAATTGTGAAGATAGTTTGGTCAGATGTTAAAGAGATCAGTAGCAATTACCATTATTTTGAATGTTTTTATGTAATAGTAGTTTTGGTAGTGTGAGTAGTATTAGTAGTAGTATGTAACATCAGTGAGAAGTGAAAGACCTGGTAACAGAAGATCGAGATGATCAAATGAAAGACAATAGATATGTAAGAAGAGATTAATTATCATAACAACAGGAATGAAGAAACGATAAAATTTTTAAAAGACAGTTGATAGAAGATGTACAAATGAAGTATAACTAATGTATAGTTTTCATATTTTAAGATGACAGTGTAATTTCACATCCGACAATAAATTGGTATTCCACGCCGATATTCTCGTTCACTATAGTAGTAGTAGTAATAGTAGTGGTAGTAATGGCTATCGTTGCTGACAACCTTAATAATTATCTTAGTAACAATAATGAGTAGGGAGATATTTGTTGTGATACTATTTCCACTTAATTACTAGTACCAGTACATACTTAAGAGTTCCACCAGATTGAATTTGAATGATATTGATCTGATTATCACAATAAAGGAACTGATAAATAGTTTATATGTGGTTTAAATAATCCTGATTTTGCCTCAATGTATAGCAAATACTTTGATGATGTGAAGAATTCAGGATGGTTACTGTATTTAACACCTTCTTACTAATCTTGTAGATGATATTACATACGTTGAGTTTAACTTCTATAGAAAAAAATGGCTATCTATCAAGATTATTTTGATAAGAATATAAAATATAACCCATTAAAAGTACAAATAGCCTCCATATCAAACAAATTCCTCTAATATAACTATTGATTTTAAAGGTGACAAAGCTTTAGACATGTAAAAAGGGATAATTTCTAACTTTGTTAAAAGATTATTCTTTGCAACAACTTGACTTGTATTATTCTACTATAATCAACCAATATTTAGAGACAATATAAAGGATAAACTCACTCTCTCTCTCTCTATTTCATCTAACCACTTCTATTTACATATACATATACATCAATCCATCTTCCCCTACTTAGTTAAGTAAATATGTCGTTCAATACGCGTTCTATCCAAAGAAAATTAATCAATATTATCTGTCCTGTCTAAAGAAAAGAAATGGATTCATACGAAGTTGTATTATGAAACACATTTAGAACACATGATCATTGGAACTTGATTTTACAAGCCATTTTCATGATAACACACAAAGTAGATTTTGTAAACTTCTCTTTGTAAAACTAGTTTCAACCAGTTGATCAGTAATAGTGACTATGATCAAAGGATCCATTCAATTTCTAAATTAAGATCATAGTTGAAATTATTGATTATTAGATGAATAAAATCATGTTCCTTATCAAATTTTGAAGACTTCGAATAGGATCACGAATAAGGAGGCGAATTCTCCCTACTGAAAAGTTTAAAACTAGGGCTAAAGAGTGATCCATTCGTTTTTTTTCTACTGTACTCACCTCTTGCAGCGACTTATTGAATATATAGCTATAAATATACATTCTTTGGACCTAACGGGAAAAAATAAGTAAGGATAAACCCGACTGACACTAATACATTTAACCTATTATAATATCATTATATACATATATGACAATGTGAAATTACATAATCCTGAACTATTTGATTCCATCAAACCAATTTAAAGATCTTAGCTTAGTTGTAACAGTAAACAAAGTGATTATACAACCTTGCATTGATTGACTTGGATACTTTTATGTTACCACAGTTGATTGATCACTGGGTGATGATCAATGTCATCCGTGTCTAATCTTTATTAATGCAGATCAAATGCTGTCGATCATGTTGCAGTGTGGCCACCAGTCTTTTATGTTATATAACAATGTATATACTATTATATTATACAATCATAAACAGTTCACTTATTTATCTTCAAGATAGTATGTTCTTCTATTAATTAACATTGACTTGATCACCATCACCTATCCCCCCCCCAAAAAACAATTATTAGCTTAGATTCACTTCATTTCATTTACATTAAGAAAATGTAATCATCATGAATTGAGGCAAATCATTTTGCATACTCTATAGAAGGAAAGAAAATTCTAATGAGTATGGTTAAGTTAGACAAAATTTAGATTTTTGAGAGAAGAAACAAACAAATAAACAATACAATACAATTGATGATATCTGTCTCTTATATTAAGAAAAGGTAAAATGAAGATAAAAGATAGTTGATATTTCGAGATTTCTTATTATCGGAAATCAGTAGTATGAGTAGTAGTAATAGTAGCAGTGTGGTGCGTGCTACTTATATTGATGTAAGTAGTATGTGACGCCAGTTCAAAACGTAATGTCTGGCTGCAGAAGATGGGGGAGATCAAGACAGGAAGAGCTGAAATACACTGGAATTTGTAAGAAAACGCATGAACAATGAAATGTGAGACAATGTATTGATAATTGCAACAAGAACGGTCCGGTTTGATATTATGGATTGATTTTTTGCAAATTAACGATTTACTATATGGTTTTTCTATTTCACCAAGGAACTCTGTAACGTTGTGATTGATGCAATTCAATTGTCCCCACGTGTGTTCTGTTCACTACAGTAGTGGCATTAATAGTAGCAGTGGTAGTTATTATTATTACTACTACTATTATTATAATGCCATAGATTGATTGTATGATTCACATGACATGTATGCATGCATGATACAGAATGCAGTCCAAGTAGACTAAATAGACCTACTTTACAACTCACTCTCTCTCTCTCGCTATCTATCTATCTCTATCTGTTGACCAAATAAAATGGGCCTGGAAACAAGCTCGTTGATTGGTTATTTGAGCTTTTTCTCTGTAAATGTCGATTTCTGTTTTCGTTTTTTTCTTTTCTCTTTTTTCTTTTGAGGGAAGAAATGCCAAATTGAATTTGTTCGCTTGATAATATCGACAGTAATAGTAATAGTTCAAAAGATATTGAGTCATTGATTATGTTAAACTAATTAGACTGTCAACTACTATGAAATCATAATATTGTAAAAGAGATAATGATACTGATATGATTTTCTCTTTATAAAAAAATCCTTCATGATAATTACCAAGATAAGTAAATCTTTAGGGGATAATCAATGAGTCATGGATACTATTATATCATTGGAATTCTTTTTCTTTTTTAATCCAATCATATCAAACTAGTTTGTCGAGTAAATTAGTCTGTTTAAAATGTCATCTTATTATTCAGTGAAGTAATTGAACTGTTTATAGACAGATACATAGATAAATTGTAATCTGAATTATTCATATCGTTCATAGTTGAGTTGAGTTCATGAGTCAATTGAAGTTAGACTATCATGTGAAACTTGAAAGCACTGAATGATCGTTTTGTCTTTGTATGAGACTCCTTAGTGACAGTGCGCATCAACGATCTAACCTCGTGAGATTCGGACCCAGGAACTATCTGTCTCACGCGCTACCGATTAACGAATAGATCACAATTTTGTGGATTGAGTTGAAATTAGATATCGCTGGATGCCAACCAGCTCAGTGATCTAGTGGTCAAGCTTTCGCGCGCGATACTGATAGGCCCTGGGCTCGAGTCTTGCGAGGCGGGATCGTGGATCCACAAAATTTCTCTCTGATTATATCTTTAATATTTGAGTTCATGAGTCAATTGAAGCATCATGGTAAACTTGGAAGCACTGAACTGTCGTTCCATCCTTTATATATATCACAAGATGGTATTAGTTATTAGTTACAATGTTAATCAGAATGTAGTATATTGACTAAACTTATTACATTCTATATTGTTATTAAAACAAACAAGTAGATAGTTAAATACGGATTTTTCAGTAGATCACGGATGTATACCTAATATACAGGATAAGTTAATTGAATTTTCCTTCTCGATGTGCACTTACAAATTCAGTTTGTCTTGAATACATATCTATAGTGAGCGTACTATTAGGCAAATGAATGAGTGGACATTTGTCAGCTTGATCTGAAGGAGGCCAGACAAAGACAATATCCAACATTAAATCTTATAAGATCAAGTTTTCCACTTGTAACTTAATTATACTAAGGCTGTAGTAGATTAGATTATAACAGTCTTTGATAAAAAGATGACGATATGTATTTTGTTGATCAAATAATATAATTAAGTGTACTTCAGTTCATGGAATACGAAGAAGAAGTTTGTAACGACAGTTCTCTTTCATTCTACCGATTATATCATAAGATGAATCATGACAGGTATAAACATGTTTTAGAGATTGACTAATAAACTTTGCAATACAAATTGGCATCAGCAATAGTAGTATGGAAAACTAAGGAGTTGGTTTGTAGAGGTTCATTTGATTGGCAAAGACTCTTACCGATTCAATATCACTAATTAACTATGAAATCTTCTGGTATTTTGATAGGAAACTATGAACCTGTGGAGTTGATCAAGTTGAAAATAACTTAAGACAGTTACATACTGATAATATCATTTAATCACTAATTAGTAACTAATCTTATCTATCATACACATAGTTCCGTTTATTATCTTAAAAAGAGCAAAAACAAAGATTGGTGTAGAATAATATGATTTCATTATACTTCATTAGGTTTTCATCAGCCGCTTGCAACTCGTATGATATTTAAAATCTAAGTTATTACACATATTGACATACTTATACATATGATGAGGATGATTATAGATGAATATGTGTGTCATGATGTGGCGAAGATTTCGATAGAGTTAATGAGGCCATAAAAATTTTGTTTCGAATACATAAAGTATGTGAGGGTGTTAGGTTTAAAGCTATCATGAGTTCACTAAATCGGCGAACGAGAACAAAGACTCAGTAACCAAAGACCAGTAACTAGCTATTTGATGCGTCCCAGCCGCGTTAACTAGAGGGAGAAGTTCAAGTTTGGAATGGGGAAGTCTATTCCGCAAACAGCCAGAAACGAGCGATAACAACAAACACAAATCAAAACGTATATATTACAGCACAAAACTGTTCTTGGGGAGAGTTAACAAATAGCATACTAAAAGACACAACAAATCAATAGCGTTTAAGATTCCCCCAAGTGGGAAATATAACATGAAGGAGAAAAGAGCGCCTTTGGTGCGAAAACAAAGAAATTCGAATTTTCTAAATAAAATTACAAAATTATGTCCTTTTCCAAGTAAGTTCTGTGGATCTAACTTCCCCAACAGAGGGAATGTTCTGGAACATTGAAATAGTGATCAGAATTCATAGAGTTAACATATACTGGATGATTATGTAATGAAATAACTGAAAACAGATTAATGGTAGGAAAGAAAGATATGGATTGAAATCAGTAAGTTATGAATTGAAGAAAAATCACAATGGTATAATCAAACTTCAGAAAGAGTTGAAATAATGAATGATGCAATAAAAAGGAATGTAATGTTATTAATGTTTCTTTCTGAACGCATATATCAGATTTTAGACGTTTGATCGCTATGACTTCGGGAAATATCAAAAGGTGAAATTCAATTATTCGCTAATCACATTGATAGATTTCCGTGTATCAACTTGACATCCTGTGTCAAGGAGATGTTTCGAGATATTACTTCAGAATGATTTTAATCCGTATGATCTAAGACTCTCTAGAATATGTTCTTTGGATCGGACATAAGCCCTCATTTCTGTTTTACTGATGTAACTGCTTTGACAGATACATGTGGATTTGTATACCTAGTCAATGGTAACATGAAAAGGATACCTATCGATCTTTGATTGAATTAAAGAACATGTTGTTTTGAACAAGAAAATCAGTTTAGCTATAGGACAAATTCTTGTCAATTCAGGTTTTACTCTTATGTTGGTTGATCCTGTCACATCATCACCTTTGAAGTTGAATAAATATAGGTTTTTTGTTTACTGTAGTTTCTTTGGGTTTTTTATCTTCATGTTGTGCATATTTCTTGGTAAATTTCAGTGAGTACCCGTTGCTTTTTAGACACCTTTCCAGATCCATTAGTTCCTCTTCCAGTGTATCGGCAGTACATATGCTTTCTGTTCTGTGAAACAGTGTTTCAACAAGTGCTCTTTTGTAAGTGATTGGACAAAATCTATTAAAATGGAGATAAATTCTATTCTATGTGTCTTTTCTATAGACTGAACGTTTTATTGCAATATCAAGAAGATAGAACTTGTTTTCATTTCCATGTTCCATAGTAAACGGGATATTTTTATCAGCTTCGCTGAAAAGTGTCAATAGATCTGTTTCACGTTGCTTTTATTATTACATACGATAAAGGTGTTATCAACATACTTAGAGTGTTACGTCATTCGACTGATCGCTCCTTTGAGCTCGGTTTATTTTTCAAGATTAACCATTGCAATATCTGCTGGAACATCAGGTAACAGGCTCCCCATTACTGAACCATTAGTTTGTCTGCATATATCACTATTGAACTGAAACTGAACATCTTTTGTATACATGATTAACAGTAGTTTGAAATTTGATGCTGGTGGAGTTAGAAAGTCAGAATGCCGGAAAATTATGTCTATGGTTTCAAAAAGTGATATCTTAGTAAATAGTAGTGTTACATCAAAAGAAGCCATAAACTGACCAGCAATATTTATGTGGTCCATACTGTCGACAAATTCAAATGGATCTTTTCATGTTTGCGTGGCTAATGGTTGATGGTCTGGCTTTAACTTATCCGCTAACCAGAGTGCAGCTATGTGGTAAGGTGAATTAACTATTGACAGCATAGATCTAAGAGGAATATCTTGTTTATGTATCTTTGATAAATCATACATGTGGGGCAAATAAGGCCCACGAGGTCGTAGGCAACTGTAAGTGGAATTATCAATCATCTTCAGGAGATCCCTGAATACATTCGTGATTCTTTTCTCAGTTGATTTAGTTAAGTGCTTGTCACCTATATCTAACTTTAATCTCATATGATCCCTTAAAATGGACTTCATCTTAGAGACATAATCTGTTGTTTTCATTAAAACAACACCTGAACCTTTAACAGATCGTAATATCATTACATCATTTCGCTTAAGATTTCGTAGTACTTTCAAATGAACTTCGGACACACATTTCGACTGTGGCGTGGTCGAAATGATGTATTGATTCGCAATAGTTTAGATTTAAATCAGCTTTTCTTTTCTTCATTAACGGGGTACAACTCTCCCAATCTCAAATTTGTCCAGTCTTTTAGAGTTGATCGATTTCTAGAAATCAAATTTAAATGTTACCTCTAGTTTAACTAATTCTACGTCACAGGTATTATTTTAATTTTAGGTATTTGGAAATAGGCTGCAAAAAATCGCGGAGACAGGTCCTATCGATTGGCTGTACAATTGATTGATAGATGTCATGTGTGTTAGGTCATTCGTAGTTGAGGTATGAAAGAACAATAGAGCTTGTAAAAGACAACTCAAGAACGATGTGCAAATGGTGCATTAAATTCACTGTTCCCATATTTTACAAATACAGTGTGTGGTTTTGCTTAATACAATAAATTGGTTTACCCTTCCCAAGTCTTCGTTCATTATACTATGACAAACAATGTATAAGTACTGAATAGGAATTATTCATTCAATAGTCAATGAATGAATGGTTCTTTGTGTCTGGACGCCATAAATGCAATAAATATTGTGTTGCGTTTTAATCACGATCTAATTGAAAGTTCAATGTTTTATTAAAAACTACATATATATCTTTGTATTTTAATTGTTAAATTCATGAGCCAATTGAAGCTAGACCACCATGGAAAACCTGGAAGCACTGGACAGCTGTTTCGTCCTATTGTGGGACTCCTGATCAGTGCGCATCCACGATCCCGCCTCGCAAGACTCTAACTCAGGACTTATCAGTCTCGCGCATGAGCGCTTAACCACTAAGCCATTGAGCCGGCCGGCTTCCAACGGTGTTAATATGTAACTTCAACCAATCTACGAAATTGCGTCACCATCACCATTGTCTTCAGTGAGCTGATATCTCACAACAGACCTGGTTGAACTCCACTGGTCACGGCTTCTCATTAGAACTCCAGGAGTGTCTCTTGAAGTCAGTCACTAGTGAGCAGTTGATTATTATCAGTGGTCTAATGGTTAAGCGCTCGCACGTGAGACTGATAGGTCCTGGGTTCGAATCTCATGGGCGGTGGGATCGTGGATGCGCGCTCCTGAGGAATCCCATACTGAGACGAAACGGCCGTCCATTGCTTCCAGGTTTTCCATAATGG
This sequence comes from Schistosoma intercalatum, assembly GCA_944470365.2. Classification (NCBI taxonomy): domain Eukaryota; kingdom Metazoa; phylum Platyhelminthes; class Trematoda; order Strigeidida; family Schistosomatidae; genus Schistosoma; species Schistosoma intercalatum. Next base: position 15,798,372 of record OX103728.1, read on the forward strand.
TCTAGCCTCAATTGACTCATGAATTCAACTACTGAAATTACTAACATCTCCACAAAACCCCTTCTGATAATTAATTGTCTCCAAATATTGATTGTTATTACAATGAGCATATATTTCCTCTCCCTCCTCTCATTTGATCTTTGCAATAAGTAAAGCATTTATGTTTAATAGTTTTAAGGTCAATTATACTTGACTAGTCATTTTGTTGCTTTCTAATAATCAAATTACATTTATTCCTACCTATCATATGATGATGATGATGATGATGATGGTAGCAATAAACTCATCTACCAGTTCGTTATCTGGAATACACAAACCTAAATATCATTACTACAACAACTTCATGAGTAATTATTGTTAAATTCACTTAATCAAATGTAATTACTTACCTAGAAAGTAATAATAAGTATGATTCACAGTGTTATATAATCTATTCTATAATATAAATAATGAAATATTCTTCTATATAGATGATTCATAGATGTGTACACTTTACCTTAAAGGTGTTAATGAGCTCTCGAACTACATACAGATCTATAAACTTCAAATTTGATTAGAATAACTGTGATGATAAGTGTCTATTAAGTAACCAAGTGTGTGAGTACGTGTATATGTGTGTGTGAGTACGGTTAGAGTGAGGTAATCAACACAATTTGAAAGAATGAAAGATAAACGAAAAGGGTAGGTAAAATTGAGCCATTTTATTTTCTATATTGAATTATATATAGTCCACTATTCTTTTTTCAACTAAGAGGTAAAAAGAAATTCCTTTAAACGAGTGAATATATTTTTAAGGTAAAATAAATGAATGGAAGAGCAAAAAGATTTAATTAAAGGAGTTGAAATACTCACATGATTCAATGGTTCAAGAGACAAAGTACGCATAGACAGATACACACACATACAATGAATAATTACTTACTTATGCCTGTTAGTCCGCATTGAAGAGCATAGGTCACTCACCAGCATTCTCCATACAATCCTGTCCTGGGCAATCCTTTCCAGTTCTTTCCAGTTTTTATTCATCCTTTTCATATCTGTTTCTATTTCCCGACGTAATTTATTCTTTGGCCTTCCTCTTTTCCACTTCCATTCAGGATTCCAAGTTAGCACTTGGTGATTTGCTTAATGTATGTCCTATCTATTTCCATCGTCTTTTCCTAATTTCCTCTTCAGCTGCAAACTGGTTTGTTCTCTCCCACAGTAGGCTGTTGTTGATGGTATTCGACCAACGGATATTGAGTTTATAAATACTTGTACTTCCGATGATGGTCGTCGCTAACTTTGGAGCGGTTACGAGTTCACTTAGACTGCGAACGGAAGCCAAGACTCAGTGACCAAAGACCAACAAGCTAGCTATTCGATGCGACCCAGCCTCGCTAACTAGAGGAAGAAGTCCAAGCCTGGAATGGAAAAGTTTATTCCGCAAACATCCATAAACGAGCGATAACAAAAACACAAATCAAAACGTATATATACAGCACAAAACCGTCTTTAGGAAGCGTTACAAGCGTTACATATTAAAAGACACAACGAACCGATAGCGTTTAAGATTTTCTCAAATGGGAAATACAACATGAAAATGACATGTGTTTTTGGCGCGAAAACAAAGAAATTCAAATTTTCTAAATAAAATTACAAAATTATGTCCTTTTCCAAGTGAGTTCTGTGGATCTAACGTCCCTAACAGTTATGGTATTTCTTCAAGTTTCAGCTCCATACAGTAGAACTGTCTTGACGTTCGTATTGAAGATTGTGACTTTGATGTTGGTTGACAGTTGTTTTGAGTTCTATATGTACTTCAGTTTTGGGAATGCTGTCCTTGCTTTGTCATTCCTTGACTTCACATCTGTATCAGATCCTCCTTATTCATCGATGATTCTGTCCCGGTACGTGAAAATTTCCACACTTTCCAGAACTTCGTCATTAAGTGCGATTGTGTTAGTGTTCTCCTTGTTGTAACTCACTAAAAAACGTTAACCAGAAAAAAAACAGAATGATTAGAAACTCTTTAAAATTCATTAACTGAACAACTTTTTGTAACTTATGAAGTTGCGGGCAGGATCGTTGTTTCGCGCTGCTGAGGAGTCCCACAATAGGATGAGACGGTCGTTCAGTGCTTCCAGGTTTTCCATGGTGGTTTAGCTTCAATTGACTCATGGTTTCAACTATTAAAAATTACTATAATATACACAAAACCCTTTCTGATATTATGAAGATGCATTTATTGCTTAACTGAACGCTCGATTCGGTTCCATGAACGCTTCTAATAATCCCAGGCTAAATCTAATACGAGCGTAAAGGTGTAAAGTGATTTAAAAAAACTCTACTTCAAGATTAGTTTATGTATTAAAAAATCTGGGGTATTTATAGTATTTCAGATGGCCGTGGGCTTCTAGAATTTTCCGGAACCATAATAAATAGATTAGCGGTATAGGTAATTAATGAATTAGAAATGTGATATGTGACCCTTCAATTCTTAGGTGCTTCTCAAAAACGTCTATTCAATACTGATTGAATAAAATGTTTCTCAGCGTTCTTAATGCCTCTTTGGATATTTTGAGGAACAGTAAGGGTCTCTCCAATAAAATGATTAGACTTCAAACATACTGATACTGTCTAAGTTAGCATTTTTCTTTTTCAAAACATGTGTGCATAATATCTGAATGACTGATGTTGTCTTCGTTTGATTCTTTTCAACATACTGTTAAATTATGAATTTGTTCATATCGCTGATATTCAAAACAGGGATTATGAATAACTCACTTAGGATTATACTCTTTTCGACATCTTTTCTTGCCAAATGTTAATGTTTTCATAGGTATCCATGAGGAATTAAGATTATGATTTACAATTGATGTTTAGGGTTAGGAATTAGATTTGAGGTTTTCATCACAAACTGATATCAGCTATAATGCCAAAATGCTATTTAGTCAACTGAATGAATGAATTTCGAGGCCAAAATCCAAGACCTGTTGTCGTAAATCTGATTGATTCGTCCATAAACTATAGTCTCGCTCTCATACTACTACAAAGACTACTATTATATACACTACTAGTAGTGTTTTCTCTTTCATCTAACGTTCACTCTCATGTCACTTAACAGATTTTATTCAAGTCTTGTTATTTGTTAAATGAAACGTTATTTTTTGAGGTCAGTAAATCGTCTTTGAAAGCTAATTCAAACACGTAAACATGGTTCATGATGAGATGTGGCATATAATCAACTTTATTCAAGACTTACATTTGTTTTACCCAACTAATTCATAGTATAAGATTGAAATAATCTTCAGATTTAACTGAAAATTGTTTAGAAAGTACATGACTATTATTGAGAACTTGTAAAGAATGATAAGGTTGTAGTGAACGAGAACACAAGTAGGGACAATCGAATGTATTTCAACACAAAATTACAGAACATCTTAGTACAATCTGAGAACCATACATTTGAAAAATGTCAATCAATTATGTTAGACTTCATTGTTCCTTCGTTTCCACACCAATCATTCTCTGCGCTTCGATCTTCTTAACTTTCTGCCTCCAGGTATTTCAATTTCGATTGATAATACATACTACTTATATCTGTCAACACCAGTAGTACACACTACAAGGTGATTGATATTGATTATTTCGCAAATCACTTTTGTTGAATAGTTAATTTCACTCTCTAATATAAAAAAACAAATTTATCATCAAACTAGAAAAATAGTCCTCTCAAATTAATGTAACTTGGCAAATTGTAATGATAATGGTTTAAATCTGACTTGCTTTTAGTCTGATATTCTTCGAATAGTCTCGTTTTGTAAAGTCGATCAAATTAAGAGTGTATTAATAAGTTGCATGATGACATTGAATGATAGTTGCGAATTATCTTAACTTGACTTAAAATGCGAACATTTGCAGTGTCATGTTATGATCTACTATTATGCTGACAACTTCACTTATCTTGGAAGTCTGATCAGCCCTAATGAGTTGGTGTCTGACGAAATCTCAGCACGGATCCGAAAGGCTTGTTTGGCTTTTGCCAACTTCAGTCACCTGTGGAAAAGGTGAGATATCCGTCTATCAATTAAGGGACGAGTATACTGCACAGTAGTTCGTTCTGTTCTACTTTACGGCTGCAAAACGTGGCCTTTAAGAGTAGAAGATACTCGTAAGCTACTAGTATTTGACCACAGATGCCTTAGAAATATTGCTTGCATCTGCTGGGATCATCGGGTAAGTAATAGTGAGGTTAGACGCAGGGTATTAGGGAATGATGGTAAATCAGTTGATGAGGTGGTGCATCTTCATCGACTGAGATGGTTGGGCCATGTGTTGCGAATGCCTGAACAATGATTACCAAAACGCGCAATGCTGACTAGTGTAGGGGATGATTGGAAGAGTTAGAGGCGGCCAAACCAAGACGTGGCATCAGTGCTTAAAGACACCAACTTCTGGTCTGAACCATTTTGGTAGACGCAGATTACGTGGTTGGGGTCCGCGTGACTATCGTAAACAATAGTTGGAGACTCTATGTGACATGGCTTAGAATCGATCACAATGGTGTGGGTGTATACACACTCAGTCTTCCCTCAAACCGTGAGATTAAAATCGCTTCATATCTTTCCTTCTACTAACTAATTCTTTCCTTCTGTACTATGTCCTTACATGCAATTTTTCTTTTATATATTACCACCACTAAATTAACTACATCTATGAATTCGGTGTTCATCTTGTTTTGCTGATGAGGTATGGCAACTTGGACCGATTCACATATGTGCCTGGTTCTACGTTGTAGCTGACTAACTGACTGACTGACCATTCTATTGTTTGACTGACTTAGATTAAGTATGTATATAACGCTGTACTACTCTAAAGCTAAATACTAATATCTACAACTCTTGAGTAATTTTCTGGAAATAAACTATTCTATACAAATACATATAGAGAACAATAAAGATTAGTCGAATAATGAATACTTCACTCTCATATCCATTGTCCCGTTTATCATCTTGAAGAGAGAAATAATAAAGCTTTAAACGAAATAGCATTAAATCATTCCATGTTGTTGAGTTCATAATAATGACTTGTAAATGTTACAGATTGTAAGTAATTGATGAGAACCTAATGTCACGAAATGACATTAGGTTAATTTTGTTCATACTGTATTTGACAATCAGATTTTATGTGGTTCGTCTGAATCTGCTCATTACATTACATAATTTTTGAACTTAGTATCATAGTTGTACTGTTATCGCATTATGCTCCAAATCTTCCTGTCAGACACCATCATCAACAACCTACTGTGGCAGAGAACAAATCAATTCCCAACTGAACAGAAAATTAGAAAAAGATGATGAATATGTATAGGTCACACTATACAGAAATCATCAAACTACATTACAAAGCAAATCTTAATTTGGAATCTTTAATGCAAACGAAAAGATGTCAACTAAAGAATATGTTTCACCAGTAACAGGAGGCAAGCATTAAGAGAAAAAATAGCATTTAACAACAACTAGAAAGGACACTCCAGGAAAGTATGGTTTAAAGATTATTTTGATTGAGATCATGAACTTAATTGAAAAAACTTAACAATCTCCATAACTTCTAAACTGATAATTACCATGTGATCACTAGTGACTAGCTTCATGAGTAAATTCTCGGAGTTCTGGTGAGAAGTCGTGACCAGTGGAGCTAATCCGTGTCGGGCAGAAACAGATGTCTACCTCAGTACAATGGAAGACGGTCGCGCAACTTCGTGGATTGGTTGAGGTTAGATACTATCACCATTGGATGCCGGCCTGCTCAGTGGTTCAGTAGGTTAAGCGAGACTGAAGGCCCTGGGTTCGAACCCCGCAAGCGGGATCGTGGATGTACACTGCTGAGGAGTCTCACAATAGGACGAATCGGCCGTCCAGTGTTTCCAGGCTTTCCATAGTGGTCTACCATCAATCGGTTCATGATCTCAATCCAAAAAAACTTAACAATCTCCACAACCCATAAACTTATAATAGTTTAAAGATTTCTGGTCAACGGCCTATTCCCCATTAAGGAGTAACATGCATAAGTAAGTAAACAATAGCAATCGGTAAGGTATTTGGTTCATCATGGAAACTATCCTTTCAAAGTAAACAAATTTCTATATCAACCTATATCTAATTTACTATGGAAGAAGAGATAAGAATTATGATTTTGATGTTTAAGATTGAACAAGTAACTCTGTTATGATTATTATTATTACCACCAGTAACTAATAACAACCGAAGTAAACAGTCATTCAGATTTGTATTTTCACTTATGGAACTATTCATTGTTACTACATGAAAAACAACCATAGTGTCAACAATTATTAATATGATTATTTTGTTTTTCAATTACACTTGAATAGCAATCAATAATAATATTTTTATCTAACCCCCCATCACTGTGGTTTTTCTAACATAAATCAATATTTCAATAGTTGAGATCGTGAGTCGATTAAGCTAGACCACCATGGGAAACTTGGAAGCACTAGACAATCTCCAAGAGGTATTTCCCGGAGTTCTAGTGACCAATAAAGTTCAATCGGGTCTGTTTTGAAAAAGTAATTCACTGAACACAATGGTGGATGTATCGCTCAATTTCGTAGATTAGTTGAAGTTAGACATTAACAACAGTGGTTAAGCGCTAGAGCGCGAAGCTAATAAGTTCCGGGTCCGGATCTCGCAAGCCGGGACCGTGGATGCGCACCGCTCAAAAGTCCTACAGTGGGACGAAACGGTCATCCAATGTTTCCAGGTTTTTCATGGTGATCTAGCTTCAATTGACTCATAATCTCAACTATTGAAATTAATATAATATCCACGAAAACCCCTTCTGATATAAATGAATATCATGTTGACAAGTGTTTGGGAAAAAATCAGATTAAATTTAATTAATGGCTAATAATGAAATCTAGAACTTATGTTTTGCCTTATTTAAGATTAATTAACTAAATGTGAATGGTTCAGCCTTTTGTTGATTCCCACACTTAGGACTCGAATCTAGCATGTTTCTTTCCAATTAGACAATGGGTTATCCTTTAAACTATAGAGTATAGATAGGGAATAATTTGAGTTTTATATGCAACGGTTTGTATTTTCCGGTTGATGATGTTAAGGATAATAAATGATCAGTTTATTTTATTGGCAAATACATCTAATCGATGAGTCCTAAATAGGGAGAAACACTCATTCTATATTCCCCTATTATCTATTATTCAACCTAATTAAAAACATAAAATTAAATGACCATATTCAGGTGATCCATTCAGGGTAAACATATCCCAATAGAGAATGACTAATCTCAAACTTTATCCACAACAAACCCTTACAAATAAACTGAAAAAGATTGATGAACCAAAGATTATCATTATTGTGAATGATTCATCTAAAATATATAGGTTTTTCAGTTCTTATAGTTCATGTATAATGAATGAGAACTCAAGTGGGGACAACCAATTTATTGTTTGGTACTAAATTACAGAATATCTTCACAGAATATGAGAACCGTACATAGAATACACCATTTTCAAATCTATCAATTGTGCTTCATATTCCGTATGATCCTTCTAGTTCATAATTCTTTTCTGTTTCACTTTCTATTTTCTTAAAATCGATCTTCTTAGCCTTCTTTTGCCAGGTATTCCAATTCTGATTGGTGTTAAATACTACTTATATGTGTCAACATAAGTACCATACATCAAAATACTAACTGACTGCCGTAACTGACTCAGGTGACAGGGTTTGAACCTGCACCATACTATTTTAAAATCGAATATTTTAAACCTCTAAGTTACCTACTCTTTGTTAAAGTGAAAAAAATCAATAAGAGGTTGTGGAAATTGTGGAATTTCATTGAAATAATGAACCGATATAAATTGGTGAAAGTTCAACGACCAAACCATCCAGTTCAGAGAACAAAACTCTATCAAAATCATCCACCTGGGCTACAAGTCTTTTCCACTAGCTAGATATTTGACCACCATTGAAAACCTGGGAGCACTGGACAACCGTTTCATCCTCCTATGGGCAACCTTAGTGGTAAATCGATAAAAGCATGATAAACTGACGGCCTTCAGTGAACCAATCAAAATTAGGACAACTCCTCAGGTATTTTGAATGGATTTTAAAGTTCAATGATAGATAACGTATACATTATTATCATTAATAAGATCAAAATTGCCAAGTATTTGTTTTCTAAAATGATTAAAACCAATAAAGTTGTCTATTATCCAACCAAAAATTACAAAACATTCTTGCTCCTAAAGCGGATTATATGTTAAAGTACTTGATGTATTCATTGAAGCTAGATAGTATTACCATTTTCCTAAACTTACTATACATCCCAATCCTAAGTTTCTCAAGTTTGTAAACAGAAGGGTGGCAAAGCATTGAATTATAGCTGATGTTAGTCCCTGTTAAAAACTCTGACTTTAATTCATAAGCATAACTTAAAATTACAGTTTAACCCTGAATCCCTAACTCTAACCTCTTCACATTATGACTTAAGTCAATCGGTAAAGAAAACTCTATGGGGTGATAACCCCCAATTTACAACCTTAGTCTAACTCGTAATAATGTAAACCTGACCGTTTTTCGTTTACTACAAAGAATAATTTGGCATGTGAGGGTTAATTACTCAGATCAACACTTTTATTCCACAGTGATTTTATTGTTGTTTTTTTTTTGTTGTTGTTAATTTTTGTGTGACTATTCACTGTTTCCTGATTGGCTGATTAGTTTCCCTCTATGGGTTATCAGTACACTAACTCCGACCTGATACTCTAATTTCGAACTGCCATCTGTATACTACTATTCAAATAATCAGTAGCAAACTGTAACAAATAAAAAATAACTTGGTAAGTTTGGACAGCTTGTTAATAATCAGCTCTAAGAAAACAGGACATACTGATGTGACTAGGTTATAAGTGGGAATACGTCAGTGATTAATTGTGTTAATGTTATAATAATTATAATGAAGAGTCTTTCATGAGTCCTAGCTAATTGTGGAATCAAATCGATTCATAGTTCAATAAAAATTACCTATCCACTTGAAGGTTCTCTATTGAGTGATAGGTAGGTAGTAAGTATCGGATGCAATTAACTAAAATCAAATTATCTCTGATTCTATGATGTATCAATAACAAACTATTACTCATTAGACTATGATGACAATAATGAGAATATAAAAGAGATTGACAAGCCAAGTATATTTTGAGCTTAAATTAATCCAAAAAACAGTATCCATGCAAATAATTGAATCAAATACACTATAAAGATATCTTCACATTTACCTGAAGGTCATAGTTTCTGTCCTCAATTGGTTTGTATATGTATATTGTCGAAGTATTCCATGCCGACAACTTTCAATCAATATCAAAGTCACAATTTTCAATACGAACATCAAGACAGTCCTACTGTACGGAGCTGAAACTTGGAGAAATATCACAACCATCAGCAAGAAGGTACAAGTATTCATAAATAGCTGTCTACGCAAAATACTCAGTATCTGTTGGTCGGATACCATCAACAACAGCCTACTGTGGGAGAGAACAAACCAGCATTCAGCTGAAGAGGAAATTAGGAAAAGATGATCGACGTGGATAGGACATACATTACGCAAATCAACAAACTGCATCACGAGGCAAGTTCTAACTTGGAATCCTGAGAGTAAGTGGAAAAGAGGGAGGCCAAAGAACTAATTACGTCGGGAAATAGAAGCAGATATGAAAAGAATGAATGAAAACTGGAAAGAGCTGAAAAGGATTGTCCAGTACAGGATTGTATGGAGAGTGCTGGTGAGCGACCTATGCTCCTCAATGTTTTGAGATAGTAACTCACTGAACACAATGGTGCATGTGTCACTCAACTTCGTGGATTAGTTGAAGTTAGACCTTAACACCATTGGATGCCGGCCGCCTCAGTGGTCTAGAGGTTAAGCACTCGCGCGCGAGACTGATAGGTCCTGGGTTCGGATCCCGTGGGACGAGGTCCATCACTAAGACGGAACGGCCGTCCAGTGCTTCCAGGTTTTCCATGGTGATCTAGCTTCAATTGACTCGTGATTTCAACTATTAAAAATTACTATCATATCCACAAAAATCCCTTATTCGTACTTACTTACTTACTTACGCCTGTTTCTCCCAATGGAGCATAGGCCGCCGACCAGCATTCTCCAACTCACTCTGTCCTGGGCCTTCTTTTCTAGTTCCATCCAATTCTTGTTCATTTTTCTCATGTCTATCTCCATTTCTCGACGTAATGTGTTCTTTGGTCTTCCACTTTTCCTTTGGCCTTGAGGATTCCATGTGAGGGCTTGTCTTGTGACGCAGTTGGGTGCTTTCCTCAATGTGTGTCCTATCCACTTCCAGCGCTTCTTCCTGTTTTCTTACTCCGCTGGGATCTGGTTTGTTCTCTCCCACAGTAGGTTGTTGCTAATAGTGTCCGGCCAATGGATCTGAAGTATTTTGCGTAAACAATTGTTAATAAACACCTGTATTTTCTGGATGATGGCTTTCGTAGTTTTCCAGGTTTCTGCCCCATACAGTAGAACTGTCTTGACATTTGTATTGAAAATCCTGACCTTGGTGTTGGTTGACAGTTGCTTTGAGTTCCAGATGTTTCTCAGTTGTAAATATGCTGCTCTTGCTTTGCCGATCCGCGCCTTCACATCTGCATCGTACTATTCAATAACTATTCTTCCAATCGATCAACTGTTATCTTCCTAATTAAGGTTAAATATGTAGAATATCATTAAATTAAAATAGAATATAATTTTTAAAGAGAATTAGCCGGAAGAATGATTTTCTGTTTTTCAATTAGGTAAAAGTGAAGAACCTTTTTTAAGCATGATTATATGCGACAATAAAGAGATTATATCATAGATAAAACTAGAAAAAAGGATAGTTACAATTCAATATAAAAGGAAGTGAAATGTTCACATTTCAAAACAACAACCACTATCACTACAACAACAACCGCCACCACCACCACAACAACAACAACCACAACCACCACCATCACCACCACCACCAAAACAACCACAACAGCGACCACCACCACCACAACAACCAAAGAAGAGAGAGAATATTTAGTGATTATACTCGTTGATATATTTTATAAGAAGTGAGAAACCAAGACAACATTAATTTTCTCATGTAGTATATTTATTTATGTAACCATAGTGATTAACCGACTAGAAGGTATAATTATTTAATTAGAATTATTGAATCAGTAATGATTGAATAATAAACATAAACATTGTTTATATTGTAACAATGTTTAAATTAAATTAAATTAGACTAGAGACAAATTTGATTATATTCTATTTGTATCAGAAAGGGTTTTGTGAAGAATGTAGTAATTTCAACAGTTGAGATCATGAGTCGATTGAAGATAAACCAACATAGAAGACCTGGAAGCATTGGACGGTCGTTTCGTCCTAGTGTGAGACTCCTCAGCAGTGCGCATCCACGATCTCGTCCCACGGGATCCGAACCCAGGACCTGTCGGTCTCACGCGCAAGCACTTAACCACTAGACCACTGAGCCGGCCGGGATCCAGTTTTGGTAATGTCTAACTTCAACTAATCCACAAAATTGAGCGACACATCCACCATTGTCTTAACATAATGATTTTCAAGCCATTAGTTCCTTTTATAAATTTCGATAGAACAATGAGAAAACGGAGTTAATCTGAAAAATATGGTGTATTTGCGTTATATATTCCGAACAATCTAGTCACAACTATACTAGTCAAGGTATTTTATATTTTTAAAAAATTAATAAATGATTTTAAATAAAGAAGGAAGATAAATTAACATGGGAAATTGTTCCATTATCCTAGGCCAAAAATGACTTAAGGATTACCAGGGCAAATTAAAGGTTACGGAAAATTGTTTTTTGTACACATAAGGGAGGGGAGTTTAAATTTACGAATAGCCAAGGCTTCTATAGACCTGAGAATTCGTTATTAACAATTTATAAACAACGTTTAAAAAGTTATATTGATGCCTATTCTATAACTTGCTTTGGTTGTGTGTTTTGCTGTCGATGAAGGTGGTTTTCTACTTCCCACGTTGATAGGAACATTTGACATTAACTAGTTTTGAAGTCATCTAGGCACATGTTTTATAACCCTTGATTGTATTGCTAGATTCCTCCTCCTTGTGTATGTGTGTCCACACAAATATGTAAAGTCGTAAATACAATAAGATGTGACGTAATTATGCATGCATTGTCTAGGTCTATTTGGAGTCATGGGCTTAATTCTTTTAATCATAACCAGTTTAGTAGCATAATAGGTTTTCACGATGACTACTTTTAATCTCTGTCTTAAAATCATATTGTTAGCTTCATCTCTAAACGAAAGAGAGATATAAACGGTTCTCATTGGAACAGAATGAAAGAGGAGTTTTGGTGTTTACTGACTAATGTACCTATTCATAAACTTTCGTGAATAAATTACCTTGACAAGTATATGTATGTGATCAGATTGTTCGAAATGTCTAACGTAACTACATCACATTTATTTTTTTAGTATCAAAACTACATCTTCTCATTGTTCTACCGAAATAATAAATCACCTTTGTCTTGATTACAATTCATTTGGCTGAAGTAAAACGACAATTCGCAACTCTTTACTTATTTAGGCGTGTGTCTATATTTGTTTGTGCCTATTTAATACAATAAACGCGGAGCGAACATCAACTCTGAGATGCAGCTACATCCAGCTGACGAGTCCTAAATAGGATGAAGCGCGCGTCAAACCGGATCCCATTGCTAGCCACTATTCATATTTGCTTAAAAAGCTTATGACTTAAGACTATATCGAGGCAATTTGCACAGGATGCATATATGCAACATAAGACTGATCAATCGCAGTCCTAAATAACAATCAGAGGATACAAGTTAAACAACAACAAGTGAAGTTAAACTTCACCCTATTGCACAAGCAGGTGGCTATCAGGACTCAGTACCTAAGTGGATAACGCAATGGGGTTTGAAGTGAACGGTGCTGGGTTCGAGTCCCAGACTAAACATCAACTCTAAGATACAGGTACATCCAGCTGCCAATTCCCAAATAGGACGAAATGCACAGCCTGGATTCCACTGCTAACCACTATCCATCTTTGCTTAAAAAACTTGATTCATGTCATTGTTTACTACTTACATAGATCAAGTTCTTGTTGTTGTTGTTGTCGTCACAATCATCTACTACCATTTAATTATATCGAACCATCAATATTCACAATTATGTTCAAATAAAATTACAAAACAAACACGACGTAATATTCATACATGGCAAAGAGAAAGATTCAGTAAAGAAGGTGGTATACACAGTGAAATAGTTCGACTTAATCATGAATATAGATAAATGTACCTTTGCATGCATGTATGCATACATACCTGTGTGTATGTGTGCGTATACGCCTGTATCTAAGTCTATACAAATATAATGCATAATAAATTGGATACAGTATATTGTGGATAACTGGACTTTTACACTAGGTGACTATTACAATGAAATGTTTATAAATGTCATTACATTGAAATTAAAATAGAAAAACTACTCCCTCTTTATGATAAGCTATAAGGAAAAAGAAAACATGCCATTTTCAACAAACAATATTGATTATCAATATTAATATTCCATAATAGTTTATACTTAGGAGAAGATGGTCATAATCAATAAAATTACATGATCGTATACAGTTTCTTCAATGTGTAATGTTAAACAGGAGAGTGTAGTGTAGTGTAGTGTTTATATACAACACACTCACATATATACATACACACATGGATAGAACATACTCAATTCTACCTTTCAACAATCTATGATAACATAGACAACAATGTACTGCTATACTTGTGATTCATTTTCGAATTAATTAAATGTCACATGACATCATGTAATAGTTACTAATGGGAAAAAATGTAATTATTTTTCTAGGAAAAAAAATAATTGTAAAGGTAGTTATATATTTTTTGAGAGATTTTGGTGACAGGGGATTTTCAATGTTCCCTCCCCCACCCCTCTACAGGGAATGAAATTATTTATTTGGCATATTGCCAATTGATCAATTTGATGAAATCTAGAATTTGGATGTTTTTTTAATAGTTTTGGGAATTGAATTTGTAAATGATGAGGTTTCGATTCAATGGTCTAAAAGAGATAAGTGTTTATGTGCTAGATGGAAAGTTCTGGGCTTGATTTCTGGTTGATGAAAAGTCCCGTAGTAGGACGGGATGGCCTTCCAATGCTTCTAGATTTTTAACAATGGTCTAACTAGTATCAGTTCGTTATTCAAACTGGAAATACTACAATCTCCACAAATCCCTGATACTAGTAAAATATGTAAATTAAGATCCAAATAAAGTACACAAATTTAGTTCCAATAAATACTGGTGATTTACGAACATTTCATTAGAGAGGGATTTTTTGGATATTATAGTAATTTAATAGTTGAATTCGCAAGGAGTCTCATACTAGAACGAAACGATCGTCCAATGCTTCCAGGTTTTCTAATGGTGGTCTAGCTTCGGTTGACTCATGAATTCAACTAATGACTAGTTAACTGATATATTTGGTATTGGTAGATGTAGACTACCTGATTGGTGTTTGCATGATAACTATCATCAGTCATTGTAGGCATTGAATGATATAGATTTGAATCAGTTACAATGATAAAAATGCTTCCACACTTTAACTTGAATTCTAATATTTCTTCATGTATATCTTCTAATTCTATCTTCTTAAACCATATTCTTCAATGTTTACCATTACTACTGCTACTATAACCATTTTGACTTTCATATAAATGATTTCATCTCTTCCTATTAATGTGATATAAGAATTGGGGTTAAAACATCCTTATGATACGGTCTTCGTTGATTATGATTGAATGACTGACTGACTGACTGACTGACTAACTAACTGAAAATATACATTCAAATATCATACATAAGTAACTGCTACTCAGTGATTGGTCACTAAGTGAAAGGTTTCGTTTTGAGTGACACTGGTTCAATTTCAACTAGGAATACTAACTCCATAAAGAATAGCAACAGACATAAAATTTGAAAAGTGTGAAACATTGAAGAAAACTATCTCATATCTAAATTCACTTGGTGTTGTTTTACTTGTATCCTCTCATTGTTATTTAGGACTGTAATTGATCAGTCTTATGTTGGCATATGTGCATCCTGTGCAGATTGCCTCGATATAACCTTAAGTCATAGGCTTTTTAAGCAAAGATAGATAGTGGCTTGGAGTCCCGGACTGAACATCAACTATAGGATGCAGCTACATCCAGCTGACGAGTCCAAATGGATTCCACTATTAGCCACTATCCATCTTTGCTTAAAAAACCTATCTCATATTTGCTTTCCATAAAAAAAATTTACACAGGCAATGTTACCATGGTTGTTTATTAGTTAAATATATCTAATATCAGGAACATCACTCCCGGAAATTAGAATTAAATTTGTCCTGATATACACAAAAAAATACTATCAGAAATCTTTTCAAGAAGTTTGAGACTCCTTGAAATTGACATCGTTCAAAAGATAATCCAATGACTTCATTCTATTCAACAAAGATCAAAAGATACAACAGTGAGTTGAATCCGAATTCAACTCAATCTATAAAAATAAACTATGAGAAGTATTGCATTAGATAAAGTTGATGCCTTATTTACTTACGTATAAAAAGAGTAATGTCTAACAATGAATCGACAATGTTAAGCTGTTTCTTATACCAATACATACAGATAACTACGGACACTAATTCGATTGGATTAGCATCGAAATGAAGGTTCATAAAACGCTTAAGAACTCTATAGAATTTATTAAAGCATAGTGTTTAGAAAAATCTATCATCAAAGGATATATGAATGTGGGTTCGATCTATCTTACCAATACAAAAAATATCAATTAATCACCATGTTAGAGGTCAACCAACGAAAATGGTCGATCAGAAAACAATGATACACGAGAACAACTAGGTAGAAACATATATAACAGAATATATCAATTTATTTATTGTAGAATCACTAGGAAACCTACAGAGATGAAGCCAATCTTGTTTTGAATGACGATGAACGTTTCGCAGTTAAACTATTCAGTTAAACATACAAAACTTAGAAACAAGTGACAGCTTTTTCAGACGTTACTAACCACTTAGGTGTAAAGAAACCAAAAGGATAACGATATTGATTCACCTAGGCTAGTAGTTACATTATAACGTAACTGGTAAAATATGGCTTACACTTTTGTAGTAAACGAGAACACAAATGGGGACAATCGAATGTATTTAAACACAAAATTACAGAACATCTTAGTAAAATCTAAGAACCATACAGTGAATACTTCATTTACAAAATGTCAATCAACTGTCTCAAACTTGACTGTTCTTTTTGCAAGCATCATTCAATTGAATCAGACTTCATTGTTCTTGCATTTTCATTCCAAATGCTTTCTGTTCCCGTTCTTGCCTTCTCGTCCTTCTCCTACTGGACATTCTAATCCCGACCAAACGTTATATACTACTCATGTCAATTTAAGTAACACACACCATACTGTTACTACGATATCAATAAATGTACATACGATGTTTTGTTGGTTTATTCATACCCTTTAACATTTTCATCCAGATTCATTATCCATTGACTGTTTGCTTAGCCAAATGTGGAAAAAGTTTCCATTAATTTTAATGAACTAGCGACTTTTGCAAAAACCGAGTTTTATTTGTATATTTATACTACTTGTATATACCTGAAGTAGTCAGACTATGTAGTTAAACAGAATTGGCTTATTGAATCATCATTAGAAGTTCACTATACATTCATTAGTTGATGTCATTTATGTAATCAACACCGATTTAAATCTAATCTTTCCTCTACTACTGATCAAGATTAATCTGATTAAAATAACATTTTATAAGTAGAGCTGAGTAGTGGCTAGCAGTGGAATTCGCGACACGTTATATGTACCTGTACCCAAGTGTTGTTAGTCAAACAGAGTCGAAACAGTAATTCTTGCTTCAAACACCTAATGCATTATCCACTTAGCTGTTAAGTCCAAATACCCACTGGCTTTTGGAACGATATGCATTATAATTCATTTTTATTGTTTGTTTGAATCTTCTCATTGAAGTTATAGACCGAAAATGACTAGTCGCTTTTGGTACGTACATTCACATTACGAGACCTGAATAGAACAAAAAGCGCGTTAGTTTCTATCTTCCCCATTGTCATTTAAGACTGTAATCGAGTGAACATCAATTCTGAAATGCAGCTACATCCAGCTGACAAGTTACAAATAGGACGAAACGCGCATTGTGGATTCCACTGTTAGCCACTATTCATCTTTGCTTATAAAGAATAAAAACGGAACTATTTTATTTATTCAATCGTTATTAAATTTAGTGATTTATTAATTATTATGCCTTTGAGAGTTGACTTTCTCTTTATCTGTTTATCTCAATGTAACTACAATGTACACATGTATATGTATGTAAATATTAAAACAAAATAACTCCCCCCCCCGAAATAGGTTAATCGAATTTCGTACGCGCATACACTGTTGTTCACCTGTCCGACAACTAATTTCGAAAACATGTTAGTTACTTTAAACAATAATCATGTATCAATATAATTTCCTTTAAAGAAACTGGGATTTTTTTATTAACGTTTGTTTGTTAGCTTTATGTTTTCTCTGTGAATTTCTATGGAGGAGGTGAGGAATCTAAGTAATAACAATAATGTTACTAAGGGTTACAAAAACAGAACAGAAATGAAAATAAAAGTTCATAAAACGAAAAAGAAAACAATTTGAAATTCGTACCGTTTATTTATCTTAGTCGTTTGTCCATACCTTTGTATGTGTATATATGTTTGCTTGTAACTATGTATCCATATGTTAAGATAGGGATAATGTTGAGTACAGCATTCATAATAATAATAAGAATGAGAATGATCTTTAAAGAGTAATTTCGATTTATTAAATGAATACCTGCATACACAGAAATATATTCAAATATTTATGGCTAAAAAGATGAACATAAACAGAATATATTTAATGAATGATGGCTGACAATGGAAACCAGGATACATGTTTCGTCCCATTTTGAACTTGTCAACTCAATATACAGCCAACATACACTCACAGACTCGAATTCAATGCTGTTCGCCCGAAACATCATTGTGTCTATCTACTTAGCTACTAAGTTCAGATAGCTACTGGCTTGTGCAATGGGGTGAAGTGTAGTTCATTTGTATTTATCCCAGAATAAATATTGATTTTGAGACTCAGGTAAATCGAGCTGATGAAACACGCGTACTGGATACCAGTGCAAGCCATCATCCATCTCTTAATTAAAAAGAATATTGCTTGTGACCTAATGGCAAATATTCAGGGATTCTGCCAATAATGTACACATGCTGAAAAGACTGATCAACTACAGTTTTAGACATCAATGGAAATATTTATATAACTATATACATATGAAGATTATGAAGAGAAATTAAGGGATTCCACAACTATTATTACTCATATTACTACTATATTCACATTATTTTACTACTGCGAAGCTGACACTCCTCAAATTAGAAAGGTTATTTTAAATCGAAGTAATTATTATGTTGATACACAATATAAATTCTTTGAAAAAAAACACAATGATAATTCAAACACAAGCAAACATCGTTCATCAACATGCACAATGTCAGTGATTATGCTCTCGATCTGAATCAATATTCAATCAACAACAACAACAACACTTATTCACACATCCCAACATCGCATAAACACACGCACACAGATAACTCATTTGAATATGCATTACTAGCAACACGATACATTCTACTGAACAACTCACTACAAATTCAAAATCATTATCAACATTTCTCAAAGTCAGTAGCAATAAAGACAAAATGATCAATTAATTCATACATTCACTTGTCAATCTACCACAAACTCATCAACATCACATCATTCATCATCGGAAACACATCAAACATCAAACTTCAATCAGAATGATTGCACACTCATCTCCACAATGCATCATTCTCACATTCCAATCTCCATCAATCCAATCATTCACATTCTCACAGAAATGAATTAATTTCGTGTTACTCTAAACATTTTCACTTGTTCGTTCGTTATTGCATCACAATCAACTTTTGTCAAATAACTCACTGTTCATTCACTAGATCACTGATACATGTTGCAGTGTGATCTCCATCAACCACTACATTTTACGTATGTAGAGTTGTGGTTGAGTGTCCGCAGTGGATATTTCAGATGGCAGTAGTACAACATACTGAATGAAATAACACAAATATGATGATGATGAAAGTGGGATATTGAAATGAAATTTCTAATGGAACCACTACCACATACTGCCACTCATCCAGTCAATGAATAAATGAATGGTCGAAAAGTGAACACGTTGTGAATGGTTCGATAAACCAAATATCGATCACCATATTGCGAAACTGTCAATGTGATCGCAACGAAATGGATGATCATTGAGTGGGAATCATGTGAATTACTGAAAAAGTGAGTGACTGTTACCACTCTTATTTATTATAGTGATATAATCAATGAAATAAATAAGAATGGAGATGATTATGATTGATGAAATTTATTTGTGTTGTAGTATTGTAATGAAAATGATAGTTTATTGGAAGAATACGTGAGGTCGTGGGTGGATTTGAGGCATTTTGTATTTGACGTCCATGTAGTGAATAAAGACTGATGGTGTTCTGTTATGTCATGAATCAGACAGTTTTAAGAGAAATTTTACTCAATGATTTTAACAATTTAATGTTTAAATGATTGAGATGGAATGACTAGACTCCATTGTTGAATGTCTTCTATTTTAGTTTTGACTAGATAATTGTTAGAACGATCTTCAGTTGAACTCAAGGAAGCTCTAGTTTATTGAAATAATAACGGTTACTAAAGTCTTTAAATACTAGATATTTTACGCTGTTGATAAGTAAATCACCTCAAGCGGATTTGTTGTTGGGTATAAGCGTGTATGTCTATTTTTCTAGGTATGTTTTAATCGTTATTATACACTTTCTACTTTCATACATTTTAATTAGATCGATTGTTATAGCCTTGATTACTGTAGGAAAAGAATTAGTAAATTAATATTTCCCATCAAGTTCGTGAATCGATCTATGCTGTACCAACATTGAGAACCTGTAAGTACTGGATAGGCGTTTCTTCCTAGTATGAGACTACTTATTTTTGAGCGTCCGTGACCCTTTGATCTTCGGACTGTCGGTCTCACGCGAGAACGCTTAGTTTGCGGACCAGTGATCTGTCAGTCAACGGTGTTAATATCTAATTTCAATGAATCCACGATATTGCGCGACCGTCTTCCATTGTCTTCGTTGGGTGACTTCTTCACAGGTTACACGGTTTAGCTCTACTCTGCACAGCTTCGCATGTCCTCTCTAAGCTATTCATCAGTGAGCACACGATACTAGTCATGATCTTGATGAAATTGAACAAATTACACGAAGTCCTACCACTGATACCCAAAAATTTTATTAAAAACTTTTAACTTAATGAAAATATCGAAATAATCCATTCACAATATACATAAGTCCCAACAGAGACTAATCAACTTTATTTCTCAATATAAGACAATATAAAATCCTTATAAATAATTGATTTCACTTGAATTATTCTAATTAACTTTCCAAATTACAGTTAAACAAACCGTCTCATTCAATGTTTCATTATACTAATTATTGATACTTCGGACGACCTTTGAACAACACCATACTGACCTTGAGAATATCTACCTAATAATTAGGATTAAATGAGAGTTATAATTCAATTTATTTATTTATTTATTTGAACACATAGATATTGGTGCAAGGGGGCACCAGATACATATGCTCCACACAAATCTCATTTGATTTGTATGAATGCTGTGATATTGACCGGGTGCCCAAACCGAAGCAGATGGTTTACTTAGGGGGCCACACCCGAAGCCTTCGACCTCAGGGTCTAATCTACAAGGCAATGGAGGATCGCAAGGAGATGCGATCTCATGGTAGCCGGTGAACAACGTTTGGTTCATACGCCATTTTTCCCTTCAGGATACTGGGAACCCATGAGAGTTATAAAATATTATGAGGAACTAAAATTATAATTAAGATTTGGATTTAAGGTTTTCATCATGAATGAAAATCAACTAAAATGTCATAACTCAATCTAACCAAAATGAATGACTGAATTTCGCGCGGCAAAATTCATGACCTTCTAACTTAAATCTGATTGGCTCATTTATGAATTATAGTCTCGCCAATTTATCTAACTACATTTTGATTAGTTGATGGTATAAGACAAATTAGTGATTGTAACTTTGAAACAAAAATTATAATTTTCATTGATGTACGTAAAACGGTAATGATTTTCAAGAAGAAAAAAACCAAAAAAAAAATAGGAAAGAAAATTCAGGGAAATTTATACATTTCTAATAAACAATGTAATATTTAAACAATAGTCTATGCATAGCAACAGATTTAACACAATTAAGGGAGGTGTTTAATAAATGGAATTTAAAGGAAAAAAGAAATGAATTTTATTCACAATAATAATAATAATAATAATAATAATAATAATGAGTACAATGTATTGCGATCATCATGTACAACTGCTAGTAATGAAGACAATGATGGGATTTATTCAGATGAAACAGAGAGTATGATTAATCATGCAAGAAGTTCACCAATGAATGATAGTATAGATACAATTGCAAATACAATTAGGATAACACCACCACCACCACCATCAACAGCAATAACACCAACAACAACACCATCGTTGACATCAAAAAGTAACACTGATGATGATGATGATGATCATAGTGAACGAAATGTCAATCATAATAATGATACTAATTCACATACAACTATTGATGAAGATTTAATGACTAGTTATGAAGCTTCAATTGATACAGAATATAACAATAATCATTATGAGTTACATAATGAATTAATGCATAAATCATTTCCAATCAATTCACTTAATTCAATGAAAAAAACAGAGAAACAAGTAACATTTCAAGACATTGTTGAAATTTCAACAATTTATTCTATTACAAATGAATCACAAGAGTCCATTTCACATCATTATGAAGATGATGATGAAGAAGATGATTACAATGACGATGATGATGAAGAAGAAGAAGAAATGAAAATGACGAAACAGATTAGTGTAAATAAAAGACTAAAAAATCGATTGAAAAATGTAATCAAATCCAATGATCATAATGTTGGATTAGTCATAGCAACAATAGAACAAAATAACAAAAATAATTCAGATAATAATAATAATCAGATTCTTTCAGAAAAAGATTTATTAAGTGTAAGTGATAGATTACAGTTATTTTATTTTTTTTGAAATTATACTCATTCATTACTGGTTAGTTTATCTAATGTTTATCTAGTTTAATGTTTATCTAGTCTACTATATTACTAATTAGACATAATGAATAGCCTTAGTGACTAGATTACTGTTATACATAGAGATTAGATTCTTTCTCTACCGCTTACTACTTCAGCACTCAAATACTAGAACCTACCATGTCACAAAAAAAGTGGTATTAGATGAATGAAAAGAAATATTATTTCAAACAGTGTCAAATAAGATACAAAACATTCAGTTAGTTATAGTTCTTAGTAGAAACGAAATCATCATTAAAGTCATCTTATCCATGTGAAGTGGTTTTTAACATTTGTTTAATCGGAAAGCTACAAGTTGAAAGTTTGGAATATTCTTCCAAAAAAGAGTGATTGAATGGAATGTCTTCAGCACTTTTTAAGTTTCTTAGAGCTTCCTTGAGTTCAACTGAAGATCGTTCTAACAATTATCTAGTCAAAACTACAATAGAAGACATTCAACAATGGAGTACAGTCGTTCCATTTCAATCATTTAAACATTAAATTGTTAAAATCATTGAGTAAAATTTCTCTTAAAACTGTCTGATTCATGACATAACAGAACACCATCAGTCTTTATTCACTACATGGACGTCAAATACAAAATGCCTCAAATCCACCCACGACCTCACGTATTCTTCCAATAAACTATCATTTTCATTACAATACTACAACACAAATAAATTTCATCAATCATAATCATCTCCATTCTTATTTATTTCATTGATTATATCACTATAATAAATAAGAGTGGTAACAGTCACTCACTTTTTAAGTAATTCAAATGACTCGCATTGAATTATCATCCATTTCGTTGCGATCACATTGACAGTTTCGCAATATGGTGATCGATAGTTAGTTAATAGAACCATTCACAACGTGTTCACTTTTCGACCATTCATTTATTCATTGAGTGGATGAGTAGATCTATGTGAGTGTGATTTGATTAGAAATTTCATTTCAATATCCCACTTTCATCATCATCATATTTGTGTTATTTCATTCATACCCCTTAGAAGAACTGTCAGTGATTGGACCCAGGATCTTCAAAGCCTGTATATAAGTCCTTACTATGAAACACATTGACGCAGTTTTCATTGTTACACTTTCAACTCAATTGATTTGCTTTTGAGCTCGATAATTATCTAATGCCATTTAGTAACCTATCTCATTCTCGTCATGTTATTACCTCAATCTTAACGGTTTCTCACTAGAACGTTGGAAATATCATGAAGTAATCCACTAGTTAACTGATCAACATAGTTTAGTTGTAGGGATTTTGTGGATATCGGTTAGATTTTTTAGTAATGCTTTTTGCGTTACCAGAGTGGTGATTGATGGAGTTGAAATATGTCGAGTGTGCTACAGTTCTCAATAGTTGCATTAGATAATCATTAATTTATATCGCAACTTGATTGAATTGAAATTAGGTGATTCTAAAGGTCAAGCCTCTTCAACGTCACCAGAAAGTCCTTGTTTTGATTCCTGAGAAGATCATGGATGCGCACTAGTAAGAGGTCTCTTGATAGGGCAAAACAGTTATCCAGTACTTTCTTTTCTTCAGTGGTACTCTTACAAAGATCGGCTTGTGACTAATACAACCTATAAATCAAACCAATCTAAAAAAAACTCATTTAAATCATCCGTTTTCAGTTAACGTTTGATAGACTACATAATCAGTATTCATTTAGATATCTTTATTAAATGTTTCCAATATTGTAAGATTGCTTATTATCATACAAACAATATTCCTTAATTGCCACCCCACGAGACTCGAACCCAGTCCTATCAGTCTCGCGCACGAGCACTCAACCACTAGATCACTAAGCCGACCGGCATCCTTCGGTGTTAATGTATAACTTCAACTGATCCACGAATTGAACGACACATCTACCATTGTCTCCAGGGATTTACTATCTCACAACAGACCCGGTTGAACTCCACTGATCACTGCTTCTCACTAGAACTCCAAGAAATACCTCTTGGAGACCGTCGCTAGGACCTAACAGTCCTGGGTTCGGATCTCGCGAGTCGGGATCACGAATGCGCATTGCTGAGGAGTCCCATAGTAGGACTAAACGGCCGTCTAGTGCTTCCATGT
This sequence comes from Schistosoma intercalatum, assembly GCA_944470365.2. Classification (NCBI taxonomy): domain Eukaryota; kingdom Metazoa; phylum Platyhelminthes; class Trematoda; order Strigeidida; family Schistosomatidae; genus Schistosoma; species Schistosoma intercalatum. Next base: position 15,822,943 of record OX103728.1, read on the forward strand.
TTTCCATGGTGGTCTAGTTTTAAATGACTCATGATCTCAACTATTAAAATTACTATAATATCCACAAAACCTCTTCTGATAGTTTTTGTCTTTCTCTATGCATGTTGAATAGTTTCAAATGGCAAAAATTAAGTTTGAACCATTGATCTAACTTTAACCTCACTTGTATTCATCATAAAAGTTTGATTTGATTTATTTTGTCACTCTACCAAGAGAAAACATAAATAGATTTCTTAAGTAGAATACAAAACTCAGAATTAGATCGCCCATAACATGAGATATTATTATACTCTACGAACCTATTCAATAACATTATACAGTTTCTAAGGTATACCAAACCCACTATGCAAATAAGGACATTGAAATGAGTAGGACTGTTTAAGTGCCAGATCGAATTATGATCCTCACAAATCATTAATATATATCTATTTATCCTTCGGGCTCAAACAAGGATATGTAAACTAAAAACTTGAGTAGATACATAACTAATTGACTCCAATTTCTAACTTACCGACTTACCTGGGAAGTCAATGTGAGCACAAACATATCACATGTCCTTACATGTCCAACCATTCACACAGATACAAACCACATTGCAGTTTGACAGGCAGAATTTTACTAGACAATATCAAATGGATTTCCAATCAATATTTCACTCCTACAGAAATCACTCATGCTTTTAATAGTTCAGTATTAATAACTCTGATTGAACAGGATAAACATACACTGAGTGATAAGGATTTCAAATCTCATACGGAACAATAGTTCTATCAAAATTAGAGATATACATTGCTGACGATTATCAACTGATAGATAAGGTTCCTCTTCAAGTTACCAAGTCATATGATTTATTTTATCTGTTATAATGGTAATAATAATCATTACTATTATTATTATTATCTTTACTGACTAATACTAAAATAAAGATGGAATACTTCTGCTTCAGTTCTTATCCAAGCGATTTAAAAAAAATATGGTCGTAATAGTAATAATCGTTTTTACACAGTAGATGAATCTAGTACGGCAGTTTCACCATACTAGCAACTTATCATAGTGAAAATTAATAGAGAGATACAGATCCACGTTGCCCTGACTAGTACCAATTGAGACAAAACACTCTTTCTGGACTCCACAGCTAGTTATCCTTAAAAAATTTTTGTAACCAATGACCATATTTAGACAATTTGTATAGGATCCATGCAAATGTCAATAAAGACTAATCAAAACTTAACCTTGAATACCAATCACGAGAAAATGCATACTCCTACTAATCATGAATTGAATTAGTTTATTAGCCTAAATGCTTATCTTTACATAATTCATGAACAACGGTTTGTTCAACAGAGTCAATGGCATCATCATTATTTTTCATTTACTTACAAGGAAGAAAGAGATTCGAAGTTAATCGAGTGCTTTCATTTGTTATAATTGAGGCGAAATGAGTAGAGAGAAACCCTTCCATCTTTAAAATAGACTAACATGTTACATGGTTTATGTCATTTCACTAGTCTCATTATAGTTCATCCATATTTTTGTAGTCGAAACTTTCGAAAGTAAAATCATATTCATAGGATTATGACGAATAAGTTACACTTCCCTCAGTGTATATATACATATAAATCAATCTGATCACTACAAAAATTTTCCTGGTCAGTAGTGAAATCGAGCTTTTTGTATATTCTAGACACATTTGTCAAATTCATTTGGTTTTCTTTTCGTGTTCTTCTCTTTGTTGCCAACTACTAAACCTTATCTACTTCGTTTTTCTCCGCCAAGCCAACTTAGTTTAGACATGCATACACATATAGAGAGATAGGCTTATTGTTTTACACATTGGATAAATGCATGTCAATAAGAATGAGCCTATGACTAATAGTTTATTGAAGCTGTCATCAGTAAAATTTAGAAAAAAAAAACAAAACTTTCGTTAACACAATGCACGTAATCTATATTTATACCATTCCTCCCCCTCTTTCGCGCGCGCTCTCGCTCTCTTTCTCCCACTCTATCTGTCTTACACAAATCTGCAAATCTGCATAAGTGTAGTTTACACTTGATCTTAGAAACAAACAAACAAACAACCTAGTGAATAAACGATTAAATTCTCTACTAAATAAAACAAAACAAAATCCCATTATGCCTTTTTTTTCTCTAGAAAATAATAATAAATTATAAAAAGAAAATTAATAATTTTCTGAAGTGGGTGGGGAGAAAGAGGAAGGGGGGGGAGAGACTGACGAAGTTGGCGATAAATGTTCAATCGGTATTACTATATTGAAACTATTGATTTTTAAGCGCGCTTATACATACCAATTATCAATTGATCAATAAGCATAAAAGGTTATATTTTCTTTTTTTTGTTTTTTTTGTTGTTTGTTTCCGATATAATAAAGTAGTAATTAATGATAATAATCATAACAGTGAAACATGGTGATTGTTTTAAATGTGAATATTTATTTAATTGCCTTATGGGTAACAAAAAAATAAGGGAGCAGTGGAGTTCAGTCGGCTCTGTTGTGAGATAGGAACTCACTGATGACAATGATGGATGTGTCGCTCAATTTTCTGGATTAGTTGAAGTTAAACATTAACACCGTCGGATCCCAACCGGCTCAGTGGTCTAGTTGGTTAAGCGCCTGACTCGAAACTGATAAGTCCTGTGTTCGAGTCTCGCAGGGTGGTGGGATCGTAGATGCGTACTGCTGAGGAGTCCAGTGCTTCTAGGTTTCCCATGGTGATTTAGCTTCAATTGACTTATGATCTCAACTGTTGGAAATAAACCCACCTAATACATTTTACTTGTATTTTCATCATTTATGATATAGTATATAGATGGTGAAATTACGGCGAGATTGTAATTTGTACACAAACCAGTGATAGTATGTCTTGGATAAGAGCGCAATATTCATTTATCCATATAGTTAAATTGTATTTTGGCATTATAACTTATATCAGTTTATAATGATGAAAATCTTTACTTCAATATGTCATCTTAAATTCTAATTCTAAGTCCTATTCCTAATTCCATATATTAACTTACAATTCTGATTTAATACTGGTAAGTAGATGAAATGTCTCAAGGTTAATCTAGAGTCGTTCAAAGGTTGTTCATAAATTATGGTCCCAACGAAATTACTCTGAAAATAGGACAAGCTTTGTAGTGAATGAGGACTTTGATGTGGTAGATCAATTTATTAATCAGTTCTAAATTATAGTGTCTTGGTAAATTATGGAAACTATGCATTAAATACTTCATTTGAACATTTATCAGTTGTTATCTAAATGTTTCATGATTCTTCTAATACCTATCTGTTTCCCTTTCGGTTCTTTTAAGTTCAATCTTCTCAATACTCTTTTGATAGGTATCCCACTTCTGATTGTTGTTACATACTACACATACTTGATAGTTCACTAGCAATATGTCTCATGTCATTCGGAGAGTGACGTTTTAGTTACTTACTTAGTTATGCCTGTTACTCACAATGGAGCATAGGCTACCGACCAACATTCTACAATCCACTTTGTCCTCTGCCTTCCTTTCTAGTTCTATCCAATTGTTGTTCATTCTTCTCATATTTGTCTCCATTTCTCGACCTAATGTGTTCTGTGATCTTACTCTTCTCCTTTAACATCTAGCTTTTATTACATCTACTAGTATAAACACTTACTGAACATATGCCTGACTAGTAGAGGTTTATGATTAACACTAAGCAGACACTGGAACCATGCCAAATAGTCAGCCAAAGTTCTGTGAACATAAATAATTAATTTCATTGGTTGAGATCATGATTCGATTGAAGCTAGACCACCATGGGAAACGTGGAAGTATTGGACGGCCATCATTTCCTATTTTGGGACTCTTCAGCAGGGTTCATCCTCGCGAGATTCGAACCAAGGACCTATCAGTCTCGCGCGCGAGCGCTTAACCTCTAGACCACTGATCCGGCCAGCATCCAACGATGTTAATGTCTAGCTTCAACCAATCCACGAAATTGTGCAACACATCCACCATTGTCATCAGTGAGTTCCTATCTCACAACAGACCTCGTTGAACTCCACTAGAACTTCAGGAAATATCTCTTGAAGTCAGTCACTAGTGAACATATGTTGATTAACTCGAAAGAAGAATTACAAAAAATGATCATAAAAAGAAAAGAATCAACAAAAAAATTAAGATAAAAAAAAGATAGTCAGTGATGGGAACTAACTCACTTAATAAATAAATAGACAATCTTATTCAATAGCCAATATTTACATGAATATTGAATGATTGATAATCTAATGCGAATTCTCCCACGTTTCCATGGTAACAATAACAATAATAATAATTTTTCTCAAGTATATGGTTGATTTTTATTTCTATCCATTCAAATTTTGCATTTGTGAAAAACAAAATTATAATTAATTTCAAAGAAGTTTGTCTAGCTGTAGTAACAACCCCCCCCCCAACGAATTATTACACTAAGTTACTACAAAATCTGATTGATTATTATATGACCTTGTATTTTCATTTTTGTTCTTTATGAATCCACTAATCAAATCAGCAAGTAAGTTCTATAATGTTGATCAGATTTGTTATCAGTTTAGGGTTGTTGAGATCATGAACTGATTGATGTGTAGTCCACCATGCACACTGCTGAGGATTCTCACAATAAGACGAAACGGTTGTCTAGTGCTTCCAGGTTCTCAATAATGGTCTAACATCAATCAGTTCATGATCTCGATCAGATTTGTATCGAACAAATGGTAATGTAGATATTTGTTCATGTAACTGAATATCACTTGAAGTATTTTAAAAGGTGTTAAGTGTTTCAAGATAGTTGTCAGGATACTTTAGTTGTAGGATTAAAGAAACGATGATATTGATCAGTACTCAATGATTAATCGATTCAAGTATTTAAGTGGTATTGGTGATCAAATGCTCACTGAATAAAAATGTGTTAGTGTTTATGACTAAAGGACTAAGAGATGTAAATATAAACCACATAAGCGACAATCGATTCTCTCTAGATAGCTGGTTCACCTTGTTGATGAGTTTCGACTAGTATGATATTTGGATAGAACGCAAATTCCAACTACTGAACATGATAAATAACTTCAAATGTCATATGATTTAGCTCGTCAACAGCCCTATATTGTAAGTGATTTCTGTAATTCTTTAAGATATATATCATACTTCATACCTATAGTTCTATTACATCTAGAGCTTCGATTCTTAATATATGACTTCAGCACTCGAACGCTAGAACACTCCCAAGTCGCAAATGAGAAGACAGAAGACAAATGAAAGGAATGTTATTCCAAACAGTGTCAATTATGGTAAAAAAAACCGTCAGGTATTTATAGTTTTTAGTAAAAATGAAATCATCATTTTAGTCCTTCAATCCGTATACAGGGGATTATTAGCATCTGTCCAATAGGGGAGCTACCGGTAGTGATTCTAGAATATTTTTCCAAAAGATGATTGGATGGGATATCTTCGGCCCGTTTTCAAACTTCTTCGAGTTCACTCGTTGACTGTCCCTACAAGTTCCCTTTTTATGGAACTTGAAAGTAGTGAAAATAAAAATTTAGCCAGAATAACATAAAGCTATTTTGTTTTAATCATAAGTTCGTATTGGCGCTCTGTTTTTATTTCAAACCAGTAATGTTTCAAAATCGAAACCGCTAGTAGTATTGATTTTATCTGGAAAATTCTTTCGAATATCAAATATACAATGTATGTCGAAGTAAAATAATGGATTAGCGTAGATCATAAGATGAATATGCTTTAACCCTGATATATTGGGATAAGAAAGCGAATGCATATTTTCTCTAACTCAGTGTAATATGTTAGTTCGTGTGGCGTGGGCTACTTATATTCATATGAGTAGTATATAACGGTGATCAGGCATAGAATGTATTCTAGCAGGAGATCGATAAAGAAAGAACGGAAACGGAACACAATCGGTATGAAGATGCATTAACAATGAAAATTTGAGACAATGGACTGATATCTGCAAAGGAACAGTCAAATTTAAGACTATGGATTGATATTTTGCAAAGTAACTATTTGCTATATGGTTCTCAGATTTTAATGAGATGCTCTGTAATGTTTGTGTTCCGTTGCATTTGATTGTCCTCATTGGTGTTCTATTCACTACAGTTACTACGATATTATGGTTATAGTTTCCAGTTCAACATAACCACAAATCAGTATGTTTCTAACAGCAAGGTGTAACTTTCTGTTCAGCATAAGAATTGTGAAAATTTCCTACTGTGGTAATTATATTCTTTGTACTATTCTGTATAAACTTTGTATGAGTATCACAATAACTCTGTATGTTCTTTCATGTATAGAATATTTTCAGAAGGGGTTTTGTGGATATTTTAGTAATTCTATAGTTGAATTCGTCAGTCAATTGAAGCTTGATCATCATGGGTAACCTGGAAACACTGGACGACCGTTTCATCCCAGTATTGTACTCCTTAGCAGTGCGCATCCACGATTCCACCCCACGAGATTCTAACTCAGGACTTATCGGTCTCGTGCACGAATGCTTAACCTCTAGACCACTAAGCCGGCATGATATGATATTTATTAACTGATCATCAAATGTGTGCAAAATCTGTATATACATGAATGTATTTGATTTGTAGCTCACCAACGTGAGTAATATGCGTTGATGATTGCGGGCTTACTTGAATCAGACGAGAAAGTTGTGACTTTCTAGATAACGTCGAAATCACGCCTCGTGCTTAAAATTTAACCTGAATTATTCTATCATAATAGCCTGGTTACTGACTATAATGAATATTCTCAATAGACGACAGCAAATTTAATATTAACATTAACAGAAATACAAGGCAGAACCACTGATCTATCCACCTATAAATGGCATGCAAGTGATTAATCTGTGTTGGTTGTCCTTGATCTTAGCGAAGCTTAGTAGACTGTTTGACATTTAAAAATCTGTCTGCCAGATGATTTAGCTAGGGATCAGTGATATCTTACTGGCTCCATAGATTCAACGAAAACTTGACTTTTGAAAACTCGTTTAGTGATCGTATTTTCGGCAGACACAACGGAGCTGGTATACCACATTAATAAGAAATGATAAAATTCACAAGATGAACAGGGTAGGGATCAAATTACTGTGATAAAAATAAACATTAAAAATAACTTATAAGCAAAGATAGATGATGGCTAGCATTGGAATCCAGGACGCTCATTTCGTCCATAATGGAACTCGTCAGCTGAATGTACCCGCATCTCAGAGTTGATGTGCACCCTGGGGCTACGAACCCAGTAGCATTCGTTTCAAATGCCAACGCATTATCCGTTTAGCTATTGAATGAAAATCAACTGTCGAATGCAGGTACATTCAACTGACGAGTCCCAAATAGGACGACACGTGCATCCTGGATTCCACTACTAGCCACCAACCATCTTTGCTTATAATGCTTGTGAATTAAGGCAATATCAAGGCAATCCATACAGGATGCACATATAACAATAAGAGAGACTGATCAGTTGTAGTTCTAAACATCAATAAGAAGATTCAAGTAAAACAACATCAAGTGAATTAAGAATAATTGTTCAAAAAAAAAGCCAAAACGACAAAGTATGTATAAATAAATACTACAATTCAAAATTTAGGCTTAATTCACCTGAAACCTTATAAAGCTGATTCTGATCCATGTCATCCAACATCTTCAACAACGGATCATAATTATCATACTGACCTTAATCAGCTATTTTTTTTTTGGTATCTATTATCATCGATCAAATGAAGAATGGAAATCATATAAAATCAATACATAAACTACTGATTACAAAATCAGTAATCAATAAATGAATTCAATGTTCTATCTTATAGTTTGAACAAAAACAAATACTTTGTACTGTTTACATGATTCCCCTCCCCCCTCCAAAAAAAATAAATCCCATGTATATGTATATGTATAATATCAAAACAACTTTGTTTTAGTTATCTGGCACCATTAAGATGTTGTGGGGATTGACTAGCTAACTCTAATCCCAATGTCCTTTTCCTGTCTCTCTCTCTCTCTCTCTTTGTTTCTAATTGTAAATTAGGTCGATTTTCCATAAAAAGGAAATCTTCTCCTTAGACGTTTGTATAGAAACTCTACCTCTTCCATTGTTTTAATATAAAGTTAGCTAATCTTTGTAAGTAGTGTAAGAATTACTTACCGGATTCATTTGTATAAGATTTATACTATTCAGTGAAATAAAACGGTTTATCTTTGTAAACATCAATATGGTAAACAAATAAATAAAATGCAATAATCATTATGGTAAATAACAACAACAACAAAAGTGGAATCTGGTCTAAAAAGGCGCTTCTTATTCTATAGTCTAACCTTGATTAATGTTAATATACATTTATGCTAATTAAATAAACGGTACCTCATTGTAGTATCCATAGTCTATTACCTTATTACATACTTAGTAACTGAAGAAAGATAAGAACAAATATAATCATATAACAGATAAGTGGTAATAGTATATGTTCATATTCAGAAGTATATATAATATGATTGGTTAATAATTGTGTTGACAATTAAACTAGACAGAGATGATTGTTGTTGGTGGTGGTGGTGACGATGATGATGTTGATGATAATGGTGATGATGATGATTGGTCAGAATACTTGAAATGAACAGTAAGGTTTACTTACTTACTTACTGACTGACGCATGTTACTCCACGTCGTTGAGGAGCATAGGCCACCCACCATCACTCTCTATCCAACTCTGTTTTGTGCAATCGTTTCCAGTTGCTATTCATGCCTTTTGGTGTCTGTTTTCAATACTCGACGCAGTGTGTTCTTTGAATGAATGAATTTCGGTCAAAAACTCAAGAGGTCCACTGATTACTTCATCCATTCAGTTTAGTATCATTAGGTCAAGGTTTGTTTCTTGATTAAGTGTTTATTTTTAAGGTTTAAGGATGGTGTCATTTTGTCTGTTTGTTATTTACAATCCACAGGAACATAATTAAACACTTAATACTTTGAACATCATGATTTCAACTTTGTGGTTGCATTAAGTAATTGTTCATCATCACTTACAACGTTTTGAGTAGTACAAAAAGTTATTTTTTACTACTCGTTATATATGGAATTTGCATTTCACTCATAAGCTTGAAGGTTGCCTTCTAGGTTTTGATTGTTTTGCCACTATTCTATACTTTTACGGTTTTTTTTGTCTCAGTTGTCTTAGGTGTTTAAATCCTCCCACTGGTGTTTAGAATTACAACTGACCAGTCTCTTTTGACATATGTGGATCGTATATTACCATTAAATCACAAGTATTTAATAAATAGGGTTAGATACTGGCTAACCGTAGATTAGCAGCAGTTATCTGTACTCAGTAGTTAAGTGGATGGCGCGTTAGCGTTTAAAGCGCAAGGTATTGAGTTTGAATTCCAAAGTAAACAGAAACTGTGGGATCCAAGTACATCCAGCTGACGAGTCCTAAATAGGAATAAATGTGTGTTTGTAATAAGAATCATTTATTTCAAACATACTGTGTTTATATACCAATCAAACAGATCACATCGTACCATAAAATGGAAAATAACATTTACACAAGATTTAGACAAATGTGGCTGTGAATATAGGAGGTAGTCATTGATAGAATGGTCACAATTGATTGATCACTGAGTGGTGATCAATGTCATGCTTGTCTAGTCTTTATTAGTACAGATCGAATGCTATCGATCATGTGGTAACGTCTCTGACTGTGAAGCTGGGTGACACGAGATCGAATCCGCCAGGGAGCACCAGTTCCCTCAAGATTACAGGTACACCTTGCTGACGAGTGCCAAGTAGCACGAAAACCCGGTCCAGGGTTTCCTGTTGACTACCTCCAACCACCATCTAAATTGATAGAGTGGGCATAACTCGGGAATGGTAAAACGTATAATAATGGTTCATAGGTCCAAATAAAGCTTATGATAAGAGGAACATGAATATTTATAGTTCAGTTACTTAACAGTTATACAATAAAAACATATGTATAGTATTAGTCCAGAAGTAGATTCCAACAGCTACCATTCATAATTCTCATCGGGATATAACACATTCAGTTGACAGAACACAAGTTCAATAAATAACTGGCATACTTTTTGGTATGTTTATTTAATCTAATTAATCTAAATATTTAAAAGATTATCATTAGATTACTTTATCATGGTAATGGTTGATATGTAGATTTGATTCCTAGTAGGATCATGAGTATGCACTACTGATGACCCACTTACCAAAATAAACAGATGAGCATTACCTCATTGTTTTCAGTAGCATCCTAAATGAAATCAACCTGTGACGAATACAACGATCTCCTGAAACTCCTTGAAATATTTACAAACCATTGAGACGAATTGCACTGTTTCCTATTTTCATTTTTTCTTCATGATAAATCCATGACAACAAGAATATTGGATTTAGAAGCTCTTTCGTACTACGCATCCTCACACACACACATACACACTGAATCTATGTACTTATGAAACTATAAGCTATGAAAATAAGCGACTACATTGTCTCTAACATGTATCTGTGATGATTCAAACTGATTTGTTATTAACTTAGCTTATATTCTCTATCAATATCATTGTATCCATCCTCTAATGATTTTTAATTTAATCAAATATTTTACAAAAACTATTTACTACTTACCTACCCTACTTATTTTACAGTAAACATTAATCACACACATACATAGATACACAAAAAAATAAACCGACTACCAAGTAAATACAAATTAGAGTTTGCTTTGAACTTGAAAAAAATCTTTTTAAAAAAATATATTTCTCTCTTGGAGAAAGTATACTAAACTACATGCTCACTCACTCACTCACACCCTCCTTTTCTCCCTCCCTCAGTTATTAGTTGTCATGATAGTACTCACTTCTCTTTTGTCTATTTAACATTACGCACATATAATATATAAGTGAATCATGTCAAATGTTGGATATCTTGAAATACTAAACAAATTGCATGTGTGTATGCGTGCGTGTGGGTAGTGTGTGTGTGAATATGTGTGTTTACGATAGTCAGTAGTTGTAAGAGTAATATTAGTACGATGGTCAAGTGAGAAATAAGATCGAAATGAGGAAAATAATAAGGGAGAATCAGTGATATTATTCATTTCTATATTGTATGTCATAATCACTCATTTGTAAAAAGAGATACACGGAATGTTGTTCAATGATAGGAAAGGTTTAGAATGAAGAAATACACATATTTTTTGATACTTTCTATATGTATCTATATGCGTCTGTGTTGTTTTAAGGTGATTGTAAATTTTCCGACTAATATATTTAATTTATGACAATCAGTCTGATGAAAAGAGAACTCTCAGTATGGAGTTGTGGAGACTATTAAGTTTTTAATTGAGATTATGAACCGATTAATGTGAGATCATCATCGAAAACCTGTAGGCATTGGATGGATGTTTCGTACTATTTTGGGACTCCTTAGCAGTGCGCATCCACAATCCCGTTGGCGGGATTCCAACCCGGGGCCTTCGGTCTCGCACGCGAACGCTCAACCTCTAGACCACAAGTGACCAGCTTCGTGAGAGAATTCTCGGAGTTCTGTTAAGAAGCCATGATCAGTCGAGCTAATCCATGTCGGGTAGAGACAGGTATCTATCCCAGTGAAATGGAAGATGGTAGTGCAATTTCGTGGATTAGTTAGACATAGACACCGTTAGATACCGATTCGGTGGTTTAGATGTTAGGCATTCTCGTGCGAGACCGGAAGCCCTGGGTTCGGATTACGCTAGTGGGATCGTGGATGCGCATTGTTGGGGAGTGTCACAATAGAATGAGACAGCCGTTCAGTACTCCCAGGTTTTCCATGGTAGCTTAACATCAATCGGTTCACGATCTCAACCGAAAAAAAGAATTGATGATCGAGATTAACAGTCCTTTTGTTTTCTTGTATTCATTTAACCTACTTATAAGTAGACGAACTTGATTTGATAAAAAGTGTTTACAATCACGGATTTATCTTAATTATGAGAAAAAAGCATTAAAAAATCAGAGCGATTGAACAGATATTTAATTGTAGTATGGGACACTTCAACAGTACACATTCACGATCACAGCAGAGGTTTAACTGAGGAAGTTCAGGTATTATGGAGAGTGTTTAATCCCTAGATTACAGAGTCAACAACCATTGATTTAAATTGTGCAATCATTTTCCAATGCCATTAGTGAGTAATTATTTTGAATTCAACATAGATCTACTCCTTTAGTTAGGGATTCTTGCTGGAACTTAGGGTATTACCTCTGGGAATAAATCACTGGTAAGTAAATGTTTCCTTATTCAGTCAGTCAGTCAGTACAACTTCGTACGTACGTCCATCAGTTCGAGTTGCCACACCACATTAGCACAGAGAGGCAGTGATTGATTCAAATCCCGTAGTGCTAAATGTAGTAAAATTATAAGCTGTAATCAGAAAAATTAGGCTTTGAAGATATTATTCAAGGAGTATAATCCAGTGAAATAAATTTGGAAAGAGGAAAAAGAAAGGGACATGAAGAATTCAGAAGGTTAGAATTTGGGAGAACACAAAGAGTGGATGCACCTGCGCCATTGCAAACGATTTTGAGCCATGTCATTCAGGGTCTCTAACCATCGGTTGCTATCATCTCGCGGTCCCCAACCAGGTAGTCTACACCTACCAACATGACTCAGTCCACTTGTCAGTAACTTCATGGACTTGTGCCATGTTTTTGGTTTGGCCGCCCCTAGCTTTCTTCCAACCTACACCAGAAAACATCGCACGTCGAGGCAGACGGTGGTTGGGCTTACGTAACACGTCCCAGCCATCTCAACTGATGAAGTTTCACTACTTCACCAATGGATTTGCCATCCTTACCTAGTACCCGTATCCTAACAACTGCATTACTTACTCGATAGTCCCAGGATATACGAGCAATATTTCGAAGACACCTATGATCAAATACTAGTAACCTACGAATATCCTCTACTCTTACCGGCCATGTTTCTTTATTACTGTAGCAAGTTCATAGTGATTATTAACAGATCATTTTAACTAATATGAATTGTTCATTAGAATTTATTTGTATTTTTTCATTGAAGTTATATACAGATTGGGCGAATCATTATTTAGAAAAGGCAAATTATTCAAATTTAATAAAAAATATACAGAAAGATTTATCTAATGGACTATTGTTAGCTGATATTATACATGCAGTAGGTAAGTTGTATATTGTGTATTGCTAATTCATGTATGCATCATTATTTTGCATTCGTTTTGAGACCTAATATATGAAGGGCTGCATAATGGCTAGTAGTGGAATAGACGAGTGTCGATTATTGATGTTGGTCACCAGATAGTAGGATATAAAAGCAGGGATTAGTAAAGTAAGGACAGCATTTATACAGTTCAAGAACATATGGAACTCAAAACAACTGACAACTAGTATCAATATGTACATCAAGACGGTTCTACCATATGGAGCTTAAATTTCGAGAATTACTATAACTATCATCAAAAGGGTACAATCCGTTGACTGGATACCATCAGTAACAGCCTACTGTGGTAGAGGACAAATTAGTTTCCAGATGAGGAGGTAATTAGGAAAAGATGTTGGAAGTGGATAGGATACACATTGAGAAAATTATCGAACTGCATCACGAAGCAAGCGCTAACTTGGAATCCTGAAGGCAAAAGGAAAAGAGGAAGGCCGAAGAAAAAACTGCGTTGAGAATTTGAAACTGACATGAAAAGGATGAATAGAAAATAGAAACAACCGGAAAGGACTACCCACCACTGAGTTGAATAGAGAATACTTGTGGGTAACCTATGCTCCTTCAAGAGAAGTAACAGGCGTAAGTGTATATACGTATAGATGGATAGATAAACAGATAGATCACTTTTATGAGGTAGTTTACATCACAGACTAAACAATTTAATGCTTATGTCGTTCAATTTCGAAATTTTACTCTAGTCCCCATTTACGATACCTTTCGGGATCAGATCTATTAAAACCACTGATTCTTAAAGATTTACACTGTCATGTTTAATGCCATGTTTTATCGTCATTCTTCTGTATCGGTGTATTCATGTACACTTCGGAAAAGTTCCGACTTTTCAGCTATTTGTCCATTTAAATCGTACGAACGAGATTTTTTTTATGAATTCAACATTACTACTAATATTTAGTTAGTATGATGATAAAAATAACAAATATTCTCGTGACAATTATCGTAGGCGGCGTAAAGCTGAAAACCCACTGATGATGATGAACTAACGAAGATTGATCTGAAAGATTTCAAGTGAGTTCATGAATGATGAAGCTTAGATTTAAACCCGTGATTTTTTATGTATCCTAGTATATTTTTCTACTACTAATCATTATGACTCAATGGTCCACATTTGACTCAAACAACTCATAAGATACACACTTACACACGTACACATGTATTAATTCCTCTCGTTCTCAGACTTTAAATAATCTAAATAAGCCTTGGCGAGACTATAATTTATGAACGAACCGATCAGATCTAGGATAACAGGTCTTGGATTTTGGCTCGAAATTCCCTCAACCATTCATCCAAATAGCGTCATAGCATTTTAGCTGATGTCAGTTCATGATGAAAACCATAAATCTAAATCCTAACCCTTACCGTCAACTATAAATCATTATCTTTACTTCTCAAACTAATTTATAACCTTTATTTGTCCCCATTGAGTGGGTAGACACTCTCAAGGTCCCTCAAAGATCGTCCATAAATTTTAATCTCACCTAAACCAATTATTTTTATGGGGATATAATATAAAAACCATCCACCAAAAGGGGGAAATTTTTGGTAACATCAAATATCATCAAATAACATCAAATATCATATTCATTATTTTAAAACACACTGAAATTAAAATGCTTGTGAATTAAAGTAATATCCCAGTAACTCGCATTGAGTTCGAGTCCTGAGGTGAACATCAACTCCGAGATGCAGGTACATCCAGCTGACGAGTACCAAATAGGACGAAACACGCATCCTAGATTCCACTGCTAGTCACCAACTATCTTTGCTTATAATGATGGATACTAAGTTTTGTTCTCATTGTAAATCTCACGATAGATATGGATAAATTCAATTGAAGACTCTTAAATAAGATCATATGTAAGTCATCAATTTCAGTGATAATCACAATTCATATTAACTTTTCCAATACTACTATTATAATAATGAATTTTAATCTATATTGAGTTCATTTCATTAATATCAGCCTCTTTTTTTCTTTCCCCTTTATTTCTACTTGATTTCACACATTCTATCATTTGGTTTTAAATCCCTTTTTATTCTCATCTAGCTAATATCAAAGTTCAACGTTTATGTCGAAATCCGAAAACATCCGCTCAATCAGTAAGTAATCATCTATCATTATTTGAGTATTGATAAATCATATTGATTGTTTATAATAACTTACATGATCTAGATGACTATTTTTTGGAGAGAGAGAAAGGGGGTAATAATAAGGTAAAACTGTGCATGTTTGATGGATCATTTGTAGGCAAACTGCGTTACATACATCCTAAACACTTAATTTTGGTCTAAAATCTGATTGTAAATATCTAATCATAACAAGAAATAGTGTTGTAACTCATGTAGTGCCTGGTTCTATGTTGAGTTTATTCTGGCTTCCAGGCAAGCTAATTTATCCATTCTTATCAAGCTACACTTTGACCATGTTAATTATTCGCGGCGAGACTATCATTTGTACACGAACCAATCACGTATAAGATAACAGGTCTCGGATTTTGGCGCCAAATTCATTCATCCATTTGGATAAACAGAATACCCTAAATCTAATTCCTAAGTTTAATCATCAACTGTTAGTCATATATATAGAGGGAGAGAGCGAAAGAGATTCAAGGTGTTTTATACACATTAGTTAAATGATAAAATAAATGCAACTTACATACTGATAACTGTTACCTCTCGTAAAGGAGCATAGGCCGCCCACCAGCATTCTCCATTGAACACTGTCATGGGAAAATAAATCCAAACAAATGTGAAATTTTTTTTAAGAAAAACTATTTTTCAGTCAATCCGATAAAAATTTGAAAGTTACTGGTTACACTTGATCTAGCAACTCGGACCGATGTACGTACGTACGAAGTTCTACGTTGTTACTGACTGACTGACTGATCTAGCGATTGTCATTATGGATGAGAACGGTTTTTTTTTCCTTTTTAATTAAAACAAATTTTAGATAAGAAAATCAGCATATAGGCCTGATGAACTCAATAAATATTATCAGTAATCAGTATATTCCATAAAGCTCAAAAGAAAACACCTTTACCAAACATCTAGATGTTAAATCCTAAAGAGAATGAAACAAACTACTTAAACTTCACTGGTAGTTACAATCTACCCAATTTCAATAGAGTATGGTTCACTGAGTTAGATGGTTTAGTTGTGGAGATTTCATCGTTCTTCGGAATGACGTTATCAACACAAGCTTCAAGAACAAAACTTCATCAAAATCATCTACCTGAGCTACAAATCTTCTCCATTATCCCCAATTTCAAAATCAAACACTTTATTGAAAAATCAGCACAAAATAAACACTGTACTTATTGCTGAAAATGATTCTAACGTTTGAATTATATATATCAATAGTTGAAATCATGATTCAATTGAAGCTAGATCACCATGAAAAACCTCAGAGTACTAAACGGCCAATTCGTCCTAGTATGAGACTACTCAGCAGTGTGCATACACGATCCCGCCGCCCCGCGAGGTTCAAACACAGGACCTATCAGTCTCGTACGCGAGCATTTAAACATTAAACCACTGAGCAGGCCGGCATTCAACAGTGTTAATGTGTAACTTCAACCAATCCACGAAATTGCGCCATCGTACACCATTGTTTTCAGTGAGTTAATATCTCACAACAGACCTTGTTGAACTCCACTGGTCACGAATTCTCACTAGAACTCCATGAAATGCCTCTTGAAGTCATTCACTAGTGAGCAGATGATTATTATCAGAAGGGGTTTGTGGAGATTTTAGAAATTTCACAGATTGAAATCATGATTCAATCGATGCTAGACCACCGTGTTAAACTACTTAAGAGTAGTATGTAAATCTTTGATCAATAAAATCTTATTCTAGATGAACGCTGAATGTTACCAACCCCTTTAAAAAGGCTACTTAACTGGGGGTATTTGAGTGAAGAGATCGAAAGAGAGAGAGAGAGAGAAAGGGGTGAGGACAGAGAGATCAAACAGATTGATTGTATACAATAATCACATATTCTGAACAGCATTCATTCAGTTAATCGATAAGACACTTTTTTCAAAGGATCTTATCAACCAAGCTTAACCAAATAGAATATGACCTAATCTATATTATAATTTCATTATTCATACAAGATAATGACATTTTGAACGAATTGATTATTGTGTATTACAAATATTGATCATGTTTTTATTGTATCATTTTAGCTTCATAATGTATTGGCTTGTTTTCAAGTGCTCCAGTTACTTGGCATTGAAACAAATGGGTTTACTCCTCAAGGTAAGACTAGTATTAATAATATTCATGTTAACCAAGTAGTAGTAGTAGTAGTAGTAGTTGTTGTTGTTGTCATTTGATCCTCAGTGAATACTAGTGTAGTGGTCGATATTCAATATAATCCTTAAACTTCGTATACAGTTCATCCTGATAACCTTCACTAGATAACACCTCCGATCGGTGTATTAATCAGAAGGAGAATATGAAGTGTTGATTACGTTTATTATTGCACCACACACAAATAGATCACCAAAACTACAGGCACACGAAGAAAGAATGATAAGCGAGTGCTGAAGAGAAAGTGAGTGCGTACGTGCGTGAGTGAGTGAGTGGAGTGAGTGAGTGAGTGAGTGAGTGAGTGAGTGAGTGAGTGAGTGAGTGAGTGAGTGAGTGAGTGAGTGAGTGAGTGAGTGAGTGAGTGAGTGAGTGAGTGAGTGAGTGAGTGAGTGAGTGAGTGAGTGAGTGAGTGAGTGAGTGAGTGAGTGAGTGAGTGAGTGAGTGAGTGAGTGAGTGAGTGAGTGAGTGAGTGAGTGAGTGAGTGAGTGAGTGAGTGAGTGAGTGAGTGAGTGAGTGAGTGAGTGAGTGAGTGAGTGAGTGAGTGAGTCCATCAACATCGAATAAATTGAGCGACTAACAGTAAGGCTAGCAGAATGAATGTACGCATAGGCAGTAAGCAATGCTTGAGCATTCATATTCATACAAGCACAACAGTGATAAAGGTAAGATGATATGGGATAAGTTGTCGTTGTATGAATGACTCTATCCGTTGAATAAGTTAACAAAAGGGCTTAACCAAATTAAATATGAACAAACTCAATTACATGTTAGCTGCTATACTAGATGGTTTGCGTTAACTGTTTCATTTCAAAGTTCTTTTAAGATCACAGGTACACTATATTGATCAATATCAATTATCAGGGAATCTAGATAAAGTATAATTTACAGTTGGCTACTTCAAACGAACTAATGTCTATCTATCTTAAACTAAAAAAACACAGCGAGAAATTTGATCTGAATAGTAAACAATTCATTCGGTGACTGACTTCAAGAGGCATTTCATGAAGTTCTAGTGATAAGTCGTGACCAATGGAGTTCAACCAGATCTGTTGTGAGATATTAACTCACTGAAAACAATGGTGTATGATGGCGCAATTTCGTGGATTGGTTGAAGTTACACATTAACACTGTTGAATGCCGGCCTGCTCAGTGGTCTAATGGTTAAATGCTCGCGTACGAGACTGAAAGGTCCTGTGTTCTAATCTCGCAGGGTGGTGGGATCGTGTATGCGCACTGCTGAGTAGTCCCATACTAGGACGAATTGGCCGTCTAATACTCTAAGGTTTTTCATAGTATTCTAGCTTCAAATGAATCATGATTTCAACTACTGAAATTCATTATGTACAAATGTTTTTCATATTTTTGTATTTTAATATTTTACTAATCATTGTATATACTACTAACAATATCCAATTTGTTTTCACTCCTATCCATCCACTTCTTACATTGTAGACATTGTGGATAGTAAATTAAAATATATACTTGGTCTATTTTTCAATTTATCTAAATTTAAACAAAAAACAAAAAAATTACAACAATCTCAAGTAAATACAATTACATCTTCATCAATAATACAATCATCAGTCTTAACAACAACAACAACAACAACAATACCAACTAAAGCAACAATTACATCAATTCATTATCCATCAATGATTAAATTACAAAAAAATCATATTTCCAATGAAAACGATACACATCATCATCACCACCACCACCACCAACAACAACAACATCATGATCATCATCAGGATTCATTAATTGTTCAATCAACACCACCTAGACCACCACCACCACCGCCGCCACGTACTATCAATAATAATAGTACTACTACTACTACTACTACTACTACTACTACTACTACTACTACTACTACTACTACTACTCATAGTAGTATATCAAAACAAACAGATCTATACAACAAATTAGACAGTCCAAACAACATCAGCAACAACAACAATCTAAACAATGGGAATCCTCATCATCATCATCGTCATTATCAATCTGTAAATAAACAAGAAAATCTTTTAATCGGACAATTAAAATATCCAATTAAGAATCTGAATGAAACATTGACCAATTCATATTCCAATCCTTTAATATTGAACAAAAAGAATGAGCATAATGATAATAATCATAATGCTAATATGATTGGAATTAATGCATCATTAAATTTTACTAAACCAAAGTGAGTGAAACAAAATAGGAAAGTATATTTTTTCCTCTTTGGGAAAACGATAATTTATAAACGAACTAACCAGGTATAAGATAATAGGTCATTTGGATAAATAGAGTTATGACATTATAGCTGATATTAGTTCATGATAAATACCCCGACATCTAATTCCTAATCTTAACCATCAATTGTAAATCATAATTCGACCCCCAAATGTTCTGGTACGACCATGAGTGGGAAGTGTTAGGATTCATTCTTAAAACGCTCTGATATGTCCACGTGCATACAACCACTGCCACAAAAGTTCTACTCAACGCCTTCGGATGGAGCCAGTGTTGTTTACGAAATTAAGAGGACGAAAAGCGAATATCTGGTGAGGAAACCGAGTTAGTGGACGCGGAGAGTCCACCTATGGGAGTTGGAAAACTCTGATTCCAAACCAATAGTTCATATGAGCTCCAGGATCCTGAGGGAACAAATGGTGTATGAACCTATTGTTGGTGACCGGCTACCATGGGATTGCATCTCCTGACGTTCCTCCACTGTCTTGTAGATCAGACATTTAGGTCGAAGGCTCGTGGTGTGGTCGGTTTGGGCACACGGGTAGTATCCCAGTTCTCACACAAATCAAATGATTTATGTGGTGTATATGTATTTGGTGCCTTCATGTACCAATGTTTATGTATTTAAATAAATAAAATGAAATCATAATTCTATTTCCTCACACACTGGTTTATAACCCTCATTTGATCCTCGTGATGAGGTGGACACTCTCAAAGTTACTTCGGCTTCACTCAAAGGTCATCCATAAATTATAGTCTCACCTATTTTTCCCATCTGAAAATTGACAATTTAACACTGATGAATTCGGACATAAATTATGATTGATTGATTGCTTGAATATTTACAATATATGCACATTAATAGATATTATGATGAGATTTCTATCTGAAGTTTATGCTGGTGATGTCGTTCAGAAGAACGATGAAAACTTCATGACCAAACCATTCAGCTTAGAGAATAAAACTCCATCAAAAACTATAATTTATGAATGACCTTTTTGAATGATGTTAAGCTGACTATGAGAATATTCATTTACTTATTAGAGATAAATGAGGATTATGAAGTAGTTTGAAGAATAAGCATTATAATTTACAATTGGCAATTAGGAATAAGGAATTAGATTTATATCAGAAGGGGTTTGTGGAGATTTTAGAAATTTCACAGATTGAAATAATGAGTCAATTCAAGCTAGATCACCATGAAAAACCTCAGAGTATTAGACGGCCAATTCGTCCTAGTATGGGACTACTCAGCAGTGTGCATACACGATCCCGCCGCCACGCAAGATCAGAACACAGGACCTATCAGTCTCACGCGCGAGCGTTTAACCATTAGACCACTGAGCAGGCCGGCATTCAACAGTATTAATGTGTGACTTCAAACAATCCACGAAGTTCCACCACCGTACACCATTGTTTTCAGTGAGTTGATATCTCACAACAGACATGGTTGAAGTCCACTGGTAACGGCTTCTCACTAGAACTGCAAGAAATGCCTCTTGAAGTCAGTCACTAGTGAGCAGATGATTATTATTATCAGAAGGGGTTTTGTGAAGATTTTAGTAATTTCAATAGTCGAAATCATGAGTTAATTGATGTTAGACCACCATGGAAAACCTGGAACCACTGGTTGATTCCAACTATTGAAATTACAAAACACTTAACTGAATAGTCATTTAATTGAATGTCTTCATATTTATGCATGAAATATATAACCTTTACATAGTGTTTGTCTTCAAGTTGAAGGATAATAGGAAAATTAATAGGTGTTTTATTTCTATACCACTAGAATGAAAATAAGTAGTATATATATCTATGTATTTTGTTTGTATGTATGGCTATGTCTGGTTGTATTGTATGAGATGATGAACAATATGATATACAGAATAAAGATTTAGTTGTTCTATGTTAAGATTTCTCATTAACTATTATCGGGCAGACTTAATGTTGAAACAAATAATATAAATTTATCATTCAAGGAATAAAAGTCCAGAATGCATAGAATGATACTACATATAATTCACTTGGTATTGTTTGGCTTGTGTCTTCCCATCGAGGTTTAAGACTGCAATTGATCAGTTTGTTATTGGCATATGTGCATACTGTGCATATGCCTCGATATTGCCTCAATTCACAAGCTTTTTATAAGTAATGATGGATAGTGGCTAGCAGTGGAATCTAGGACGCGCATTTCGTCCTATTTGGGATGTAGATACATTCGGCTGACGAGTCCCAAATAGGATGAAACATGCGTCCTGGATTCCACTGCCAGCCACTATCCATCATTGCTTACAAAAAAATATTATATATAGTTATGGAAATTTATGAAAACCCTTGACCTAGGTTTCCTGTTATTAGTTAATCGTCAGTAGGGTTGCGGTGTATGTTACTTATACTGACAGGTATAAGTAGTATAAGGCAGCAATCGATAATGAAATTGAATTAAAGAGAAGAAGAATGTTAACAAAGAGCGATTGGACCAATGACTGAGTCCGAAGAGTCTTAAAAGATGTAAAAGTCAGTGAGTTATTATCTCACAACAGACCTGAATGAACTTCACTGGTCACGACTTCTCACTAGAACTGCAAGAAATGCCTCTTGAAGTCATTCACTAGTGAGCAGATGATTATTATCAGAAGGGGTTTGTGGAGATTTTAGAAATTTCACAGATTGAAATCATGATTCAATCGTGGATGCGCACTGCTGAGGAGTCCTATACTAGGACGAAACGGCCGTCCAGTGCTTCCAGGTTTTCCATGATGGTCTAGTTCCAATTGACTCATGATTTCAATCTGTTAAATTAGATTTCTGGTTTTTTTTATCATGAAATGACATTAGCTAAAATGCCAAAAACCTCTTTAGCCAAATGGATAGATGAATTTCGCTCTAAAATCCACTGTCTGTCATTCTAAATCTGATTGGTTCATCTATAACTTATAGTCGCGCCAATATTATCATATTTCCAAGAATTCAGTACAAGAATTGAATCATAACCGTCAATTTTATATTTTGATGACCAATAATGAGTAGATTGAACATTAGATCATAGATGAAACGAAACAGATATCTAGTGCTTTTTGGTTTTCAACAGTATCTTAACTAGATTTTAATCTGAGACAGAAAAAAATGGTCACTACAAATTCAGAAACACATTGATCTATATGGTAGTTATTAACGAAATATAAGGTGAATAAACATAAACACATATGATTTGTTAGCATGTGAGGTTTTATTGGATATTCTTAAGTTTTATTGTTTACATCATGAACTGATCTTAGTTAGACAACTGTTGAAAACTAAAAAGTACTAAATAGTTGTTTTGTTCTAGTGTGACTCCACCATGGATCGAACCGAGGACCTTCTGATACTTCTATCTTCCTAAAACCTTGTGAGTAGTATATTACATCCTCGTTTTTCTTTATAACTATATATACACTACTTACCACTACTGGGAATCCCCTATCAGACCTTGGTATTATCTATAGTCCTATAAGAATACCCTCTTAAGCGGTGGTTTATTTTGTTGTTCATGATTAAATGTATGAGGTTAAATGTAGATACATTAAGTAGGAATTGTTTCTTTACACAAACTTGCTTATATTGGCAATTGATGACCTAATAACCTCACAAACATACACTTATACACTTAAGAGCATGAAATAAATAAAAAGTTTTGTGTTTTTACCCAATACCCTTCAACATTTAATGTCTATTGTTATAGTCGAATTTCTTTAGTTGACATATTGATTTAATAAACTCTACTTATTAAATTGTAAGTAATATAATTGTATGAACTAAATAAATTAACACTGGATATACATAGTCTAAGAAAATAATCATCGTTTCTGTAGTTTACAGAGCTCTAATCTCATTTTCAACATAAATCTGTTTAATATGAACAAATATTTCAAAAAAGGAAAAGGATTAGATTTGAAACGCGACATCCGGTTGATGAGTTCTAAATAGAACGAAATGCGTGTCCTGGATTCCACTGTTAGCCACCATTCATCTCTACCTATAATACTTATGATTTAAGGCAATATCAAAGCAATCTGTATAGAATGTATATATGCCAATAAGACAGACTAATCAACTGCAGTCTTAAACATAAATGAGAACATTCCACACAAAAAAAAATAAGAAAAAGAAAACCCAATACAAAGACATAGTTTGAAAATACCTATATCATAGATAAACTTTCATGAATAAAATTGACTCATCTAAGAGGTAGGTAATAAAACAGAATAAATGATGACAGGAACTTTATATTGTCTCCTTTAAAAACTTACTTTTTCATTCCACTTCATGAATGAATGTTCTTTTATTCTAAAATAAAATAGAATAATAAACAATAAAGAAGTGAAAGATATACTGACTTGATCATTAAATTATTATTCAAATTTCTTTGAAAGTATCTTATGAATTCAATTTGAAATGGATTAGATTAACTCATTGTAGATATTTTCGATTTAAAAGTTGATCACTCATGTTCGGCATATGGCCATGCTGTACGGATTGTCTACATATTATTTGCTTACTTACACCTGTTATCCCCCCCCAATGGATCATAGGGCGCCGATCAGCATTCTGCAACCCACTCTTTACTGGGCACTCCTTTCTAGTTCTATCCAATTGCTGTACATTCTTCCCATGTCTATCTTCATTTCTCGACCTAATGTGTTCTTTGGTCTTCCTCTTCTCCTTTGGCCTTGAGGATTCCATATGAGGGCTTGACTTGTGATGCAGTTCGGTGTATTCCTCAATATATGTCCTATCCACTTCCAGTGCTTCATTCTGATTTCTTCCTCCGCTGGGATCTGGTTTGTTCTCTCTCACACTGGGTTGTTGCTGATAGCGTCAGGCCAACGGATCCGAAGTATTTTGCGTAGACAGCTGTTAATAAACACTTGTATCTTGTGGATGATGGCTTTCGTAGTTCTCCGAGTTTCCGCCCCATACAGTAGAATTATTGTTTCAATATGGTCAATATGAATATATGGAATTTGGCTAGTAATGGAGTCTACGATATATGTGTTGTCCTATTAAGGGACTCACTAACTGGATGTACCTAAATCTCAGAGTTGATGTTTACTCTGGAACTCAAACATCGTATCGTTCGCTTGAAACGTCATCGCTTTATCTACTTAGCTATTGAGTCTGGATATCCACTAACTTTTGTAAGAGGTATGACACTTAAGTCAATTTGAGATGGATTGGATTATCCTATTGTTGATATCTTATCAACTGGCTATAAATAAACTCTGTTTACAAGAAGGTTATACAGGGATAAGATATAGAAAAAATTTTAAAGAACAATGAACACACGCATAGTATGTCAGTCAGTCAATCATAGGTAACATAGAATACTATTAATATATGCATCAGTGAATGCACCTGCACTTATATTTTGGATCTTTTACATGAGAGCTGCATTCTGACTGGTTATGTTTGATTGGACAATCTTAAGGACACCCATAAATTCACTGAAGGTGGTCGGTATGTTATAGTCTTGCCGTGATTATTTAAGTCACGTTAAATATTGGCTAATAATGACACCCGGGAAGTTTGTTTCTTTTTATTTCCTACTCATTAGCTGGATTAAATTAAACCCAAGTGTTGGTGTCCTTATTGGCACTGAAACGCAATGACTTATGTTTTAAATTTCGAGTCATTCACTGAACTACTGAGTTCGAGTAGGCATTAAATTGTTCAAAGAGGATTAACTTATATCTGTAATGGTTTGGCTCTTCCTATCTAAAAGATATTAATTAATTGTTTTCTTTAATATCGATGAGAAGTATCAAACCATTACAAAATTAAATTCAACTTCACTACACGAATTATTGTCTATCTGAAAGTCTTAAGCATTTTTAAGCCTCTTTTAAGCATCAATTGAATTCTTAATATCAACAGGTAGATTTAAATAACTATTAAAGTTCTAATAAGAAGCCTTGGCCAGTGAAGCTAATCCAGGTATCTACCCCGGTACAATGGAAGATGGTCGTGTAATTTCATGAATTGGTTAAGGTTAGACATTAACAACATTGGGTTCCGGCCGGCTCACTGGTCTAGTAGGTTGAACGTTCACGCGCAAGTGAGCTCGTGGATGCACACTGTTGAAGAGTCCCACAATAAGGCGAAACAGACATCCAGTGTTCCCAGGTTTTCAATGGTGGTCTGACATGAATCACTTCATGATCTCAATTAGAAAACGAATAGTAATAATGATTTAAAATCAACCTACATACTTTTATTATTAAACCAATGGAGGTTATTCAAAGAACGATGACAGATATAAAAATGTTCCAAGAAAAATCAATATTTCAGTGGTTAAATATCTAATTCTTAGGAAAGAATTCAATAAAGGAACATGTAGAGACAATTACAAACTAAATATTGAAAGTTACATAATAACAACTGTAAAATTGAATAGATTGGAAGAGCAAAATGAGTAGGAGACTCTATATAAAATGATTCTTAAATAAGGAAGAAGAACTTTACTAGTATAGGATTTGTGGAGATTATTCAGTTTTTGATTGAGATCTTGAACCACTTGATGTTAGATCATCACAATTGAAAACCTGGAAGCACTGGACGGCCGTTTCGTCCTATTGTGGGACTCCTCAGCAGTGCGCATTCACGATCCCGCTCGCGGGATTCGAACCCAGGGCCTTTGGTCTCTCGCGCGAACGCTTAACCAACTGGACCACTGAGCCGGCATTCATTGATGATAGTTTCTAGCATCAACCAATCCACGAAATTGCGCGACCAACTTCCATTGTACTGAGGTAGATAACTGTTTCTACCCGACAAGGATTAGCTCCACTGGTCACGGCTTCACACTAGAACTCCGAGAATTCCCTCACGAAGCTAGTCACTAGTGAGCACATGTTGATTACTAGTATAGGAGTTGTGGGTGCCGGCTCAGTGGTCCAGTAGGTTAAGCGTTCTCGCGCGAGACTGAAGGCCCTGGGTTCGAATCCCGCGAGCGGGATCGTGAATGCGCACTGCTGAGGAGTCCCACAATAGGACGAAACGGCCATCCAGTGCTTCCAGGTTTTCAATTGTGATGATCTAACATCAATTGGTTCAAGATCTCAATCAAAAAAGAACTTTATTTACTGAGAGGATGAAATAAGACATTATGTAATTCAATAGCGGAAATTGACGTCAATGGGATAGTACAAGAGTTACAACTATATTCTTTAGAGATTCAATTAATTTGACGTGACGATCGATTAATCATGAAGTAATAATGATCAATCGCATGTATATCTAGTCTTTTATAGTCCTAATTGAATTCTAACGATCAAGTTGCAACATGGTTACTAGTTGTAGTGATACAACACCGTACGGACCATGATGAGATGATAAGTAGTTGAAAGTAATCGACAAAAAACTCTCTTTAAACCTAAATTTTCTGCTAATTGGTGTTCGTCAACAAAGTGTACTTTTAATCTCAAAGGAACTGATGCTTTCCGGGTGGATTTCAGCCTCATGTTAACTAGCTTCAAAGTCTTAAATGTTATCATTAAAGTATTGAGGCTCCCGTCGACCTTCTATGGAAGTTAATGTCATTTTTGTCTGCAAATCTTGTTCATACACCTTGTAATGAACAAGAACTCAGGTGGGAGAAAAAAACTTATTGTTTTATACGAAATTATACAATACTTTCATATAATATTAAAACCATATTCAAATAAATTCTTTCCACATCTTTCTTCAGTTGACTTTTACATCTTTCAAGATTCTTCGGACTCAGTCATTAGTCCAATCGCTCTTTGTTAACATTCTTCTTCTCTTTAATTCAATTTCACTATCGATTGCTGCCTTATACTACTTATACCTGTCAGTATAAGTAGCATACACCGTAACCCTACTGACGATTAACTAATAACAGGAAACCTAGGTCAAGGGTTTTCATAAATTTCTATAACTATAAATAATATCTTTTTGTAAGTAATGATGGATAGTGGCTAGCAGTGGAATCCAGGACGCACGTCTCGTCCTATTTGGGACTCGTCAGCCGAATGTATCTACATCCCAAATAGGACGAAATGCGCGTCCTAGATTCCACTGCTAGCCACTATCCATCAATTCTTACAAAAAGCTTGTGAATTGAGGCAATATCGAGGCATACGCACAGTATGCACATATGCCAATAACAAACTGATCAATTGCAGTCTTAAACCTCGATGGGAAGACACAAGCCAAACAATACCAAGTGAATTATATGTAGTATCATTCTATGCATTCTGGACTTTTATTCCTTGAATGATAAATTTATATTATTTGTTTCAACATTAAGTCTGCCCGATAATAGTTAATGAGAAATCTTAACATAGAACAACTAAATCTTTATTCTGTATATCATATTGTTCATCATCTCATACAATACAACCAGACATAGCCATACATACAAACAAAATACATAGTTATATATACTACTTATTTTCATTCTAGTGGTATAGAAATAAAACACCTATTAATTTTCCTATTATCCTTTAACTTGAAGACAAACACCATGTAAAGGTTATATATTTCTTACATAAATATGAAGACATTCAATTAAATGACTATTCAGTTAAGTGTTTTGTAATTTCAATAGTTGAAATCAACCAGTGCTTCCAGGTTTTCCATGGTGGTCTAACATCAATTAATTCATGATTTCAACTATTGAAATTACTAAAATCTCTACAAAACCCCTTTTGATAATAATCATCTGCTCACTAGTGACTGACTTCAAGCGGCATTTCCTGCAGTTCTAGTGAGAAGTCGTGAACAGTGGAGTTCAACAAGGTCTGTTTTGAGATATCAACTCACTGAAAACAATGGTGTACGGTGGTGCAACTTTGTGGATTGTTTGAAGTTACACATTAACACTGTTGAATGCCGGCCTGCTCAGTGGTTTAATGTTTAAATGCTCGCGTACGAGACTGATAGGTCCTGTGTTTGAATCTCGCGGGGCGGCGGGATCGTGTATGCGCACTGCTGAGTAGTCCCATACTAGGACGAATTGGCCGTCTAATACTCTGAGGTTTTCCATGGTGATCTAGCTTTAATTGAATTATGATTTTAACTAGTGAAATTTCTAAAATCTCCACAAAACCTATTCTTATAATTTGTAATTAAGCGAATAGTTTATCTTATATGTTCACTTATAAGAAAGTTATATTTGTTCAATTGTTGAATAATTATTGACATTATTAATATAGTGTTGTAGAGATTTTTATGTTTTTGATTAAGATCATGAATCGACTGATGTTAGACCATCAATGAAAATCTGGAAGCATTAGGTGATCATTTCATCCTAGTATGGAACTCCTCAGCAGTGTGCATCCACGTTAATCTAAACCACTTCAAATTGAATTAATAACGCTATTAGTTTACTCTATGTAATTATTGAACATAATTAGTATATTTCAGTCCTAATGCTTAAAAAATTTATATAATTGTAAGAGGAGGGTTTTTGCAGAGGTTGTAGATTCTATATAATTTAGGTCAAGGTGATTTAAACATTAAGTATATGTTCATGAGAGCGAAGGTCCTGGGTCCGACCCCTGACGAAGTCATCCGTTCATTGCTCTAGAGTCTCATATAAAGACAGATCAGATATCCAGTATATCCTGGTTACCAATAATGTTTTAGCTAAAAATCAGTTCATAATTTTCACTGAAAGTCTATGTAAGTTCACAGGTCTTCCTGTCAATTACCTCTAAACAACAAAAAAAGTTGACATATTTCTGATCTTTAAAAAACTTGATTGAAATACAAACATACAAAACTAATAGTTCACTTAATTGATAATGCTAATCGAAATCATACATTTGAAAAAGCATAGTTCACAAGAATAAAACCTGTCATAGAAACATAAACACATGCATACATACCAACGTATATACATACATTTAGATGATACTTCAATTTACAATGAACAGCGGGTGATTATATATTGCCTATATAGGCAATAACGATAACCCAATAGACATAATCTATGAAAGCCAGAAAAAGTGAGAAGAGATAAAGATTTTGACCTCAATAGTATTAATGAATGAAACAAAAGAAACTAATCACCACGAGATAATAATAATAATAATATTGAGTAAAATAACTTTACACTAGTTGTACAAAGGAAAATTCATATAAATTCACTTGGTGTTCTTTGGTTGTATCTTCTGATTTTTGTTCAAGACTGCAATTGATCAGTCTCCTGTAGGCATATGTGCCTCGTGTACGGATTGCGTTGATATTACTTTAAGTCACAAGATTTTCAGGCAAGTATGAATAGTGACTAGCAGTGGAATCCAGGACGTATGTTTTGTTCTATTAGGGACTCGTCAGCTGGATATACCTGCATCTCACAGTTGATGTCCACTCTGAGAATCGAACCCCGTACTGTTCGTTTCAAATGTCATCGCGTTATCCACTTAAGTACTGAGTCCTGATAGCCACCTGCATGTGCGATAGGGTGAGGTTTAAATTCATTTGGTGTTGTTTGCTTCATTCATTTAATTCATGATAACTAGATATCTTTATAACACACAAATCTATGTATGTTCAATATACAAATGTATAAAAACCTACTTAGTAAAACATTTCGGGGATTATTTTTTTATTCCCTTGAGTTCCTTGAATTTTTTTTCATATCATCTAGTATGTATGTAGAATTTCAAAGAAAATCTTATGATGATTCCAAGCAAAGATGGATAGTGGGTAGCAGTGGAATCCAGAACACGCGTTTCCTCCTATTCAGACTCGTCAGCTGGATATACCTGTATCTCGGAGTTGATGTTCACTCTGGGAACAATACGAAGGAACTGAACTTCACATTGTTGCATAAGCTAGTGACTATCTGGACACGACGACATTTGAAGTGAACGGTACAGTATTCGAGTCACGTAGTGAACATCAACGATGAGATACAGGTATATCCTGGTAACGAGTCCTAGATAAGATGGAAAGTTACACTTAGCTTATAGCATTAATGGACCCAAGATGCTTAAGTATTTTACAAATTACGATCCAGATATATCTGTTAACTCGATGTTAATTTTATTAGGAGGCTTATGGGTTTTTATTTTAAAAGCTTGCTTGACTGAAAACTACGTGATCGTTTAGTGATTATATCAGTGCAGTGCGACAACATTTTAATCCGGTGACTTTGTTTTCTGAACTACGCTAAACGTGTTTTTAAGTGATCAATATGAAAGCCCGACTGAAAAACTCAAACACGCATAGCAGCAACGACTATGAAGCTCGGTCAAAAACATATAAAAGTTGAGGCGCCCTGTGAAATTACAGTTAGGAACATGACGGGTATAATATGGAATTTTCATAAGAGGTTGCTGTAGTTAGGGATAAGTTACACAGAATGACCACGTCTGCAAAGTTGAGCCATGTAATGCACATCAATTGTTTCCGCGTTCACCATGTCTGACCATCTCTCTGTGGGCTGCACTACTAGTCGTATTCCATTTATTCTATAATAAAGTTGTCATTTATGGATATGAACAATCATTGATCTATAGATGTGTCAACTGTCGTGACGGGGCGGTGTCCGGAATCTGTTACTGATGTACGAGTTGCTATGTGCTACTGCCCTCCCCAACTGACTACTTAAGCGAGAACACAAAAGTGGGCGAGAAAGCATAGTGGGCTACCGCATAAAATGCACAATTAAAACTCTACCCCTTAGGGAATTAATCCATTTCTTAGCCTATGAAATGCACTTGTAACTTCTGATTGCTATCGACTGACCTACTCATTTGATTACTTTTGATTGGATTACCAAATCATCACTGTCACTGATTTCACTCAAATACGTTCTTATCTCACTGAAATATCTTCACTGGAATACCAAAAAAAAACTGAACAGGTGATTACGTCTGTTATCCCATCAGTATTTACAGACCATCCAACTAACTAATAACCATGCGTCCAATAGTGTCTACATTTGAAATGAATTCCTGAAATTTTTGTAAACGGTCATTTGCAGTGATGACTTAGAGTTTCATTCTCCAGGTTAGCAATTATATGCAATCAAGTGTCTATGAAATGATGTACATACAGATGAATATTGATAATTACCATTAAAATGATATCAAGTCAATAAATCGTGTATATATAAAATCAAATATCAGCAGAGACCCGTTGGTTCAGTTCAAAAAAGAAACTACAAATTGCGATACATTCTTATTATTAACCTATGTCTTAGTTTTTTTTTAAAATCTATCATCACTACTGAAAACAATGAAAGTATTGAACACCTATGTAATTCTACTTCCGAAACACAACTCAACATTGCAAAACTACAACTCTATTTAAGACTGAAAATTATATTTCAACAGTTTAGATCATGAGTCAATTGAAGGTAGACCACCATGGAAAACCTGAAAGCACTATACGGCCGTTTCGTCCTAGTATGGGACTCCTCAGCAGTGAGCATCCGCGACCCCGCCTCGCGGGACTTGAACCCAGGATCTATCAGTCTCGTGCCAGGTGCCGTCCAATGCTTCCAGGTTTTCCATGGTGGTCTAGCCTCAATGACTCGTGATCTCAACTATTGAAATTACTACAATCTCCACAAAACCCCTTCTGAAAATTATATATCATGGTAAATACTGTCTTTTGATGGTAGTATATTCTTTGATCTACATGGTTTAATCACAGAGCTTTCATGATCAAAATGGACAATATCTTCAATCCGCTCTTCAAGTAGAAATGAACTTTCTAACAACTCTACATATGTTATATCCGTTCCTACCTAGAACCTTATTCGTAGTTGACTATCTTCGTACGATAGGATGATCTGTTTATAGGTTTTAAAGGATGGATTTTTTTAATGGTTTATTGGTTCTTTGGACACTTTTTTGATGTAGTTGCTATGACAGTGTTATAACTTGTGAGTTTGTGCCCCTATCAATGTATAACGTAATGATACCGCTAATTACAGAACAGTGATTTATGGACCGGATCAATGACGCATAAAACCCTCTATAAGCAGTCTAAAGTCCTTATCGTCACTGCTTCCTGACTAGCCCTG
Organism: Schistosoma intercalatum; assembly: GCA_944470365.2. NCBI lineage: Eukaryota > Metazoa > Platyhelminthes > Trematoda > Strigeidida > Schistosomatidae > Schistosoma > Schistosoma intercalatum. Next base: position 15,855,849 of record OX103728.1, read on the forward strand.
CCTGTTAAGTTCAGAGCACCAATTTCAGCCTCTGTAATATGAATCATGTACTTTAAACATACGAGGTTTATATATAAATCAAAGAGACCACACCGTACCATAAAATAGGAAACATTCTTTGTACAAGATTTAGCCAAAAGTGACTGTGAACGTTACATAACTACTTACGCGTATTACTCCGCATGGAGGAGCATATGCCGCTCACCAGCATTCTCCATTCAAACCTGTCCTGGGCAATCCTTCCTATTTCTTTTCAGTTTTCATTCATCCTTTCCATATCTGCTTCTATTTCCCAATGTAATGTATTCTTTGACCTTCCTTTCTTCGGCTTCCATTCAGGATTTCAAGGTAGGGCTTGCCTTGTGATACAGTTTGGTGATTTGCATAATGTATTTCCTATCCAATTCCATCGTCTTTTCCTAACTTCCTCTTCAGTTGGAAGCTGGTTTGTTCTCTCCCACGAAAGGCTGTTGCTTATCGTATCCGGCCATTGTATATTGAGTATCTCGTGAAGATAACTATTTATAAATGCCTGTATCTTCTTGATGATGGTTGTGTTAGTTCTCCAAGATTCAGCTCCATACAGTAGAACTGTCTTGACGTTCGTATTGAAGATTGTGACTTTGATATTGGTTGATAGTTGTTTTGAGTTCCATATGTTTTTCAATTGTAGGAATGCTGTCCTTACTTTGCCAATACTCGTTTTTACATTTGCATCTGATCCCCCTTGTTCATCGATGATGCTTCCCAGATACGTGAAGGATTCCATATCTTCCAGAGTTTCAGCGTCAAGTGTGATTGTGTTAGTGTTCTAGGTGTTGTATTTAAGGATCTTTGTTTTTCCTTTGTGTATGTTGAGGCTCACTGATGCAGAGGCAGCTGCTACACTGGTTGTGTTTATCTGCATTTATTCGTGTGTATTGGATAGGAGGGCTAGGTCATCTGCGAAGTCTAAATTTTTAATTAGTTCTAAGCTGCTTGAGTGTGAACGTGAGAGATAGCAACTGTTATACTGGACATAACTCAAGAACGGTAAATCGTACAATAATAGTTCATAGATCAAAACAAAGTTTATCATAAGAGGAACACGAATATGAATAGTTTAGTTACTTAATAACTATATAATAGAAATATACGTTTAGTATTAGTCCAGAAATAGATTCCAACGGTTACCATCCATTATTCTCATCAAGATATAACAGAAAGCTATTCCTATGTAAAATTAATAAAAGATTATCTTTGCCAACCTTTCATATAGTGAATAGTTTATAGCATAGTTTTATCATTTCTAAATTGTATCTATACACAATTCTTCCTATGCTCTGTTTAGCTGTCACTAATGTAGTTTAATGTTTGACCTATATGACTTGATTACCTGTATACTTGGGTTTTTTTTCCGAAAATTCCTCAGTTATTCTTATTTATGGATTGATGTAGGTAAGATCCAACTATCAACAATTTCATCTTCAATCTATCTGTACAATAACCATATAGGAAAGTTAGTATCATTACTTGAATTATTTTTTCCTGGTTAGCGCTTTTCTAGCGAGTTAGTTTTCTACGGGATGAGGTCGCTAACCTCATGCCCAACCCTCCTCCTTTACCCGGGTTTGAGACCGACAGCAGCCCCTGAGGGGCGCCAGGCAGATTCAGTATCATACATATCATTAAATCTTACTTGAAACTTGAGAAATTCACATTAAAACGATCTATTATGGTAATTCACTTATAATCATTATTCATCATACTAATGAATTGTTCCCCTATCTAAATTGACATCATTCAGATAGATGGATATGAAAATTTCAACTATCTTGTAAATATAAACAAAATAAACGAAAAAATAAAGAGAGAAGATAGAAACTAAATATTTTGTTTTCAAAAAGTTGTCAAGATGATTATCGATTATCATTGATTAACTTGGTTACTAATTCTCTGTATACAATTAATCGACGGAAAATGATTAAGCGATCAAGAAGATAATAAAGTATATAATTGTAGGTCAGTATACTTCGGATCCGTTGGTCAGACACTATCAGGAACAACCCATTATGGGAAAGAACAAATCACGTCTCAGCGGAGGAAGAAATCAGGAAGAAGAGCTAGAAGTGGATAGGACACACATTGAGGAAAGCACCGAACTGCGTCACAAGACAAGCCCTCACACGGAAACCTCAAGGCCAAGGGAGAAAAGGAAGACTAAAGAACACATTACGTCGAGAAATGAAGATAGACATGAGAAGAATGTACAGCAATCGGATAGAACTAGAAAGGAATGGCCAGTAGAGAGTGGGTTGTAGAATGCTGGTCGGTGGCCTATTCTCCATTGAGAGTAACAGGAGTAAGCAAACAAGCATTATTGCCAATTTCGAAATAGTAACGTATCGTTTAATACTATTATCGTGTTCATACTTGAATCTCTGGAGTTTAACCAGAGAAACCAAACCTTTTTCTTTAGAAGAGAGAGGTGATGCATTCAACAAACTAAACATAGATTAAAGGATATACTTACGCTATTGGTCAAGATCTAACTTTCGTTTCTAAGGAACATGACACGTTATTGATTGAATATGACTTCATTTCCTAAGGGATATATATGTTCAGTATATTTATTTATTTATTTAAGTACATAAACATTAGTACATGGAGGCAACAAATAGATATGCGCCATATAAATCATTCGAGTTATGTGAGAGCTGGTATACTGCCCGGGTGCCCAAACCGAAGCAGGTAGTTTTATCAGGGGGCCACAGCCGGAGTCTTGCACTTAAAGATCTAATCCAAAAGACAGTGAAGCAACGTCAGGAGATGCAGTCCCATGGTAGCCGGTAACCAATAATTGGTTCATACGTCATTTGTTCCCTCAGGATCCTGTCGCCCATGTACACCATTGGTTTGGAATCAGAGTTTTCCAACTCCCATAGGTGGACTCTCCGCGCCCACTAACCCGGTTTCCTCACCAGATATTTGCTTTTCATCCTCTCAGTTTCGTAAACAACACCCCTGCCAAGAGAAGGCGTTGAGTACGACTTCTCTGGCAGTGGTTATATGCACATCGCCACTTCAGAGCATTTCAAGAGGGACAACTGACTCTACCCACTATAGGTTGTACCAGGGCATTTAGGGAATAGTTAAATTTCACTGAAATCATGAACTCATCTAAGTCAGATCATCATTAGGAATCTGAAAACATCAGACAAATTATTTCAACCTAGTATGAAATGTCTTATCCACTGATTTATTGATTTCAAATAATCACTTCACTTGTACAACATTCATTCTTCAAATCTAACTAACACTATCCTACTAATAACAAACTGTAATGAAGAGATAAACAAGTATTCACTAGTTGTTTTTTCTCTCAATAGTATTCATCCAATAAATAACCGATTAGGTGAGATATGTTTTTCTTTCGTATAGAATAGAATCCTTTACTGACAAAAAAGAAGAGAGAGAACGAGCGAGGGAGAGAGAGAGTAAAGATTTCTTTGTTCTACTTATAATGTTTCTTAGTAGCTTCGATGAGACTACAATTTATGGATGACATTTAAGCGATACTAGACTGACCTTCCGAGTGTTCACCTAATAACCAGGACCATAGGAGGGTTAGAAAGCTGTGTGAAGAGTTAGAATGATGATTTACAGTTTGATTTTGGGGTTTTCATCACCAACTGACATCAGTTATAATGTCAAAAAAACTCCATTTATCCAAATGGATGAACGAATTTCGCGCGTCAAAATCTCAAAGACCTATTATCTTATACTTAATTGATTTATCCATAAATTATAGTCTTACTGTTGCTTCTTTTAAGTTAATGTGACTTATAATTTAAAGTTGAATTGTACACTGATTTATGTTCAATCACATATATGTTCAATAGTTATATTATCTTGTTTAAATAAACGAATAATGAGTCATACTACCTATTTATCTATCACCTATGACCTTAATTTCAAGGTTACTGATCAATACATTAAAAGAAATACATGGACATATACAAATGTTGATTGAACATCGATCGATATAGTGGAACGTAATAAAAATAAGCCCTAACAATTGGCATTTAAATTATTTGTGTTGTGATAATCTTTGTTTTTGTTTAATATTTAAAACAAAACAAAATAAATACAACATGAGTGTTTCGTCCTATTTAGGACTCGTCCACTGGATGTACCTACCATCTCAGAGTTGATGTTCACTTAAGGACTCGAACTCAGTACCGTTCACTTCAAACGACAACTCGTTCTCCACTTAGGATGAAACGCGTGCCAAAATAGATTTCGCTGTTAGCCATTATCTAGTTTTGCTTTTAAAAAAAAGCTTGTGAATTAAGGTTATATCGAGGCAATCCACATTGCCAACAAAGAGACTGATCAATTGCAGTCCTAAATAACAATGGGAAGATACAAAGGAAAACAACAACAAGTGAATTTATATACTTAAACTAATGTAAACAAAATTTGAGATATTCATGGGCAATTTTTCCTAATGAAATTCATTTGATGTTGCTTACCTGTATCTTTCCATTGTTATTTAGGACTATAAATAATCATCCTCTTTGTTGGTATTGTGCATCCTGTGTGTATTGCGTCGATATTGCTTTAGGTCACAATTATTTTTTAAAAAGCAAATATGGATAATGGCTAGCAGTAGAATTCAAGACGCGCGTTTCGTCCTATTTGGGACTCATCAATTGAATATATTTACATCTCATAATTCATGTCCACTCTGTGACTACGAACCTAGTACTGTTTGCTTCAAACACCTTTGCGTCATCCACTTAGCTACTGAGTCCTGATTTTTCTAATGAATAATAGAAACACAATGTTGGACATTGACTGAGTGTCTGTTAGAATTTTATGTACAGTATACATAATTTGAATGGAAGAATTCTTCCATTCCTAGTGATATTGTTGTAAGGTGATGTTAAACTGTTTGTAAATGACTTTCGTCAAAGACTGAGAAGTGATACAATATAAACAGATTTAATTATTGATCTTCAATGGCTCTAGAAATGATTTCACAAAGTAATTCTAGTCATTGTACAGGTGATATAAATGAATCATTTATCACTTGAATTCTTTATAAATGTTAGAATTAAGAGTTGGATTCTATGAGAATCTTGTTTGTATTAAAACCTAAAGTTGTATACAAACAAATCTAAGAAGTTTGGAACTAACTTTATAGGTCATCCCTACCAAATAATTCTCATTAGTATTTTAAAAGATATCAGTTTATATGCAAAAAAATAGTCGACTTTTAAAAGTTGATTGTTTATTAGCATGATAAGTTTGTGGAGGATGTCGACTTGTATAGTTTACATCATGAACTGATCTTTGTTAGACAAACACTGAAAGTCAGGAAGCATTCAACAGCTATTTCATCCTAGTATAGAAATTTTCAGCAATATCCATTCCTGGTCTCAAGAAGGATTAAACACATAACACTCCGACTCAATGGAAAGCGTTTAATGTTTAGACAACTGAATCAACATCTAGTGGTTTACATTTCTAACTACAACTATCTTCTAGTTATGTTGTAGATCGATACTAGTTTGTAGTTTCGTACTAAGACGAAACAATTATCGAGTACTTCTCAGTTATAATTGGCCGTCTAATCGGAATCATTTCATGATACAGAATATTTAATTTCAATGGTTAAGATCATAAGTCAGTTGAAGCTAGACCACCGTGGAAAACCTGGAAGCACTGGATGTGTCGCTCAACATCGTGGATTAGTTGAAGTTAGACATTAACACCGTTGGATGCCGGCCGGCTCAGTGGTCTAGTAGTTAAGTGCTCGCGCTCGAACCCAGTAGGTCCTGGGTTCGAATCTCGCAGGGGGCGAGGTCATGGATGCGCACTGCTGAAGAGTCCCACAACAGGACGAAACGGTCGTCCAGTGCCTCCAGGTTTTCCATGGTGGTCTAGCTTCAACTGACTCATGATCTTAACCACTGAAATTACTATAATATCTATAAAACTCATCAAATATTTAATTGTTTAGTTTATCAGGATCATTGAAATTCCATCGAGCTCTTTTAGTTCAGTGATATTGATCCCAATTTGTTACATGATATGGTAGATTACATTTGTTATGTCAATTTCATTAAATACTTAAACTATGATTATTATGAATCGAAAATACTGATTAAAACCAAAGATCAGTTTATGATCAATCATTCTGATAAGTCTTCTAGTTCCTAAGCTCATTCAGTAACCCCTCCCCCGGCTAAATCTACACAGCGACTTAAACACGAGAGGAAAGGCATGGAGCATGGGAGAAACGCTTTACACCAAAGGTTCGATCAGCTTTAAAAAATCTAGGGTTTTATAGTATTTTAGATGGCCTTGGGTTGCCGGAAAATTCTGGAACGCTACTAAGCACAATAGCAGTATAAGTAATCATCCAATCAGAAGTGCGACGTGTGACTTTTCACTTTCTAGATGTTTCTGATAAAACTTCTAGTGAATGCTGATTGGATAAGATGCTTTTCAATGTCTTCAGAACCTTTTTCGGCTTTTTTGAGGAGTTTTCTAGATCTCCGCAACACATTCTCAATGTTATCTATACATGAACTGATATAATCTATTGTGATAAGGAAGGGAATATTAAACTTGTATTCTTTTCAGTAATATCTCAGATAATGAATACAGTTTAGAAAATTGAAAGTCATTTACTTGTATTATGATGCTCGTCTTTTTCCAATCATAAGTGAACTATAGTACAAATTCGAAAAATTCGTGCCACTTAGTAAATATCTTTTTTTGATTGATGACTAAACAATTTTGCCAAATTTTTTTCATTGAAATCATAAACCGATTAATGTTAGACCGCCATTGAAAACCTAGAAGAACTAAACGACCGTTTCGTCGTTATATGGAACATCTGAGCAGTGCTCATCCACGATTTCGCATGTGGGGCTTGAATCCAGTACTGTTCATTTCAAATGCTCAACGCATTGTTCATTGAACTATTGAGTTCAAATAACCACTGGTTGGTATAACGAAATGAATTCTAATTCATTTCTATTGCATGCTTGAATCTTCCTGCAGTAGATAAATCTAACTGACCAGTTCCAAAAAGGACAAAACTCGCGTCCTGGATTCCACTGCTAACCACTATCCAAATCTGCATATAAAATGCTTGTAACTTGATGATAATATTAAAGCAATATACACCAGATAAATATATATACCAAAAGAAACCGATCGCTTGCAGTCCTAAACATCATTCGAAATATTCAAAGAACCAACACAAATGAAGGGGTTTTTTTGGAAATTATAGTAATTTTAATAGATGAAATCATGATTCAATTGAAGCTAGACCACCATGGAAAACCTGGAAGTACTGGATGGCCGTTTTATCTTACTGTGGGACTCCTCAGTTTATTATTTAATAAAAAAAAACCTATTTTGATTTTGTTTTCTATAAAATGTAATTTGCATATTGATCAGTGATTTACGTTAAGAAAAGTTTCTAGAAAATTCCGGGAAGAATCTTTGATTTGATTCAATCAATAAGGCACCCTTGTTAACTATTTCTTTAATCAGTTAAGTAATGTAACGATAGTGATAGTATGTAGGAAGGACGACATGTTATCAAAGATTGAATAAGTATGTACATGTATAATAGTGGATTGTTCTAGATAGGAGTATGTTGGAGGTGATCTTGAAAAAATTCACTTACAATAGTTTATCCACATTTACACCTCTCACTTGCCTTGTAGTATTGAGATACAACATTTAGTTCATTCATTCTTGTTCGTTATGTCATGAATTATGAAATCAATTCAGTAAGGCATTGAAACAGTTTATATATTATCAACATTAAATAATATATCTCATAATATTGCGAATAACCAGAAACTTAGAACTAGAATAACGGTGTTCTAATGAAGCTATTGTATTTCATCGTCATAACGATGAAATGCTTAAAGGTTCTTAATCTGTTCTTTGATTTTGTCCTTCCGAACTCTCAGTAGTTTTCTAAAATTGATTGGTTCATGGTTTTAATGAATTTAATGAGTAATTAACAAAATCATCAATATAGGGTTGTAGAGATTGTTAAGTTTTTGAGACAGGTATCTACGTCAGACAATGGAAGATGGTCGCATAATGTTACGGATTGGTCGAAGTTAGATATAAAAACCATTGGATCCCAGTCAGCTCAGTAGTCTAGAGGTTAAGAGTTCGCGAGCGAAATTAGAGATCCTCGGTTCGAGTCCCGCGTGTGGGACCTTGGATGCGCACTGCTGATGAGTCCCACATTAAGACGAGATGGCTATCTAGTGCTTCCAGGTTTCCAACGGTGGTCTAACATTGATCGATTAATGATCTCAATCAAAAGGTTAACAAAATATCACAGGTAAGGAAACTACACAGAATTATTCTATAAAAAAAAGAGCACATACATCATACCATGATGAATAAAGGTCATATCAGTTGATTATACAAAGAATATTCATACTAAATATCGCATTGGAAAGAAATAGAATCAGTTTTATGCCCAACAAATCGTTGCACCAAAATAAAGCAAAAAACCTTTTTTTTTTCAAAAGTCAGTTATCATACTGAGTTACAAATGAACAAGTATTCAATTGTCTACACAGATTTCCTTTCAAAGTTTTCTTCAACTGATTTAAACAGCCCATGAAAATGAAAATTGTCTACGGTTGTTTACTTAGTCAATTGACAATATATAGTTGATACGTTTTCAAATATTAATGGAATGTATTATTTTTAGTATGGGGTTATGAAGATCATTGAACTTCATCAAAACAATGAAACAATCTATGTTAAACAATAATTGAGAACCTGAAAGCAATGTAAAATTGTTTCCTCCTAATATGAAACATCTAAGCACTGGACATTTACGATCCTGCACGTGAGACTCGAACTAAGGACCTTGGGTCTCGCACGAACGTGTAAATTCTAGATCATTCAGCCGGTATACAACAGTGTCTAACTTCGACTAATCCGAGATATTGCTCGACCATCTTCCATTGTTTTCTATGGGCAACTGCCTCAAAACAAGCACAGTTTAATATTTTGTCGTCATTTAAATCGGACGATGTTTGTTGACGGGCTCTCCACTTCAGTGGCTCGAGATCTGACTCCAATTTGATCGTATGAATGATCGTTGTCGAAATATATATGTCACCTATCGTCGTATATAACCATCGACTTAAATCGCGTTAGTGAATAACAGAATTGAATAAGTCAAATACGAGAATGGATTTTTGAATACATATATTTTGTACACCCATTGAACTGGAAAGGCAATCAAAGGGACTAAACGAAGGAAGCTAATAGAATGGAGCGAAGCGAAACGACAGGCAGTGGAGATGGCGGGTAAGCCAACTCCATTTGGTCAAGCATTAATCAATATTTATAGCCACACAAAAATAAGTTACAGACATGTGATGAATAGGATACGAAATGTATACACACATATGCGCTCATATAAAAACAGTCAAGATTGATAAGCGGATGATTAACAATGTCAAAATATGACTCAAGTAGAATGGACAGATTGGCCTGTCAGAAAGCTAGAATAAGGCATATGGGCTTAACATAATAACCGACACCGAAAACTGCCCTGGCCACAGCTTCTCACTTGAACTACGAGAATCACCTCTCAATTGTCCAATATCATAACTGGAAGAGATATTTTAGGTTCTTCTAACTGGTCTTCATAAACTGAAATTAATTAAAAGGTTGTTAAATCTTAACTTTCTGATGGGGAATTTAGCTGTGGGAAACCAAAATTCTGCAACAAATTGAACTAAATACGTTCTAATCTTAGATGGTTTGCAATTCAGATGAATTTTTTGTACTGTTGATTCCTTTGAGTTAGATTTAGTTAGAAAGCTTCCGTTAGCTTTCTGAATAACAGCATTAACGTCTCTTCATGTACAAGTGAGTTTTTTTACAACTGCTAGGTCATTTCGTCTTGGTAGCCTTGTATGTGACTCGTCATCTTCATAGGTTTTATTGTTTTCATTTATTTTTGTATTTACATCCACTGTCGTTGACGGTTGACCTCTGACAATCTGGTTGATTGTATTTCTTTTTTCCGTATAAATCGACAGTTAGTCACAGATAAGGCTTCCGAAAACTAAATGATATAACTCACTTCTGTAGGAAGAAGACACTAATGACGTTGTCCTGAACAACTTCGAAAGCTCCCAAGTTAAACAAACATTTAGTTTAGCGATCACAGCACTATCATCACAATAATATTTATCTTACTTTTAGAGTCATATCAGATCGTATTTTCGTTCGTTTGCTTTTTCAATTGGGAAATATAGTATTATTCTAACTGAAAGAAATATAAATTCACTTGGTATTATTAACTTGAAACTTCACATTGATGTTTAGAACTGCGATTGATCAGTCTCTTATTGGCATATATGCATACTGTGAGTATTGCCTTGATATTGCCTTAATTCACAAGCATTATAAGCAAAGATGGATAGTGGATAGCGATGGGATTCACCCGATTGCACAAGCAAGTAGCTATCAGGACTCAATGATTAAGTGGATAACACGATGTCGTTTGAAGCAAACAGTATTGGGTTCGTAGTCCCAGAGCAAAGATACAGGTACATTCGGGTGACGAGTCTAAAAGAGAACGAAACGTGTGTTCTGAATCCCACTGCTAGCCACTATCCATCTTTCACAATTGATTGATCACTGTGTGGTGATCAATGTTGTGTGTGTGTGTCAAGTCCTTCTTAGTGCAGATCGAATGCTATCGACCGTCAGGGAGCACCAGTTTCCTCAACATTAGAGGTACACCTTGCTGACGAGTGCCAAGTAGCACGAAACCTGGGTCCAGGGGTTCCTGTTGATTACCTCCAACCACCATCTTACTATCCAACATTGCTTATAATGAAAGAAGTATACTTTTTCAAAACTGTTTCTCAACTGTTTTTTTTTCTCCTCAAAAAATTTCCAAAGAAAATTAATAAACATTTGAAATAATCATGGTTTCGTGTGTGTGTGTGTGTGTGTTTCCCAGTTCCCCCTCCCCCCCTAAAATAAATTATATTTTTTTCAACACCAAAAATTTTCTGAGTTTTATATCCCACCGTCACAAGTCATAAATATTAAATAATGAAGTTCTTAATTCTCTTGAGAGTAACATTGGAAGCCAAAAAAATCTTTTAAGAAATTAATTAAGAAATGAATCTTATAAAAGTATAAAAAAGTTATCAGCCAATCAAAATTGAGAATGTCATTATTGCGCGAAATTCAAACTTCATGTATCATAAATAATAAAAATATTTTTCTTTTGTAGATTGATGAAGACATTTGAAATGAATACGAAACGTTCATTTTTGTCATTGTTATAATCCCCGACAACAATTATGAATGGTAGCTTTTGAGAACTGTTTATGGACAAGTATTATACATATATTCTTGGTGGAGTTTTGTTCTCTGAGCTGGATGTTTTGGTCCAGCTCAGAGAACAAAACTCCACCGAAATCATACACCTGAGCTACAAATCTTCTCCACCATCACATATATTCTTAATGCATTACTAGATTATATATATCTATACTCTTCTTATCACAAGCTTTACTTTGATCTATAAACTATTATTATAGGATTTAACATTCGTGAGTTATACCCAGTCTATTAATTACAGTCTCTCATATTCACAGTCACTTTTGGCTAGATCTTGCACAAATGTTTGTCTTTCTGTTTTATGGTACGATGTGGTCTGTTTGAGTTGTATAAAAACCCAGTAAGTTTGAAATATATGATTCGTATAGTGGAAGCTAAGATTGGTGTTCTAGACTAAACAGGCAGGTCTAGGCGAGAAGAATAACCGATAAAGACTTTAGTTTGCTCGTACATGTTTTATGCTTCACTGATCCGGTCGATTAATCACTGTTCTCTAATTGGTGATATCATTACGTTATATATATTAATAGGGCGGGATAGAGTAAAAATGATAGTTGTAAACGTATTGAGTCATCTATTCCAGCTACACAAACTGTATATAATAAATAAATTGACACTATCTTCAAACCTTAGACTCGTGTGTTTGAGTAGTCAGATAATCTATATTTATAATGACAAATTTATGTTTACCGACAAAGTAACCTTCACAGATATTTGGTAGGATTCATTCTATATGTGAAATCTGCTTGCCCTTTACAATCACTGATGTTTTGTTTGCCATCAAAACTATTCAACTAACTGAAAACTCATCAATTTTACTTTAAATCTAGTCTCGAACATATAAAGGATGGTTTCTTCAGAGTAAATTGCAATGAACGGTTGTAGAACTTTGGCCTCATGCTCAGCTGAGTACATTCATAACCTAGAGATGGATCAGAGTCTGGAAGATATTCAAGCTGGATGATGAGTAGACCATTATACAGTTATTAGCTATGATCAATTGTGTCTGTACCTCTCATATTGTAGTTTAGCTGAAATATGACAGGAAGATAATGATTCATTTTAACTAGGAAACATCTTTAATTTCATCTTAATTGGTTTCAAAGGTGAAGACTCTCTACATTAGAATATTGAATTAGCAGAGTTAGAAAGGACCTATAGAGAAGAAGTTCATTCACGATTACTTGGAAAGAAGTGTATTACGTAATACTCTTTTTAAAATCAATAAATCCCTATGATTCCGTAAGGAGACGGTAGTCTATGAAATGTTTTATTCCTCATCATCAAGTGTTATATATTCACTGTATGGTATTCTAAAGTTAAATGTTTTTATGAAATTATTAATTTCAAGACTTTTTTTGATTACTGAAGGTTTAAGCATGGAATAAATACTTGGATTATCTTATTGTAAGACTTTTAGCTTAATAAAATGTTTCACAATATAACCTATTGCTTTTAAGTTTTATTCCAAATATCAAACTTCCAAATCTTCGGTATTTATGTCCAGTGATTTATAGATTACTGTTTAGTCGTAGCGTGGAATGTCTATGAAGCATTCATCCACAATACTGCCGATGATCAAATCCATTACATTTTGATCTAGTGGTAAATGTTTAATCTTTAGATCACCAAGTTATTAAAACGAATAATTCACATTTTTAACTCCAGTGAATTCGTGATATTGCCAAATCATCTTCTAATATCATTGATATGTGACTACCTTACACTTGACACATTCAAACTGGTGAGGAATCTTATCTACAATAAAACAGCTCTCCAAATTGTTTTTACGGGTTTTTTTAGCTAAAGTAATAAATTACTTCCAATATTTTATGTAGAGTTTGTTATCTTAAAACCCAATTCAATCACTCTTTATTCTCTTAGAACTTACCTTAGTAACATTCTTTGTACAAATCCCTTAGTATTTCATACTGATTAATATTCATCATCTTGTCTCATAAACACCATATTAGTTTATTGATCAGATGCGGTGTGACGTAACTCATGTTTCCAATATTAGGGACTTATTATTATTTATTATTGTTGTTATCACCACCCATAGTTTACTTATCAAGATCACTGTACAATAATACTTTGTGAATAATCTAACACGCAGGATTTTACTGTCATTATTTCTCAGGTTCAATCACTTAGTCGACTCAGATGCTATTCATAATGATTCGACAGATTTAAAATACTACTTTTAAGAATTGATTGTTTCTTTTTTTTACGTACTTGAACATGATATTTTTAACATTTTAAACACATTTTGTCGTGTATTCTTCACACTGCATTTAAGTAACCTTACTTAATGGTACTGTGGTGCGTGCTACTTATATTGATATAAGTAGTATGTGGCGCGAGTCAGGAATGTAATGTCTGGCAGCAGAAGATGGGGAAGATCAAGGAAGGAAGAATGGAAGTAGAAAGCAATTAATATGGAAATGCAAGAACAACGAAGTTTGAGACAATTATTGAACATTTTGCAAACTATGTATTGTAGTATGGTTTTTTCTATTTTACCAAGTAACTCTGTAATTCGTGCTAAAAATAATTCGGTTGTCCTCACCTGTGTTCTCCTTCACTACAGTACTACATAGCTATCCTTTTAATTCAGCTTGGCAATATATATATATATATATATATATATATATATATATATATATATATATATATATATATATAATGGCTAGGTTTGCTTAAATAATATTTACTAAAATTTTCAACTACTGAGGTAGATTTAATAACTTAAATAACGAAAAGGAACGTAATATGTAAGGATTTAGATTGGTGGACTCTAGATTATCATATCACTGTTCTCCTGATAGTCTTCATAAATGAGCTGACACTTGGCATTTTGAAATTATGCTTTACTGACAAATGTCAGTGATCCTTAAAATGACCCTGAAAAGTGGTAAACATTTTTAGGTTTGTCGGGATGCAAGTGATATATATATATTAATAATATGTTGTACAAAAACGCGAAAATGACTAACGTGAAAACTAGACTTTTAGGTTTGAAGTTAGGGTTAGAATTGATGATTAGGGTCAGGATTCAAGGTTGAAAGAGGGGATGGGTGTCCGATAATCGTATTGATAAACAGTTATGAAAATTACCACGAAAACTCAATAAATTATGTTTACATACCAATTATATCTTAATTTTATCTACCTTTTCATTTCAAACTAGTCACTTTTCCATTGTCATCTTAGGATTTCAGTAGTTTTTAAGTTACAAACTGATTTTGGACCACCATTGAGCGCCGGTAAGCATTGTACAGTTGTTTTGGTGAGACTGTAATTTATGGACGACATTTGAGCGACGCTAGACTGAGAGATTGGGAGTGTCCATCTGATAACTAGGATCAAATGAGGGTTATAAACAAGCAAGATGAATTAGAATTATGATTTACAGTTGATGGTTAAGGTTAGGAATAAGATTTCTTGTTTTTATCAAGAACTGACATCGGCTATATTGCCAAGACTCAGTCAAATGGATGAATGAATTTCACACCATAATCTGAGACTTGTTATCTTATACCTGATTGATTCATCCATAAATTATAACCTTGCTTTTGCTTTGTTCTAATATATAACTTCTCACTAATGCGTACTCACGACCCAACCACTGAGAATAGAATCCAGTACCGTCAATCTTGAGCAAAAAATCTTGGAATTTGCTCAATGTCATTGATCTCACAATTTCTTTCACTAACCAGTCTTAGTAACTACGTTTTAATTATCAACGACTTAGTTTTCAACAAGTTACGAACTATCCGTTATCGCATTTCAACTTTTCACATAAAAATCTGACATCCGCTATTTTAAACTTGATAGTACTTCAGGAAGCATACTGTTATCTTGAAAATCAATGAAAGATGATATAGTCTCTCGAAACTGTTATTCTTTCTGATAAAGTTGAACATTTAAAGAAACTACTTTCCTATAATTAATAAATCCCGGGATATAATAACAACAATTATTATAGACGTCTTCTTACCTTATTAGAACTCTGTAACTAAGTGAATAATGTGATAACATTTGAAACTAACAGTATTAAGTTTAAGTCCCAGAGTAAATTATCAACTCTGAGATGTAGGTACATTCAGTTGATAAGTCTTAAAAAGAATACGTAACTCATGTCATAGATTTCAATGTTAGTTACCATCTATCTTTACTTATATTCTCTGTTTAACTGTTTATTTTATTAAGAAATAAGAAAAAAAGTTTTTTTTATTGTTTTTTATGAATTTTAATAAACTTTAAAAAAAATCTATTTTTATGACAATTTTGTTTTATCACACGGGGTTTGTGGAGATTTTAGAAATTTCTCTGATTGAAATCATAAGTCAATCGAAGCTAGATCACCATGGAAAACATAGAAGCACTGGACGGCCGTTTTTTTTCTAGTATGGGACTCCTCAGCAGTGCGCATCCACGACCTCGCCTCAAGAGATTGGAACCCAGGACCTACTGGTTTCTAGCTTCAAATGATTCATGATCTTAACCATTAAAATTACTATGATATCCACAAAACCTATTTGATATTAGTCAACAAGTGACTGGCTTCGTGAAGTATATCCTGGAGTTCTAGTTAGAAGTAGTCACGAGTGGAGTTCAATTAGATCTGTTTTGAGATATCAACTCACTAAAGACAATGGTGTACGGTGCCGTAACTTCGTGGATTGGTTGAAATTACACATAAACACCGTTGGATGCTGGCCGGCTCAGTGGTCTAGTTGGTTAGGCTCCTGGCGCAAGATTGATAGGTCCTGTGTTCAAATCTCGCGGGGTGGCGGGATCGTGGATGAGTACTGATGAGGAGTCCCACAATAGGACGAAGCAACCATCCAGTGCTTCCAGGTTTTCCATAGTGATCTAGCTTCAATTGACTTATGATTTCAATCTGTGAAATTTTATTTTATTCAAATAATAGAGTAGACTAAAATTAATTTTACAAGTCTAGAATAATAACGATAACAACAAATTTAAACCAATCAAAATAATGATAATTGATTGACCAATCAATGATTAGATTATTGTCATATTGATTATAATACTCGGTTATAAAATTATTTTTAGTCTGACACGCCCACAACCCACCACCACCTCTCTCTCCCCCCTTTCTCTCTCTCTCTCTATATATATATATATATATACCAATGTTTATCATCTCATTTTAATTACAGTGAAACTAATCCAAGAGTTTGTAACACTTTTACACTAAGGATCAATTAAATACCCTGACAACAGAACCATTAAAAAAAATTTTTTTGTTTTTCATTTCGGAGAAAAAAAAATTTTTTTCGTGATTATTATTATTATTATTATTATTATCATTATTAATATTGAAAAACAAATGAATTTTTAAAACAACGAAAAACCGCCACTAACGACAACTTATAAGTTGAATCATTTAATTTATTATATTTCAGTGTTACATCATTACGTTTTCCTTCATCTATTTCAATAACTACATCATCATTCAATGGTTCGTTATCATTTTCACCAAGTTCAATAACTAGTACAAAACCATTATCACCACAATATCAAACTAGTAGTATTCGTCAATCTATACCAAGAGCAAATAATTTAGTGGATATAAAAGTAAAAACTCAAAAATTAAGTCAATCTCATAAAAAGTCATATGATTATCAAAATATTAATAATTATACAGTGAATAGTGATATCAGTAATCCGTGTAATAATAATAATAATAATAATAATAATAATTCATCTGGAACCCGAAGTAATAAATTACAACAGAAAACACTTACTACTCCAATATCATCATTATCATCGACAAGAATAACAACAACAACAACAACAACGTCAATAATAGCAGTGACAGCAACCTCACCTACAACCACGACTGTACCAGGATCATTAATCTTGAATATTAAGCAACAACAACATAGACAACAGAATACTTCTAGTGATGTTGTATGCGATTCAACAACAACAACAACAACAGATGAACTACAATCACAACAACAGAACTCGTTATCTGAGCCCAAAAGTGCTCCAGTCGGTATTAGCCCTAATCATTCAAACAAATCAAATATATGCAATCAATTTAAAGCGTCCAGTTTTGAAAGATCAGGATTGAAATCTGTATCTGGTAAGTGTTGAAATTTATTCACATTTGTTTGTTTGTTTGTGTTTTTTTTCCATTTATTCATTTATATTATGTGTACATAATTCATTAAGAAAGATGATCATACTTATGTTGTGAGCTATACGTTTGTCAATGTTTGTTGAATGACGTTTCTATACAACACTGTGGAGTTGGACACTTGTTTTCATCAATAATGGGTATGGATTATGTCTTTTTTTTGGGGGGGGGTGCAGTGAGACTGTTACATCTCAAGCTGACCTTATACAAATTGATATCACTATTAAATGTTGTATAACATGTAAAAAAAGACGGTTAATTTGATGATAGTTTTCTCGTGAACATACAGATTAGTTGAATAACCATTGAAAAGAATAAAGATCTGAACAGATTTCCACACATCTATGAGATTATATCAGACTCATTTTAAGATAGTCAAGTCTAGTGATGGATATAATAATATTCAGTCAAGATTTTTTTAACTTTAAAGGATATTCTATCTGGTATTATTTAGGATAAATGGTTTAGATTACTTACTTACTTACGCCTGTTACTCCTAATGGAGCATTGACCGCCGACCAGCTTCGGTTAGCGTTTTTTTAGCGAGTTAGTTTTCTACGAGATGGGATCGCTAACCCCATGTCCAATCCTCCTCCTTTATCCAGGCTTGGGACCGGCAGTAGCCCCCGGAGGGACTCCAGGCGGTATTGGTTTAGATTACTTAAAGAAAAAAATGCAAATGAGAATTAAACAAACTAACCAGCTCTTTCTAACTTTTAATATTCTGTTAAAAGAACGGTTTTTAAACTAAACTATCTCTAAATAAAACATATAGATTTCATGAACTATATATAAGTAATTATTATAATCTCAAAAAGCGGATTCATGTATTGTGACAGTATCCATATGATCTGGTTGTTTATCGTAAGAACAGTTCTATTCTCTGCACCATTTATTGATTTACTCACTTATATTACTTGTAAGATCAATGATTTTCTATGTTATCAATGACCCAATGATCAATGAACAACAACAACATATACCTGAATGAGTATTGGTTCTTTAATTTCGTTTAACCTACTGTCGAATCAGAAGACGAAGTTAGTAAGCAGAAATTTCTATTTTACTCTATATATACCATTGACTTAAAAATCGTGTGTTAATATAGATTAACTGCCTAACCACAATGCAATATACACACCACCAGCTCATAAATAAGCAGGAGGGGAATAATCAATTAATAATAAATCTGGAATGGTACGGTAGATAACAATGGTTTATGGGTCATATGAAAATCAAAGAATAGAAGACTATAGGGATACAATATTGAAATCGTTTAATAACCTTTCAGTAGGAAATATAAAAAGTAATCCCACATAGGATGGTTTTGAGGGTTCAACCTCGCTCAAATTCTCTTCAAGTTGACAGTAATCTATATACTTTAACGCATTATATAACCACCAGTATTGTGAATACGTACTACATAACTAATTCATTACATGAAGCAAGTATAGATTTATGTCCTTGTCTATTAATCGTTATTATTGATACCATCCAAATGTTTGAACAGAGTCAGTCAGTCAGTCAGCTAAAACGTAGGACCAGGCACATATATGCATCAGTCCAAGTTGTCATACCTCACCATCACAACAAGATGAACACCAAATTCATAGAAGCAGTCATTTCAATGGTAATAATATATAAAAACAAAAATTGCATGTAAGGTTATAATACATGAAGGAATAGTTAGTTCGTAGAAAGAAAGGTATAAAATAATTTTAACCCCACGGTTTAAGGGAAGGTAAAGAGTCTATACACCTGTGCCATTGTGGTCGAATCTCAGTTTTAAGTCACCCAGAGTTTCTAAGCATTGGTTGTGACTGTCACACTGACTCCAACCAAATGGTTTGCATCTACCAACATGGCTCAGATCAGAAGTTAGTGACGTCAAGCACTGATGCCACGTTTCGGTTTGGCTGCCCCTGACTTTCTTCCAATTGTCTCCGACACTAATCAGCATTGAGCGTTGTGGTAATCGGTGTTCAGGCATACATAAAACGTGGCCCAACCATCTCAGTAGATGTAGATTTACAAACTCATGAGCTGATTTACCATCATCACTCCCTAATACCCTGCGTCTAACCTCACCATTACTTACCTAGTGTTACGAGCAGATGCCAGCAATAATTCTAATATGTGAGGAAATACTAATAACTTATGAATATCTTACAGAAGTCAATTAAATTGGACTTCAATATCCAGGTTATTAATTTAATTTCAAATACTTTTACTAACAAAACTACTATTTATCAAACGAATTTTTATCAGAAGGGGTTTTGTGGAGATCTTAGAGATTCCACTGTTTGAAATCATGAATCAATTGAAACTAGATCACCATGGAAAACCTGAAAGCACTGGACGGCCGTTTTTTCCTAGTATGGAACTCCTCAGCAGTGCGCATCCACGACCCCGCACCCCACGCGATTCGAATCCTGGACCTATCAGTCTCGCGCCAGGCGCTTAACCAACTAGACCACTGACCCGACCAGCATCCAACGATGTTAATGTCTAACTTCAACCAATCTACAAAGTTGCGCCACCGTATACCATTGTCTTCAGTGAGTCGATATCTCACAACAGACCTGGTCGAACTTCACTGGTAACTGATTCTAACTACAATTTCAGGAGTTCTATACTAGGACGAAACGGCCGTTCAGTGCTTCCAGGTTTTTCATAATGGTCTAGCTTCAATTGACTAATGATTTAAATCAGTGAAACGAATTTTTTAAATAAATTATAGTTTAAATGATCTTATAAACGTTTTCAATAAACATTTCCTCTCCTACACCCCACACCATCCCCCCTAAAAAACCCTGAAAATTCTCATATCTTATTCATTTGTTCGATCATGATTGTTACTAACACGTTTAAATGTAAATTGTACTGTAACGATTTATTGTGTGATCTATTTGAAAAAGGAATTTCAATAACCGCTACACATACTTTTGTTTTTCAATACAAATTAAATGTGAAAGAGTTTCCATTGTGAAACATTTGAGAAAATTGTTTAGCGTGAGATTGATCTGAATAGAATGGAACTTGAATTAATTATTATGTAATTACTGTTTACACATACATACGTACATACATACATAGATACATAGATCAACTTGTGAATGATAAATAAATAATTAATTAATTGGAAACACTTTACAATACAGTTTAGTTAAATAACAAGCATTTCAATAAGGTATGTATAATTTCGATTGAGATCATGAATCGATTGATGTTGGACCACCACTGAAAACCTGGAAGCACTGGATGGCCGTTTCGTCCTATTGTGGGAGGTTAGAAATTAACACTATTAGATGCCGGCTCGGCGGTCTAGTAGGTTAAGCGTTCGCGAGTGGGATCGTGGATGAGCACTGCTGAGGAGTCCCACAATAGGGCGAAACGGCCGTTCAGTGCTTCCAGGTTTTCAATGGTGGCCCAACATCAATCGGTTCATGATCTCAATCAGAAACTTAACAATCTCCACAACCCCGAAACTGATTACACTTTTTAGTTGTATAGAACGAAGATAAGAATAACGTATATAAAAAATGGAAGCATACTCTGCTTGGACTGAAATGGTACAGTTGAACATAGACCAATTCAATCTTTTGTATATCATCCATAGTTGTTTCGTAAGAATTAAAAAAAATTTTCTTAGTTGGATTTAAATAAATTGCCAAAACCTCAGGAAAACTATAAGCTACAGCGTGACCATATGAGAGAATTTTGAGAGAGAGAGAGAGAGAGAACCCATCCTACCATCGGTCGTATCAAGACATTTTCGCGTCTTAAAGCAACAATTGTTTATTATTGTATTGTCATTTTCCGTGTATCCTGAGCTTCCGTTGGACTCACTAAGTATTGTTATACTTCGTAGTAATTATTTACCACTTACTCACATTCGACTTCATTCTGAAAAAATTTTAATTTCTTATTTGCTATGTATTGTGGCTTCATCATTAATCTACATAAAGATATTAATTATTGAGCTGTAAGGATTAAATAATAATCCGACATTTGTCTGTTTGTTATGTTCCTACATCTGGCTGGATACCGGTTCAGAGGGTCCTGAACCAATAGATTAGCAGTCACTGTTGTCAGTTGGAATGTGTAAATGGTCTATAGCTGTAAAGCGTACCCGGATTAATGAAGTATAAATTGGATTTATATGACTTACTTGCTTACGCCTGTTACCCTACGTCGTGTAGGAGATAGACGGCTCATCGGCATTCTCCATCCAACTCTGTTCTTGGCAATCCTTTCCAGTGGTTTCCAGTCCCCATCCATTATTTTCATGTCTGGTTCTAATTCCCGAATAAATATGTTCCATGGTCTTCCAATCTCCACTTTGTCTTCAGGATTCCAAATTACGGCTTGCCTCATGATGCAGTCTGATGATCTCCTGCATGTGTGACCTATCCACTTCCAACGTCTTTTCTTCATTTCGTACTCAGCTGGATGATGTTGACGACCTTCTCAAGTGTCGAAGAAGGTTCCTTAATTTTCTTCTATCCACAGTGTCAAATACCTTCCCATAGTGAATGAAATTGATATATATTGATGAGTTCAACTCAACTGATTATCCAACGATGATCCGTGGTGTCTCCATTTGGTCTGTGCACGATAGATCCCTACTGAATCCAGCCTGTTGTTCTCGAAGTTGGGCGTCTACTGAATCGTTCATCTGGTTCAACAACACTCTGTTGGAAACTTTTCATGCTACTGATAGTAATGTGATGCTTCTTTAGTTCTAACATTTTCTCAGATCTTCTTTCTTTGGTATCTCGTTGAGGTGTCCTACTTTCCAGTCTGTTGGCACTTGTTCTTCATCGCAAATCTACCTTAATGGAATGTGGAGCATGTTTGAAGTTACTTCTACGTATAACTTCAGTGCTTCAGTTAACATGTTGTCTGGTCCTGCTGCTTCCACACTCCTGGTTTTTCTGATAACAGTCCTGATTTCTTATATCGTTGATGGAGTGACATCTACAGGAAGGTCTTCGTGTGTGATTTCGATGTTCGGTGGATTCAATAGAACTGTCTTATTTGGTCCTTCAAACTGTTTTACCCATATGTTCCTGAATCTCGGTGATTGGCTTGTTTTCTTTGTCCTTGACTGGTCTCACTGTTTTATTATATTTCCCTGATAGTTCCTTCATCGTATCATATAGTTGTTTCATATTTCTTCTACGCATTTCTGCTTGTCAGCTCTAATGTTACTCTTCACTCACTTGTTTGCATTTGGTCAGTGCCTTGACTTTCTATGCTCTTGTTCGAATATTGCGATTTTTTTATTCTTGTTCTTCGTTCCTTGAATCATGCTCAGGGTTTAAATAGAGATCCATTATTTATGATGGTGCTTCTTGCAACTTAGAACCTCTTGATACGTTGAGGTTAGTGCTTCTTTGATCCCTTTCAAGTTGTTCTCCATAGTAGTTTCTTCTTCTTTGGGCAGATCTTGTAGGTCTTGAATTCTGTTGTTGAGAGCTATCTTGAACTCGTTGAGTTTGTCAGTATGTCGAAGCAAGACAGTATTGAATGTTTGTACTGCTGTTTCCACAGTTTTCCAGTGATCCTTTATATTCAATTTCATCTAGGCAACCACCAGATGATGATCTGAAGCTATGTTAGCTCCTCTCTTGATTCTCACGTCTTCCATTGACCCTCTGAATTTTTATTGATACAAATATTATCTATCTGATTTTCTGTGATGTAATACGGTGAAATCCATACAGATTTGTGCATGTTTTTGTGAAAGAATATTGTGTCACCTGTAACTAATTTATTGAATGTACATAGATCTGCAAATCTCTCACTATTCTCGTTCCTTTCTCCCAGTCCATGTCCCAAGTTATTTTCCTACTCAGTGTTGTCCACTCCAACTTTGGAGTTTAGTTATCCTATCAGGATGGTCAGATCTTTTCCTGAAGACTTCGCTATGATCGATCGCAGCCTCTCGTAAAATTGATCTTTATCGTCGTCGTTCCTATTAGTGATAGGTGCACAACACTGGATAACCTTCAATGTGATCCCCTTCTTCTTTATTTGAAGGATGTTTGATGATCCTGGATCCATGAAATTCCCACTCGTAGCTACATGATTGGTCCTCCCGGTCCCCCACATTGAACGGAAATTCCATGTACCTATATTAATTATTGCTCTGGTTGTCAGGAAAAGGATTGGCCTGATGACTTTCGAAGAATCTCGGCTTTTATCATTAGGCGTCATAATTTTTCTAAATGAAGATCCTTGTACTCCCAGGACAGAAGTTAAAGAGCTTAATTTGTTTATTCTGGTCAGCGTTTTTTTTAGCAAGGTTACGTTCCACATGATGGATTTGTTGCCCTCTATGCTCAATCCATATTCTTTATTTTGGCTCGGAACCGGCAGTAACCCTAGAAGGGCTACAGGGAGAGTTTGGATTTATACAGGTGAACATACAAGAAATTTTAAGGTTATAACACGATTGATTTAGTCGTATCTCCATATTGTTCAACTGTCCTTATGTTTCATGAACTGAGATTTACACAAATCCTGAATACTTTACAATAATATTATACATCTACGGTCTTATACAAGATTCATCTAAGAACCTTAATGTATAACAGATAACACGATAACTTTCAATTGATAACTTAAAATTTAATGGTAGAAATAACTGGGTAATCTCAAATAAAGATGTAACAGCCGATCAGTGCTCTTACTCATCTAAAAACCGTTCATCATCTTATATTGTTAGTTTGTGGTACAAATTAATTTCAGTTCAGGTAAATTAAAATCCTAAAAGTAATTAAATTCACATAGTGTTGTTTTACTTGTATCTTCCGATTGTTGTTTAGGACTGCAACTGATCAGTCTCGTGTTGGAATATGTGCATCCTGTGAGGATTGCGTCGATATTGCTTTAAGTTACAAGTTTTTTAAGAAAAGATGGATAGGGGCTAGCAATTGAATCAAGGACGCAGGTTTCATCTCATTTGGGACTCGTCAGTTGGATGTACGTGCATCTCAGAGTTAATGTTCACTCCGGGACTACGAACCCAGTACTGTTTGCTTCAAACACCGTTGAGTCATCCACTTAGCTACTGAGACCTGATAGCCACCTGCTTGTGCAATAGGGTGAAGTTTAAATTCACTTGATGAACATCAAATCTAGGATGCAGATACACCCAGCTGACGAGTCTCAAATAGGACAAAGCGGGCGTCCTGGATTCTACTGTTAACTACTATCCATTTTTGTCTCAGAATAACTGTTTATGAATCTCATGTTATCTATTTATTTTATATCAAAACAAGGTCTGTTCAAAGATGTTCATAGTTTCGTTTATTCTTGTTAGGATGTGCAGAAAAATATACCAATAATTGTCATGTTAAGTCTAGTGGTGTCCTTGGACTTTAAATGGACATTTCCTATTGGTCAATATTTATTTCACTTGTCAAATATTGTACAAATGTTGTTTCCTATTTTATGGTACAATGTGGTCTGGTTGATTGGTATATAAATAGAGTATGTCTGAAATATAATGATTCATATCTCAGAGGCTAAGACTTGCGTTCTGGACTCAACTGGCTGAGCTAGACAGGGAAGCGGGACCAATCGAGACTCTAGGCCGTCCGTACGTGTTTTACATGTCATTGGTCCGATCGGTAATACGCTGCTCCATAATCTACAGTCACACACGTCACAACAATTCTTATTAATCCTTAACACGTCTACAGGTTAATTAAAATCTAGTCATTCAAAATGATATATTTGTCACCATAACCATCTTGTTCATTGTGTTACTGTTAGATGAACATTTCCTTCGTTATATCACCATCTAAATGATTTCTTATTTGTTTAACGTAAATAAGTTGATAAAATACTAGTCCACTGAGACTATAATTTATGGACGACATTTGAGCGATGCAGAAGTGGCTTTAAGAAAGTTCACCTACCAACTAGAGTTTAGAGAGGGTTAAAAATGAGTGTGAGAAATTAGAATCGAGATTTAGCGTGTCAAAAGACAATTTATCAGAAGGCGTTTTGTGGAGATTTTTAGAAATTTCAATAGTTGAAGTCATGAGTCAATTGAAGCCAAACCACTATGTAAAACCCGGAAGCACTGGACGGCCGTTTCGTCCCAATATGGGACTCCTCAGTAGTGCGCATCCACGGCCCCTCCCCTCCCCCCGCGAGATTCAATGCTTCCAGGTTTTTCATAGTGGTCTAGCTTCAATTGACTCACGATATCGACCATTGAAAAATACAATTTAACCATATGAATTAGTCCGTTCATAAATATGAAAATCATACAATGAATACTTCATTTGCAAATATCCACCATTTGTCTTTCACATTCAGTATGATTCTTGTAGTCCATAATTACTGTCTATTTTCCCTTCTTTTTTCTTCAACTCGAAATTCTTAGCTTTCTGCTGTCATGTTTTCCATTTCCGACTAGTGTTACATACTACTTTTGTTTGTCGATTTAAGTAGCATATACCACGCTTATATTTTTCTAAACTTCACCTATCAACAAAATACTCATGTTCTCACTCTTAATCTCTTCCGTTATTTGTAATAATCCTTTTGCCTCCCCCTCACTGACAATCTAATTATAAAGTGTATCTGTCAAAAAAAACTTTCTCTTTAGTAAATGTACACGTAGACTAGTGTTGTAATTCTCTAACTATTTAAACATTCTAACTCATTTGATTTTTGTCTTCAACACCACCTTCCTCATTGTTACTCGAGTCAATCATACTGAATGGATTTAAAGGAAATACTTGGTCATTAATAAAATGAAAGAAAAAACATGAATTTTTAGTCCGACTATTTCATTTTATCTGAAAACCAAAGAATAAGTAATAATGTGTCGCTCAATTTCATGGATTAGTTTAAGTTAGAGATTTAACGCCGTTGAATGCTGTCTGGCTCAGTGGTCCAGAGGTTAAGGGCTCGCGCAGGAGACTGCTAGATCCTGGGTTCGAATCTCGCGAAAGGGGGTCCTGGATGAGTACTGCTGAAGAGTACCACAACAGAACGAAATGGCCGTTCAGTGATTCTAGGTTTTCCGTGATGGTCTACCTTCAATTGACTCATGATCTCAACTATTGGAACGAACAAATATTGAGTAAAACTAATACATTTCTCCTTCAAATTCGTTTTGCTATCACTAAGGTAAAAAAAAAACTACGTTACTTCATCTTTTATACAGAAATGTGACATAATGAATGATGAAAATGTTGTCGACATTAACTGTTGTCCATTCTCAGCCCTCCACATCCAATGGGAAGGACGAAATAAAATGAACAGCTTGAAAGCAACTGACCGATTTGGACAACGCAAATGACCTAACCCTCCTATCAAATACACACAAATACATGCAAATACTGATTAAAACCAAAGATCAGTTTATGATATAGCGTCAGAGTATGATAAAAGAACTGCACAGGACTGACATCCGTCAGGTCATCACACACGACTAATTGATTAGAGTGTTAAACATCTTATAAAACTAAAGATTTGCGTTTTCATCAAATATAGATCAGGATAAAAGCCAATAGTTATAGTAATGTAGTTCTCAATAATAATCTTCATTAAGGCAATGATGAATTTCTCATAATTCTGCATAACCTTGGTTGTATTTTCTTTAGACTGAAGTAAATTGAATACTACCCATGTTCTTTCATTCCTTAGCTGCGCTACATTTCTTTCTTCCCTTCTTTCTTTCTTGTTCTTATCTTTAGAAGATTATTTTTGGCGTTAGTTTTATTTCGTGCTTTGTCCTACCAAAGTTATTGTATGTGTCATGAATAAAATAAATTTTAATGAAGTTTCAATGGACAGCTCAGAATCAATTAGATGATTTAGACTTCGCAGATGAGCTAGCCCTCCTATCTAATACACACGAACGAATGCAGATGAAGACAGTTAGTGTAGCAACAGCCTCTGTACGAGCAGGCCTCAACATACACAATGGAAAAAGCAAAGTCCTCAAACACAACATGGAGAGCACCAACCGAATCACACTTGATGAAGAAACAATGGTAGAGGTGGAAAGTTTCACTTACCTGGGTAGCATAATCAATGAATAAAGAGGATCAGATGCAGACGAAAAGGCGAGGACTGGCAAAGTAAGGAGGGCATTCTTACATATGGAACTCAAAACAACTACCAAATAATACCATTATGAACTTCAAGACAGTTCTACTGTACGGAGATGAAACTTCGAGAATTACTACAACCATCATCAAAAAGCACAATTATTGATAAACAATTGTCTACTAAAGATATTCAATGTCCATTGACCGGATACTATCAGCAACAACTTACTAAGGAAGAAAACAAACCAGCTTCCAGATGAGGAGGAAATTAGGAAATGTTGGATGTGGATATTGCACACATTGTGAAAATCCTCAAACTGCATCACTAGACAAGCACCAACTTAAAATACTGAAGAAAAACTGAAAAGTGAAAGACCAAAGAACACACTACGTTGGGAATTGGAAGCAGACATGAAAAGGATAAATAGGAACTGGAAATCACTAAAAAGTATTGCCTAGGACAGTGTTGAATGGAGTGTGTTGGTGGGCCGACTATGCTCCACCATGACGTGGGGTATCCGGCGTAAGTAATTCTCAAATCTAATTCATTTTAATAAATAAAAATAATAATTCATCAGTGTAATGTAATTCGAACGATTTGAAACTTTTTCTCAGACACCTTTTTAACTCGAATTCATCTGTACAGACACATTAGATATACAGACACATCTACATATTTATTTTAATCTTAACATAGTAATAAGTCAATAAGATACATTCAGAATATTTAAAATCACCCGTTAACCACCTTTAACTCTAACGACCAGATACAGATACAAGAATTTTAGTCTTAACATAAAAATCGATAAGTGGAAGTTGGTTCGAGCATTTGGAATATTTTTTTTTAAAAATCAGCTGTTGATGCTCATACTTAGAGATAGATAGATAGACAGACAGACAATATAAATATCGACAGACATACCTCATCGTTTATCCATGTCTGATTACAGTATCGTTGTGCTGACGGTGAAGACACTGGAAAAAAAAACGCACAAAACCCCTAACGAAACAAAATGGTAATAATCACTAAGTTATTAACAGTCTTCATTAAAAGTGAACATAACTTTTTTTTCTCCTGTGAATGTCAATTCTTTTTTTCATTAAGAAAAAAAGAGAAAAAAAAGAGAATAAAAACTTTTTATTTTGAAAATAACGAAGCCTATAAGGAATGGATAAATTACCTTTCGTAGTTGTGTGTGTGTGTGTGCGTATATGTGTGTTGCAAGTGAGTGAGTGTTACACCCTCTTTGTGTGTGTGTGTGTGTATATGTACGGTACACCTTCTTTATGGAAAAATTTATTGTAATTAATCAGTCAGAAAAAAGGAAATTCGCTTTCTTTTCCTTTTTACAATACTGGTAATGGTATATTAATGTTTCTTTAGATCAGTTATAACTTTCAATGATGTGTTAGTTTATGTTACTATGGCAAAGAACAATATGGATTCTTTCCTTCTTTCTTTTTATTATTTTTTTGGCTGACACGTTTTATCACTGAATAATCAGTAATCAACATATATCATTTCGATTATTGTTTGTTTCATAAAACACACTATGTTTCTTTCTATGTTTGAATTTACGAATTAATCTAAGATAGACTATGATTGAAAAATTAAAAGCACTGGGCGGTCATTTCATTCTAGTTTAGGAATCCTTAGTGGTAGTGTAGTGAACAAGAATACGAGTGAGGACAACCAAATGTACATACTTACTTACGCCTGTTACTCTCAATCGAGCATAGGCCACCGACCAGCATTCTACAACCCACGCTGTCCTGGGCCTTCTTTTCTAGTTCCATCCAATTCTTGTTCATTTTTCTCATGTCTATCTCCATTTTCTGGCGTAACATGTTCTTTGGTTTTCCGCTTTACCTTTGGCCCTCAGGATTCCATGTGAGGGCTTGTCTTGTGACACAGTTCGGTGCATTCCTCAATGTGCTTCCTATTCACTTCCAGTGATTTTTTCTGATTTCTTCCTCCGCTAGAATCTGATTTGTTCTCTCCCACACAAGGTTGTTGTTGATAGTGTCTGGCGAACGGATCCGAAGTATTCTGCGTAGACAACTTTGAATAAAAACTTGTATCTTTTAGATGATAGCTTTCGTAGTTCTCCAAGTTTCCTCCCCATACAGTAGGACTGCCTTGAAATTACAACTAAATGTATTTGAACATAAATCTGAAAACCATACAGTAAATCCTTAATTTACAAAGTAACAATCCATTGTCTCAAAATAGACTGTTTCTTTTGCAAATATCAGACCATCGTCTCAGATTTCATTGTTTCTGCAATTTTATGCAAATTGCTTTTCGTTATCGTTTTTTTCCTTCTCGAACTTCTACTGAAATACATACTACTCCTGACTATCGTTATATACTACTTGTGTGTATATAAGTAGCGTAAACCAAAGTAATACGCATTCACGATAACTGCAAGAGGGACTAGAACTCAAGACCCTCAGTTTGTATATGAATGCTTAATGTATACATCACTGAGCTGATCGGTATCCAAAGTTTTCAATGATGGTCTAACTTAGATCGATTCTTGAAGTTAACTATTAAAATTACTATAATCTCCATAAATATTCTAGTAAAATGATCTTTATTGAATACGAAAAACTGTAAGAAGACAGACAAGAAGTTTCTTATGAAAGAGAAAATAAACAATATTAAAAACATGAGAAAACAAGTTTCGACTTTTTTATACTAGAAGGGATTTGTGGATATTATAGTAATTTCAATGGTTGAGATCATGAGTCAATTGAAGCTAGACTCCCGTGGAAAACCTAAAAGCGCTGGATTGCCGTTTCATCTTAGTATGAAACTCATCAGCAGTACGCATCCATGATCTCCTCTCACGAGATTCAAACTCAGGATCTATCAGTCTCACATGCGAGCCCTTCACCGCCAGAACACTGAGCCAGCCAGCATGCAACGGTGATAAATCTCTGACTTTAACTAATCCATGAAATTGAGCGACACGTCCAGTGCTTCCAGGTTTTCCATGGTAGTCTAGCTTGAATTGACTCCTGATCTCAACTTTTTTTAATCAATTGTTGAAACGGCGGCTCACCAATATGTTGAAGCTAATGTCCTCAATATCTAATCCCAATAAATAATATCCCGTAAACTGAGTATTTAACGTAGGCTTAATCTCCAAGTAGAATTACGGATTTACTCGAGATTATTGAGAAGCCTGAACACCAGTTGTAGAGATAATTTATTGTTAACGACATGAACTAGTAGAAAAATGACTGAAAATGGTGAGAGATTTGCAAACCTATGTGCCTTCAATAAACTGCTCATAGGCGGAATCATATTCTCACATAAGCGCATCCACAAAATCACATGAACTTCACCGGATCACACTACACAGAACCAAATCGACCATATCTGCATCAACAAAACGTTCAGAAGGACGATGGACGACGTGCGAACCAAGAGAGGAGCTGATATAGCATCAGATCATAAAAGTTCAATACGGCCATTCTTCAGGATACTGAGAAACTCAACAAATTCAAGATATTCCTCAGCAATAAGTTCCAGGCCTTTCATGATCTACTCAATGGAGAAGGACCTACTATGGAGAGCCACTGGAAGGTGATCAAATAGGAAATCTATTCAACATGTCATGAGGTCCTGGGCCACAAGAAGCACTATCACAAGGAATGGATCACTGTTGATACACTGGATAACATTCAAGAAAGGAGGAACAAGGAGGCAGCAATCAATACCAGTCGAACAAGAGCAGAAAAAGCCAAAGCACAAGCTGAATACACAGAAGTAAACAAGCAAGTGAAGAGGAGCATCAGAACCGACAAACGTCAATATGTGGAAGATTTAGCAACGACGGCGGAAAAGGCTGCAAGAGAAGGAAACATGAGACAACTGTATGACATAACAAAGAAACTCTCTGGAAATCGCCGCAAACCAGAATGACCAGTGAAAAGCAAGGAATGCAAGGACACTCCAAAAACGTTCACAAGCCAAGAACAAATTACTTGTCAGCTGACTATCAACTTTTACATCGAATCATCAACAAGTGGGACTCATCACCTCAGCACGTGGTTGAGGCTCCATCCGTCGATTCTTTCAAAAGAAAGTTGGATCAACTGAGAGACCACCATTGCCAGGACTAACACAGGCCATCAGACCTCCTGTCCTTCCCAACCTGAAGCTGAAACTGAAACTAATAAAAATCCGCAAGCGTACAGCGAGCAAGCACACGATGAAACAAAGTGAGTGAGTGAGTATGTGTGTGTGTTAAAAATCCATATATATACATTTTTGAGAGTTAATCGAGTGTGGATAAATTATTGATTATCTGCACATTGCAACCATTAGGAGGATAGCTTAAGGGTTAATGTACAGACATGCATTCGATCATACACACGGAAATTAACATAGTGAATTAAGAGTCTGAAATGCACACAGAAATTAACATGATGAATTAAGTGTCTGAGTTACAATGAGAATAAACAAATGATACAGTGGTCAAATGGGCTTGCCGCACAATAATAAGAGAACTCTTTCAGGTTTTACAGTTGAAAACAGAGAAGAACAATCAATAGTCAATAAATGAGAAGATTAATAATAATAATAATAATAATAATCCGATTATTAGATATGGATGTATGTTAACCATTAAGTGATGTTAGAGGCAAACATTGAACATCTAAAAAGAAATCACTAATGAGTAATTACTTATCATAGAAACATTAGATTTTATTTCTATAACAGAAGGAGTGATGAAAGTAAGAAATAAGGAAAAAGAATTAATTCTTAGTTGCTATAGTAATTTAAACATTTAAAAAAAGGCATTAGTTAAAAGGTTTTCAATTACCCGGTTGTTTTTTTTTTGTATTTTTTGACTAAATTCTGATCACTCTTAGTTGTATGCTGTATTGATTGCCTTGATATAGTCATTTTTGGCAAGTTTTACATGGAATAAATGATTTGTGGGTAGCCATGAAATTGAAGATATACGTTTCATCCTATTTGGGACTCTTGGTTCTACACCTCAGTGTTAAGATTTACACTAGGAATGGAACTCAATATCTTTCGTTCTTAAACATAAACTGTGCTTCTCATTAACAGATTCAATGTAATCGTCAACACTGGGATACAGATAAATCCAGCTGATGAGTCCCTAAAAGATGGAACGAGTATTTTGGGTCCCATTGCTACCAGCCAGTCGATTTACTCAATACGAAAAACGCCGTCCTAAAAGGAGCAAGCGATATCAAATAGTTTACAGTCAGGAACGGTAATTAAATCAAGTTTTAAATGATGAAGAATGAATGGAATTGCAACAATATAGTTGATTGTGTGACATGTCTCTCAGTATTTTCAGCTACCGATGATGTTTATCGAACGGCTTTAAACACAAAATTTGTAACTTCTGATATCACCCAAAACTAGGAACTGATGACTTCATAAATCGATATCATGTCTTGATCTGTCTGTCTCTGACTTTACTAAACTATAATGCTGTCGTCTAACATTACATATTACATTAATCAACTTGTTCTAATTAATTAGTATCCTACGTCTAACTTCGGTATTACTCAATTATATGTTTTATTACGTGAGTGTAATGTTCCAAAAATGCCTAAGACTAAATATTTCTAGCCTATTTGTGGATACTACTTTGGTAGGCTACGTTTTGCCAACGCAAACTTGCATGTAAGCAAAAGGGATTTTTTCACATTGATAACAACTACAGAAATGATCATCTGTTTGTACTGTCTTTATTTTTTTTACTGTGATGATTCAGTCGATTTCGTTTACATACAGATTGATGTTTGTGACAATGTGGTAACTTTTAAGATATCTAGAAAATATCACCTCGTGGTTGGCTAATCTCAGTGAAATCTTGGACTGATCTCAATTAAAACAATTTTAAAAATTTGGAAGCACTGGACGGCTGTTTCGTTCTAGTGTGGGTTTTCTCAGTGGTATCCATCCACGAAATTATTGACTAACTTCGACAGGAAATTTCAGGAGTTCAAGTATTAAGTCGTGACCAACGGAGCTAAACTGTGTCAATCGTATGGCAGTTATTCACCAAAGGCAACGGGAGATGGTCGTACTCTATGTTGAATTGATTGACGTTAGATATTAACACCATTGGATCCCAGTTCAACGGTCTGGAGATTAAGATTCTAGCATGAGACTTAAAGTGCTGGATCCAATTTCCTTTTGTGGAGTGTCATGTACATGCACTGTTGAGGAATCAGACACTAGGACAAAACGCCCATCCAATGTTTCCAGATTACCAATGATTGCCCAACTTGGATCGATTCATGATTTTATTGAAATTCAATTATCTCCACGTTCTTATATTTAGAGTTGACTGATCACTATTGGAACTGAATGTTTAGTGGCAAGAAATTTCTTCGCTCCATTCGTTCTTTTTACTAATTTGTCAAAACGAACATTTTCATTATTTTGAAATACAAATTAAGTGAACACCATGCAACTTACCTACTTATAATTGTTTTCAGTAATTTTCTTTTGTAATCAAAGAATATGATACACTGTTATCATTGCTTTGTTTGCTCTACGGCTTGGTTTTTACATTCTCATTATTTCACTCACATATACACAATCAACTATTCTCTCTCTTTCTGAATTGTGAACTATAAACTTTGTATGATTTATTGACATAGTTTACTATAAACCTACTACTTATTTAGATAGAAAGGATTTCTTCTGTGTCTCTCAAACACTGAAAAAGTGTACTGTCTTAGAAAAAAGAACAATTGATGACTATATTTAATAGTTGAATTCATTAGTCGATTTAAGCTAAACTGTCATTGAAAACCTGGAGGCACTAGATGGTCGTTTCATCCTAGTATAGGACTCCTTAATGGCACTGCATATCCACGGTCCCACACGCGAGATTCGAATCCAGGACCTTCAGCCTCGTGTGCGAACACAGTTATCCACTTGAGACAATTGTGGACGGTCGAGCAATACCGTGGATTGTTTGAAGCTAGACAGGTTAGGTGTTCACGCGAAAGACTGAAGGTCCTGGGTTCCGACCCTGCCCGCAGGATTGTGGATGCTCACTGCCACTAAGAAATCTCATACTAGGACGAAACGGCCATTCTGTGCTTCTAGGTTTTCAGTGGTGTTCTAGCTTAGATCGACTCATGAATTCAACTGTTGAATCTCTACAATCTCCAAAAACCCCGCATTCTGATGAAAAACATATTCGCAGCTAGAAATAGACAGGTGATGTTTAACAATATAAGCACAGACCAACCACTACTATGAAAATCAAGAAGGTGTATGATATTTTGTCTTTAAATCAATCATACTAGTTCAATTACATTTTTTCTCTCTATCTTTCACCAAATCTTAAGTGTATATAATTGGTATTCCCTTATTTTACTGCTTCTTTTTGAAGTATACTATCGTTATTTAGTATCATGATACTTTTTAAGCAAAGATAGATAGTGGTTAGCAGTGGAATCCAAGACACGCGTTTCGTCCTACTTGAGACTCATCAGCTGGACGTACCTACATCGCATAGTTGGGAAGATACAATTAAAACAATATCATGATACTTTTGTTGAGATTATTCTTATTTCTACTTCTTTTGTTATTATTCATTTTGTTATTGTATAGATGAGATAAAAATGGCTGTGGGTTTTATCTTTAATTCTGACGATAAACTTTCAAAGTATGAGCATCAATAATAGAAATAAATAAACTAGAGATTGATTTCAGTGTTTTCGATAAATGTGCTCAATCTGTCTAGGTATATGCTTATTTCATTCAAATATATGTAAATACATAGCATAATGAGAAACAAATTATCTCCTACATTGACCACGTTCGAACATGCACCTAAACCAGTAATACTGTGATTATAAGAGCTCATTGTTATTGAAAAAGTAATTAATGTGTGATAATGAAAGTAAACGTGATAGGTCACTGATTATAGACAAACAAGCATACAACGTACTAACTATTCAATGTATCGTTTTCCTTTCAATTGAATAATTTCTACTTTAGACTCAGTGAAAGTGACCATTTGTAATTGTTTGGAACAAAGTATTATTCAACACTTTGGTTCTGTATTCTTGGTTATGAATCGTCTATCTTATATAACATGATCTAGTCTTTATATTATGTACCATTCTAGTATCCAATCTAGCGGTATTATAAACTTGGTCAACCACACTTGTTTTACTCTCATATTATTGTATGACCCTGATATACTGCACAGAGAGAGAGGGATTTTAAACCATCCATTATATCTGTAACCACTGCGTAAATTATTGACTTTTACTACATCTTTGAACAACAATAGTAACCTATTACATCATGTTAAAAATTATTAGCATAATTAAGAGATACATTTTAGGAGTGAGAAGATTTGAGCAATTCTTCATTAATCCCTAACGAGAGGAGTGTAAGTAATAAATTTAAACTATGGTTGTTTTAATGCTATTCAACATTTTAGGTTAGTCAATCCACCTGTTATAACTTGTGACCTGTATGCCCTGTTAATATATACGTAATGATACCGCCAATTAGTAAACAGTAAATTGTCGATCGGACCAATGACGCATAAAACCCGTACGAACAGTCTAAAGTGCTTATCGGTCTTGCTTCCCGCCTAGTCCAGCCTGTTAAGTTCAGAACATAAATCTCAGCCTCTACGATAAGAATAACTTATTTTTGGATTGAGATCATGAATCCATTGATGTTAGACCACCGTTGAAACCTGGAAGCACTGGAAGGCCGTTTCGCCCTAGTATGGGACTCCTCAGCAGTGCGCATCCACGATCCCGCCCCCCGCGAGATTCGAACCCGAGACCTATTGGCCTCGCGCCACGCGCTTAACCAACTAGACCACTGAGCCGGCATCCAATGGTGATAGTGTCTAACATCAACCAATCCATGAAATTGCGTGACCAACTTCCATTGTACTGAGGTAGATACGTGTCTCTACCCGACACGGATTAGCTCGACTGGTCACGGCTTCTCACTAGAACTCGAAGAATTTCCTCACGAAGCTAGTCACTAGTGAGCACAGTAAAGGGGTTGTGGAGATAGTTTATTTCAAACATACTAGGTTTATATACCAACCAGAGAGACTCCATCGTACCATTAAATGTGAAACAACATTTGTACAAGATAGTAGCCAAATGTGACTGTGAATGTGTGAGGCAGTGACAAATAGACAGGGCATAATTCAAGAATGGTAAATCGTATAATAATAGTTCATAGATGAAAATAAAACTCATAATAAGAGGGATATGAATATGAATAGTTGAGTTATTTAACAGTTATGCAATAAAAATATACGCATAGTATTGATCCATAAATGGATCCCAAGAATTACCATTCATTATGTTTATCGGAACATAACACCAGCTTTGTATCAAGTTCTATCTTGATTGTGACGAACTACTTGTTAATTATCAGATAATTTGAATAAATTCAACACTGTCACACTTTCAATATTCTTTTATTGATGTAAACGAGAAAGAAAAAAAGATGCTTGATCGATGCATAAAACACGAAAGAAAAATGGTTGAACAATCATTGAGCACTTTCTGGTAAACTATTTTCTTCTCTACTTTTATATCTTAGCAGTGTCACACACACACATGCACTACTTAGATGGTTTGAATTATTTTTTCTGGTTAGTATTTCTTTTAGCGAATTAGTTTTCTATGGGATGGGGTAGCTAACCACATATCCAACCTTCCTCTTTTATCCGGGCTTGAAACCGACAGTAGCCTCAGAGAGGCTCCAGGCGGAGTTGTATACATATATACACTATTCACTTTCATGAAACATCCTACTTAAATTTTGTACATGTAAACTATAATTCTATTCAATTTCTTTCGTTATTACATAATTCATTATGAAGAGATTATTATTTATTTATTTGAACACATAAATATTGGTACAAGAGGGCACCAAATATATATGCGCCACACAAAACAATGAGAATTCGAAGAGAAAAAACAATAACAAACAGATTAGTGTAAGATAGTGTAATAATAATAATAATGATAATAATAATGGAGGTAACTGAGAGGTACAGCCGGTTAAGGAAGAAACAACCTTTTTTAATGAAGAAAGTAAAAGAAGGTTACGGCAGGACCACCATTGGCTTCTATTCTGATCCATATCTGATAACGTCTCTAGCCATTGTGTTGCACCATCTCTCGGACCCTAACCAGGGAGTCGTGAAGGACCAACACAAGCCAGACCTTTGCAGCTTTCTCTCATACCATGACACCATATCATACATTGACCACCTCTCCGCTTTTTCCAACCAGTCCCAGAGTCGGCAAATAATGCACGGCGTGGAATTCTCTGGGACGACATTCCTAGAACATGTCCAAGCCACCAAAGTCGGTGTCTCAACATGGTAACACCAAATGCATTATCGTCTCTGTGCCCGAACACACACACACACAAATATAATGAAAATAATGAAATATGAAGAGATAACATAAGTTGTCGAAAAGAAAAACCGATCTGGATAAAATACTTCGATTTTTAGTCAATGCATAGGTATTTAATCATACAGGATATATTCTTCATGCATTAAGCATTAGTATATACACAAAGAGAGAGAGAGAGAAACAACAACAAACAAACACAATAGAATCTCAGACAAAACGTTTGTCATTCATGAAATTATCCCAAAGAAAGAAATTAAGTGGAACAAATGTCAATACTCCTATAGTCTACGGTACATAAGTCTTCTTAGATATTTTTTTGGTAAACTACATTGTAATAAGATCAATACTTACCTAACGGTATGTTTTTTTTCCAACAATTTCTCTCTCCTTCTCACTCTCTCTTCTCTTTCTCTCTCTGTGTGTGTGTGTTTCTCTCCTCCTCCTCCTCTTCTCTCTCTCGCACTTCACTCACTTTTCTCATTCTTCCCACTTTACTAACAGTACCAAAACCGATCAAATATACATTTATCTTAGGTAAACTTACACTATGAACATAAATGTAACTTCTTCATGTATATTAGGTGTATTTTGGTGATTACTAATATTTCTCTCTTTTCATTACTCTTTTTTTTGTAGTATAAGTGTCAGTTTGGATAGAGACTATTTTTTGGCAGTTTCATAATTTCCTATTAAAGAGTTAATTACATAACTTATACAAAGGAATATTAAATTTTAAAAGAATAAATCAAACAAACAGCTGACTAATAGAAAGTGTATTAAGAAAATTTTCCAAAGAATCACTTAAAATGTTATTTTCTTTTTGAAAAAAACAAAAACTTTTGAACAATACACATTAGTGTATTCTTGTTATCGGATCGATATTTGTGTAAATCTGTTACCATGACAACATGTGAAGTGTATAAAGGTAATGGGTATAAGATACTAGACTAAGATTTCATCCCATTTTACACTTATTAATAAGAATCTTGAAGAAATTGATGGTTTCCATATAGGATTTAAACCTGTTATATTGAGTTTTATATCCATAACTGATTGGTCACTGGGTGGTGGTGATCAATGTCATGTATGTCAAGTTCATCTTAATGCAAATCGAATGCTATCGACCAAGTTACAATATGGCCACTAGTCTAGGTGACTCGACATTACGTACACTATGTTGAGATAAGATGGTGGTTGGAGGTAGTCAACAGGAAACCCTGGACCCAGGTTTCGTGCTATTTGGCACTTGTCAGCAAAGTGTACCTGTATTGCACTCAGTGTCAAGTCACCTAGACTAGTGACCATATTGCAACTTGGTCGATAGCATTTGATCTGCACTAAGAAGGACTTAACACATATGACATTGATCACCGCCCAGTAATCAATCAATTGTGATTACATCTCAGTCTTATAGGAGGTAACGTCTCTGACTGCAAAGGTGGGTGGCACGGGATCGAATCCGTCAGGGAGCACCAGTTCCCTCAAGATTACAGGTACATCTCGCTGGAGAGTGCCAAGTAGTACGGAACTTGGGTCCACGGTTCCCTGTTGACTACCTCCAACCACCATCTGAATTTCTTAGTGTTTCGTGATATTTCTCTTCAACACAATCTTCATGATCTCACATCAAAACATAGTGCACGTAATGTTGTATAGTTTAGACTAGTGTTTACATTGTAATTTGATTTATAGAATTCGATTAAGGCATTGAGTACTAGATAAACATAGTATTGTTTACAATTTAATAATTAATTATTTAAATTCTTGATAAAGTTCAACTTACTTATTGGATTTACCATCTCATTAAACTATGATCATAAGCTCATAGAATCTGTAAAGTAAATTAATTAGAAAATATAGAGAAAAAACAAGATTCGATGGTTCAAATCATGAGTCAATTGAAGCTAGACCACTTTGGAAAACCTGGAATCACTGGACTGCCGTTTCGTTCTAGTATGGGACTCCTTAGTATGGTGTTCTAGGCTCAATTGACTCATGATTTCAACTATTGAAATTACTAAAATCTCCACAAAACTCCTTCTGATAAGATTCTTTGAAACTATAATTTATGAACGAACCAATCAGATTTAGGATAGAAGGTCTTGGATTTCGGCGCGAGATTCATTCACTTGTTTGTTTAAATAACGTTTTGACATTTTAGCTGATGTCAATTCGAGATGAAAACTTCAAATCTAATTCATTACCCTAACCATCAACTGTAAATCCTAATTCTAATTCCTCACACTGGTTTATAACCATCATTCAGTCTTAGTTATTAGGTGGACAATCTAAAGGTCAGCCTAGCGTCGCTCAATTGTCCTCCTTAAAATATAGTTTTACCCGAGATTTAATGGAATGTTGTACTACTAATAGTTTAATGAATATATTCAAAGTCTTTGTTGAGTGAATATACTACTTATTTATAATTTTGATTGAGATCATGAACCAATCGATGTTAGACCACCGTTAGAAACCTGGAAGCACTGGATGGCCGTTTCGTCCTATTGTGGGACTCCTCAGCAGTGCGCATTCACGATCCCGCTCGCGGGATTCGAACCCAGGGCCTTCAGTCTCGCGCGAGAACGCTTAACCTACTGGACCACTGAGCAGGCAGGCATCCAATGGTGTCAGTGTCTAACATCAACCAATCCACGAAATTGCGCGACCATCTTCCATTGTACTGAGGTAGATGCCTGTCTCTACCCGACACGGATTAGCTCGACTGGTCACGACTTCTCACTAGAACTCCGAGAATTCCCTCACGAAGCTAGTCACTAGTGAGCACATGTTAATTATCAGTTTGGTGGTTGTGGAGATTGGTTCATGATCTCAATCAAAAACTTAATAATCTCCACAACCCCTATACTGATACTTATTTATATCATTTTATACATACTATCAATTGACTTGTTAATAAATGTTAAAACATTTTATAGGTTACTTGGGAAGAAAACTTTCAGTAGTATTGTTAATTAATGTATTAAATAACTAATTGAAAATAGTAACTACCGTGTTGTGCAGTGTCCAATTCTGATATGTGAAATTAACCGGCTACTAGAATGAGAAGATTTAGAGTGAAAGAAAAACATTTTATTGGCTAAACTAAATCGATGGATACCTGTGCACTCATATATATATATATATCCCTTAGCGATTAAAGTCATATGTTCAGCTAATAGTATGTGTCTCGTTCCTTAAAGAAGGAAGTTCAATGTTGACCATTAATAGGTTTATCGTTTGGTCAGTCTGACTAGCCTACAGTATCATAGTGATGAAGAGAATTTCAATTGAATTAGTATAAATAACTTCTTTAGTATTAATCGTGTAACGACATTGATTTTGGCTACTATTCTCCCTATATCCTGACTCCTAAGAGTAGGGTAAGATGATTTGGCTTGTTTTAAAAAAAAAAAGAAGTAAACTATGAAAATTTCATCACTGTTGACTTGAACAAAAAAATTTTCTAGCTGAAATAGAATGAAAACTGAGCATCTTTGACATTGTCAACAAGACTGAAATTGAATATTTTATGAACATCCTGTTTGGATGTTTATTTTTATAGTTTATCTTTGAAATACTTAAATTTTTATAAGCAAAAATAGATAATGGCTAGTAGTGGAATCCAGAAGACGGGTTTCGTCCTGTTTGGGATTCGTCAGTTGGATGTACCTGCATCTCAGAGTTGATGTTCATTCGGCCCAGATAGGACGAAATACGCGTCTTGGATTCTACTGCTAACCACTATTTATCTTTGCTTATAATGCTTGTAAATTAAGACAATATCGAGACAATCTACACAGGATGCACATATGCCAATAAAAGAGACTGATCAACTGCAGTCCTAAACATCAATGGGAAGATTCAAGTAAACAATGACCAAGTGAATTTAAACTTAAATCCTTGTTAATTTGAAATGTATTACTGATTATAGCAAGACTTACGGGGTAGTAAGTAATATGACTACAGTTTCTGTGAATAAAATTTTTAATTTCATCCAGATATTTATAGACAACATTGAATCTGATACATATGTGCACCAGTTAAAAGTTGTCACATCAAACCCACAAGGTGAAAGAAATTACTAAGGTAAACAAACAACAAAGAAACAGAACTAATAATATTAGTTTCAGTAAAAAAAAAGATTAGAAATAGACAAAAGTATCTAAGAAGTAACAATGAGTTCGTGAAGATAAGCTTCATATTCAAGATCTAAAAACGGGCAAGGAGTTTGTAATGAATTCTAAGATATATCATTTAAAGTTTACAACTATTGATAACAATGATTGGGAAGACTTCACTCTAGTAGTCTGTAACAACCGACATGATTTAGGCCAATAGTAAATGGCCTAATGGATTGACGCAAAGTCATTGCCCAGCTCCTTGTCCCACTTTTTTAACCTAACTTGACACCAATTAATATTTCACGATGAGACTTGCAGTGCTTGACCCTACACAACACATATCCCAGTTACCTAACTCAATCGAAATTCACCATCTCATCAACCGATTTAATATACTTATCTGGTACACTGAGTCCCAACTCACTCATCGATCCAAATACATGAGTAATGCTTGAAAGGCACTTGAGGTTGAATACTAGTAGATTACGAGTATTTTATGTCTTTAAAAGTCACATTTCACAGTCAAAGAGTAAAATAGAGTGAACAGCCGCGCACTGCACAAGTGGACATCTCGCCTACACTATAAATAACACAAGTTGACAAAATCTAATAGAGTCATCTGATTAAATCCCAACACTTCTTCAGACACTGACCTACCAAGATTGATGTAGCTTATATAAAAACTAAGGTGGTCAATTAACAACTAACATACTAACTTATTGAACACAAAATTTAAATGGCGATCAAAGCTCGCAGATCGAGATTTGCACAACTTAAGTCATTGCATGCATCAATTATTTTAAATAAATAATAATTGAACAACTTGACCAACTTGTAAATTTTCATAGCTTCAATCACTAACTTATTTTAGCTAGACCATTCTTGAAA
Organism: Schistosoma intercalatum; assembly: GCA_944470365.2. NCBI lineage: Eukaryota > Metazoa > Platyhelminthes > Trematoda > Strigeidida > Schistosomatidae > Schistosoma > Schistosoma intercalatum. Next base: position 15,898,964 of record OX103728.1, read on the forward strand.
AACAGGGATCACTAGATGGCTGTTTCTTTCTAGTATAGGACTCCTCAAGTGTGAATACCCACGGACCCTCACACGGGAATCAAACCCTGAAAATAACCTCCAGACTACTGAATCATCTTTCAATGGTACATTTGTCTAGGTGAATGTTTGTCACACCGATGGCCTTGAGCTATTTGCCAGTTAATCAAGAAACTGCTTAATTATTTAACAATTAACGATGGAAAATCAAAAAAATTACAGTGGGATACTAGTTTTGATAAGATATATGAACCCTTATATAATGAGTTATTCATTATAATAAAAGGAAAATGTTAAGTATACATATTAGGATTCAGTCTTGTGTTATGAATTAAGGTTATAACCCTATAGGATTTTCGTCCCTAACTTACATTAGCTATAATACAATGATGCTTTTTCATCCTTTTGTTTATAAACTTAAGAAAGTTAAGAGTAGGGAATTATAGTAGGCAACTATTGTCTGACTACACAAGTAACCTTGATTATGCATTGAATCATATCAAATACTCTAATATATTACTTACTTACTTACTTACGCCTGTTACTTTTCGTGAAGTAGCATAGGTCGCTCACCAGCATTCTCCATCCAACCCTGTCCTGGGCAATCCCTTCTAGCTCCGTCCAGTTGTAATTCATCGCTTTCATATCTGCTTCTATTATCCGACGCAATGTGTTCTTTGGCCTTCCTCTTTCCCTCTTCCCTTCAGGATTCCAAGTTAGGGCTTACCTCGTGATGCAGTTCGACGATTTGCGTAATGTATGTCCTATCCATTTCCATCGTCTTTTCCTAATTTCTTCTTCAGCTGGAAGTTGGTTTGTTCTCTCCCACAGAAGGCTATTGCTGATGATATCTGGCCAATGGATGTTGAGTATCTTGCGTAGACAGCTATTTATAAATACTTGTACTTTCTTGATTGTGGTTGTTGTAGTTCTCCAAGTTTCAGCTCCATACAGTAGAACTGCCTTGACGTTGGTATTGAAGATTCTCACTTTGATATTGGTTGAAAGTTGTTTTGAGTTCCATATGTTCTTCAATTGTAGGAATGCGGCCCTTGCTTTACCAATTCTCGCCTTTAGTCTGCATCTGAACCTCCTTGTTCATCGATGATACTCTAATATATAGTCATAATTTAGTTTAAGGACCATGTCATATTCACTGTTTGGTTACGTAATCTGGATATTTATCCTTTTCAGACATTTTAGGAAACAAATATTGATAATTATCATTTAGTTCATGATAACATATCAGTTATCTTTCAGTGAGCTTTCAATTTTGCCCAAAAATCTTTGTGACTCTACCATAATTCCGATTGGTTTTTATTAAAGGATGTCGGTATAGTATGCTTTTACCTAACTTTAATCAATTCACGACACTCATCTATTGCCTGTGGTGGAGAGCTGTCACACAACTAACATAGTTTAGCTTTACTGATCACGGATTCCCACTAGAACTCAAGGAGTTGCATCTTGAATCTTGTCACTAATGAGCATACAATTATTATTAGTGTAGAAGGATTTGAAGAGATTTTAGAATTTTCAGGGTTTAAGTCACAAATCGATTTTAACTGGGAGGCTAGGCTACGTCTCACCTTTGTGAGTTGATTAAAATTTGACACGTATATTATTGGAAGATGTCTTAGTGTTCACGTGTAAGGATGAGGTTCCTGGGTTTGATTTCCTGATTCAGGACCATGGGTGTTCATTGCTGAGAAATCTCATGCTAGAACGAAATAGCCATCCAGTGCTACCAGTTTTCCAATAATCATCTAGATAAGATCAGTTAGTGATTTAAACAACTGAAAATTCTACAGTCTCCAAAAACCTCTGACTAGTAAATACCGATAAATAGTCAAATCAAGTTTTGAATTTTAGCATGCTTAAATGATTAGGTTTGAACAAAGTCAATAGAATATTTGGAAATCTGACACTTTTTTAGTTATCGGAAAGGGTTTTGTTGAGATTTTAGAAATTTCAATAGTTAAAATCATGAGTCAATTGAAGCTAGACCACTATGAAAAACGTGGAAGCATTGGACGGCCGTTTCGAACCTCGCGAGGAGAGGGGCAGGATCGTGAATGCGCACTGCTGAGGAGTCCGATACAAGGACGGGACGGTCGTCCACTGTTTCCAGGTTTTCCAATGGTGGTTTAGCTTCACTTGACTCATGATTTCAACTTTTTTTAGTTATCGAAAAACAAGGTAGCAAAATATTGGAAGGTTAAAAAAAAGTTACATATGTCAATGGCAATACTCTCTGATTATTTACTTACCCACTTGGCTATCAGCTTAACTATTAACACAATCAATATGGTGATCCATTGAATTCAAGGTTTTTACTCTCTATCTCTCATCCTATTCTTGAAATAGTCTACTTTATGATCATGCACGTACACATAAACTGGTTACTTATTATGCATGATAATAATACTGCTGGAAATACTTTCACTGTTTATTTACCTATATAGTGTATGCGCGTACACATTGGTGTGTGTGTGTGTGTTTATGTTTGTGCGTACATGTTCGACCCATACATGTACATTCATCTATTCACTGTTGTTTCCAAACTGATTATGCCTTGATAAGAAGAAAACGAAGCAAATCTCCATTCATTCATTCATTTATTCATCCATCCATTCAATCATTAACATCAATTTTATTTTGTACTACAACTTGTTCTGATTACAGGTGAAATAAAAAAAGTGATGAGGCAATAGATTATTTGTTTATTTATCATTAAAAGTAAACAATTCATTCATTCGATTATCAGTTGAACTGATGTACGTACGTACGAAGTTCTATGTTGTTACTGACTGATTGACTGACTGACTGACTGATTTCTAGATTTTATGCTTTATTGATGTTGTTTATTTTGTCACTGGTTTTTTTGTACATAAGTGATCTTAGCATCAAATGTATGATAAACAATGTAAGCGAATAATAATAAACAACGATATAAATCAACTTTGGTTGTACCTGTTTATATTACCGTTTTACATCTCCAAAGTATTTCGACATGTATGTGTGTGTGTGTGTAATATGTACGACTATCTGCAAACACTCATGGACATCACAACGTATTGAAAGATCTGCAAGGTTATAAAAAAGAAAAGTAATGAATGAACAATTTTAGTGAAGGACAGAAACACTTCATTGTTATTGTTATTTATGTGATGACTGATGATCACGATAATGATGATGTTGATGATGATTCTTCTGTTAGATCATTGTTTATGTCTCCGCTTTATCGTTCACTTCATTGTGTTAAATTAATGATATTTTCAGAAATGTATTTTTCTTTCGTTAAATATAAACAAACATTTCTATAATTAAGCAGAGATAGATGGTGAGTGGCGGCGAAATCCAGGATGCTCGTTTTGTCCCATCTGGATGTAATTGAATCTCAGAGTTGATATTCTTTCCGGTATTCGACCTTAATATCATTGGCTTGGAACGCCATTGCGTTATCCACTTAACTACTGAGTCCAAAAGGCCACTAGCTTATTCAACCAATGTACAAATAAGTTTCTATAACTAGTTACCAATTTTAAACTTGACGACTATTCTTTTAAATCAGAAGAGTTTTGTGGATATTACAGTAATTTCTGATATGAATCAACAAGTGCTCACTAGTGACTGGCTTCAAGAGGTATTTCCTGAAGTTCTAGTGAGAAGCGGTGACCAGTGTAGTTTAGTCGGATCTGTTGTGAGATAGTAACTCACTGAAGACAATGATGAATATGTCGCACAATTTCGTGGGTCAGTTGAAGTTAGACATCAACAACACTGGATACCGGTCAGGTCAGTGGTCTACTAGTTAAGCGCTCGAGCGAAAGACTGATGGATTCTGGGTTCGAATCTCGCGAGGCGGGATCGTGGGGGTGCATACTACTGAGGAGTCCCATACTGGGACGAAACAGCCGTCCAGTGCTTCTAGGTTTTCCATGATGATCTAGCCTCAATTGACCCATGATATTCTTTTAAAGTTCAGCGAAGTCAGGAAATTTGATGGCAAGTGAATTCTATGCTAATATACAAACAATACTATTCAGGATAAATCTGTGTAGAACATCAATTAAATTAATTTATTCAGAAACAAAGAATATTGGAATGAACAAATGTTTTCATCATCAGACCCTAACCTTACGCCTGTCACTCCTCGTGGGAGTATAAGCCGCCGACCAGGATTCTCCAACCAACTCTGTCCTGTAATCTGCTTTCCAGTTGTTCTCAAGTACTATTCATTCTTTTTATGTTTGCCTTCGAATCCCGGTGCAGTGTGTTCTTTGGTCTGCCTCTTTTCCTGACGCTTGATGATTTACACAGTTTGTGTCCTTATCACCTACAACATCTCTTCTTAATTTTCCTTCAGCTGGAAGCTGATTTATTCTGTACCACAGTAGATTATTATTATCCGGCCAATGAATTTGTAAATTATCGTGTAAACGAATGTTTACAAGTACTTGTACTTTTTCGATGATGATTATATTAGTTTTTTACATTTCAGTTCCATACAGTAAACTGTCTTGGCATTCGTATTAAAAACTCCACCTTGAACCTTCTTCGTTCTTGACTGGTCATTCTGGCTTACTATTTTTCTCTGTTGGTTTCTTCATTGTATCATGTAGTTGTTGTATATTCCCTTGTCTTAATCAAACAATGTTATGTATTAAGAAATGCTGAACTTTTACATCCGTTACTGCATTAGTACTTCAAAATTGTATCATTACAATGGTTTCGGATTTATAACTGTCTAGTTTGATGATAATGATGATGATGCCATTGAAAACAATATTCTTTGATTTTGAAAATTCGGTGAGGGTTTTTTGAAACCAACAAAGCTTGGTTTAAAACCTCATTACAATTCATTTAAGTCAGCCAGTAAAAACTTAGATAAAAAAATCAGAACTTCTTGATTAATCACCGGGTAATAGTGATCAATGTCATGTTTATTTGGTTCTTTATTGCTGGTGATCGAATCCTATCAATCAAGTTGCAATGTGGCTATTAGTCCTAGTGACTCAAGTTCGTATGTCCAATGCCGAGTAATGTCTATGGATGTAAAGGCGGATGATACAGGTTTAAATCCCACAGAGCTAACATGTACCAGCTACCATGGAACTCAGGTTATGCAAGGGTTTCCTTCGAACTAATTAACTAACAAAACTTCATATTTCGTAAACCAAACATTGTCTGTTTATGTAATTCAAGTCAGAAAAATGCTATCAATCACATCTGAATGTCATAAGTGTAATTATTTATAAAATCAAGGGGGCTACCCAATCAAAATAGTTCATTTGGTAAAAGTGATCTTGAGTGCTGTTAGAGGTATGAAGGTAGTTATCACTTCCCGGTTGCCCACATCGTGGAAGGGTTCTTCTGGAGGTACCTGAAAAGGGAATTGGGTTAGAGGTGGTCTTAATGACCTGAGAACGTACGTACTTGTTGAAACTTTACCGCCAGAGATGGATATCCATAGGATAAAGCGAGGTGTGAATTTTTAGGGTCGATCTTTTCTAACCCCACCTCTCCTTGTGGGAAGAAAGCATCCCTGTTATGCTGGTTGTCTGAAGGAAACAAATCCAGACTACTTGGTTTGGGTCCGCACGACTATCGTACTCAATGGTTGGAGACTCTGGGTGACATGGCTCAGAATCGATCACAATGACGTAGGTGTATACACTTTCTGTCTTCCCTTAAACTATGAGATTAAAATCGCTTCATATCTTTCTTTCTACGAACCAATCCTTTCTTCCTGTATTATATTCTCATATGTAATCTTTCTTTTGTATATTATCACCATTTAATTAACTACTATGAATTTGGTGTTCATCTTGTCGTGCTAATGAGGCATGGCAACTTGGACCGATGCACATATGTGCCTGGTCCTATGTTGAAGCTAACTGACTGACTGATTTGGTAAAAGGACACTAAGCATCGACCAAAAATCGAATAATCATTTCAAATATGTATTAATCAACCTGTCAGTTTGTGGTGTATGCTACTTATGTCGACATATGTAGTATATAACACCAATCAAAAGTGACATGTCTGGCAGTTGAAGGTTGGGAAGATCGAATATAAGAGAATGGGAACAGAGGGTATTTGTTATGAAAATGAAGGAACGCTGAAGTTTGAGACAGTTGATGAAGGATTTTTAAATGAAGTATTGAATGTATGATTTTCACATTTTTTCCGAAGAACTCTGTAATTTTGTATCAAAATAAATTAGTTGTCCCCACCTGAGTTCTCGTTCATTACAGAATATAAACATTCATTTTGTAAACCAAACAAAAGTTCTTGGAGAAATTGCTTAGAGGACTGTTAAGTCTGGAAGATTATTGACATAAATTACTTATTAATGTTCTTTGTTCCATGTATCATGTGTGGTATTCATCACTTTAAATAGTTTGACACATATTCATATCTAATAATGGTACCAAGTACAGTCTTAAAATGAAGTTTTTTGGTTAAATTTGAAGCTTAAAATTCATCGAAAATCGGGCATTAAAAGTTAGAAATCAGTTGAAGGACAGATGAGACAGGTGGAAATGAATTTTTGTGAAAAGCAACAATTAAAAAAAATAAATATTTGTAAACTAGTAGTATTTGATCATAGGTATCTCTAGATCATTACTGTTGTACGTTGTGGTCAACGAGTCAGTAATGTTGAGGTTAAACTCAGTGTACTAGATAAACATGTGAAATCAGTTGATGAGACAGTGAGTTTTCATTGAGTTAGGTAATCGGGACATGTATTACGTAAGAGTAACCTTTAGAAGCCTGTAGTTTGTTTTTGTCCTCATTCAGGTCGACGATATTCGTTGGAGGGCTCACCACTTTAGTTGGAGGCCCGTAGCTTTGACTCCATTTAGATTGTACGAATAATTGTATGGAAGATTGGCATCACCTATTCTCGTATATCATCGTCGACTTAAATCGCGTTATCCAATAACGGAATTAAATAAGTCGAATAACGAGAATTGACTTGAGAATACGTATATTTCGTACATGAAGTGAATGAAGCATAGCAAAGCAAAAATGACGCGTATGGAAGATGGCTGGGAAGCCAATTCCATTTTAGTCAAGTGTTACTCAATATTTATAGTCAGAGAAAATAAAGCTACAGACATGTGATTAATAGAATAATAAGGGCACACACATATACGCCCAAATAAAAACAGTCTAGATTGATAAACGAATAAATAACAAGGTCAATGTATGGCTCAAGTAAAATGAATAGAATGGGATGTCCGAAAGCTTGAATAAGGTATATGGGCTTGGCATAATAACTGACACTACAAACCACCGCCTAACTAAACATCAAGTGGTAGCTGGTATGGGCTTAGACAGAAAGGAGACTATGAGTGGGAGACCCAGAACATAATATCTTTGATTTACTTGATTTTGTCTACTTGTATCTTCCTATTGACTTCAGTCAATATCGAGGCAGTTTGCACAGGATGCACATATGCCAACAAGAGACTGATCAATTTCAGTCCTAAATAACAATGGGAAGATACAAAGAAACAACACCCAGTGAATTTAAATTTCACCCTATTGCATAAGTAGATGGCTGTCAGGACTCAGCAGCTAAGTGGATAAACGTGATGGCATTTGAAGAGAACGGTACCAGGTTCGAGTCCCAGAGTAGACATCAACTCCGAAATGCACGTACATCCAGCTGCCGAGTCCCAAATACGACGAAACATGTGTTCTGGATTCCACTGCTAGCCACTATCCATCTTTGTTTATAATATCTTTGATTATTGCTCGACTATAGCTGCTACCTTGACGTGGTGACCGGGCTTACCTATCGTGATGACCCAACCGAGCTATATTGGTTGGAACATATGTTCCTGTAGATTCTACCATGCCAGATAGGTCGATTGGAGAACGATAAGACGGAAAGCAGCAAATCATGGTCTGAGGGCAAAGTCGTACTGCTGACTGTAGAGGGGTGTGACAGCAGTAAAGTGTTTCCCTCGGACAACCAGCATCTGCAGCAATGCTTCCTTCTCACAAGGAAGGAAGGGGTTAGAAAAGGTCAACCCTAAAAGTGTCACACCTCACCTTACCTCACAGATTTACGTCTCCGGTGGTAAGGCTCTTTGAAGAACAGAGCTAACACGTTAAAAACATCCCACAAAATGGCCTCAAGAAGTTGTCTCTTGGGCTTAGCAGTCACGCTCCCAGGTCGTTAAGACCAACATTAATCCATCTTCCTTTTCATATTTCCCAAGAAATACCCTTCCACGGTGTGGGCATCCGGAAAGTGACATCAGCCCTCATACCCGTAACAGCACACGAGACCAAGTTGGTCACGATCAAATTCTTTTTACACCTCCTAACAACTCTTTGATTATTGAATTGACCCATGCTGTTATCAGCATTATTATTGTAATTATATGACATAACTTGGAATCGTTCACAAACTCAGAGATTCATTCATTATTCATCCCAAAGTACTGTTACTTCTTGAATTCTTTTTGTCCTATTCCCATAAATACTACTTCTAATATCCTATCAATTGTCTTGATAATGTATACATATACCAGTTTCTATATTACATATTACTGAATACCTAAATATATAGAATCTAAGCCTATAATGATTCTGCCAAATCATTCGAATCATCTTGTCTATAATACAATTAAAGTTACGTAATCATTTATTGATTTTTCTCTTTCCTTTTTTTCTTCTATTTTAATCGTTATCGTCTTTTTATATTCTCTTCAATGAAATAGAATTCCTAAATGAGGGAATGAATAGAGAATAGCCTATGTTATTTATGCTTTAATTTAATCTAATTTAGTATAAGTAAACGTAACAAGGAATTGACCAATTCTTTCTTTGTTGTTCGCTTGTTTATAAATCCCGCTATTTTTTTTTTGTTTTTTTTTGCTTGGAAAAATAGGTAAAAACAATTATAAGTAGAGAGAAAAAACAAAGAAAAAAAGCTTTCGATTCTTTACCGTTTGAAACAAGAATTTCATTAAGACTTTCTTATTGATCATTGATATTTGGATTAGAACTTCTTGATATTGGGAGTATTTATATGCACATACGTGTGTGTGTGTGTGTGCGAGTGTGTAGAGAGGAATAGAATCCCTTCCTTTGAATATTAGTTGTTCAGTGGATAAGCAATATAATATAAAGCACATATATGTGTTCATGAGTCATTTGAAACTAGAACACTATAGAAAACCTGAAAGCACTGGATGTCCGTTTCGTCTTAGTATGGGACTCCTCAGCAGTGCACATCCACAATTCCACCCCTCGAGTTTCGAACTGAGGACCTATCGGTCTCGCGTGCAAACACTTAACCTCTAGACCACTTAGCTGGCCGGTATCCAATGTTGTTAATGTTTAACTTCAACCAGTCCATGAAATTTCTCCATTGTCCACCATTGTCCGTTAGATGCTGGCTCAGTGGTCCAGAGGTTAAGTGTTCACGCACGAGACCGATAGGTCCTGGGTTTAAATCTCGCGGAGCTGGATCGTGGATGTACACCGCTGAAGAGTCCTACACTAGAACGAAATGGTCATTCAGTGCTTCCAGGTTTTTCATAGTGGTCTAGCTTCAATTAACTCATGAATTCAACAATTAAATTACTAAAATCTCCACAAAACCCCCTCTCTCTGATTAAAATTAATTGTCGTTGAAAATGTAAATTATTATATGCTTTGTTAACAAAAAAATAGTATCATTATCAATGAGCAATGCCAATATCTTAATTTACAACCCCTATTCGAATTAATGGAGGAGGTACCATTACAGAGTTTGTAACAAGTACTGAATAACAGTTTAATGTTCTTTCATTTTCTATGGTTTTTCAATGAACAATAATTCATGAAGAAAAATTATATTCAGAATAGAATGTTTTATATAGGCATCAATATACAATAGACAGAACAGTTTTAACGGGGATAAAAATGACTATTGAATTCATATAACATACGCTAAACCTACCTTTCAAATCATTCATAAGTAAGTATTGTCCTCAACACTCCAACATGTTGTAAGTACCTAATGATGCTTCCTCTATCCAAATTGGTCATTAAATCATCAGCTGTAAATATCAGTGTTTTAAACTTAAGTTATGTCATATGTTTCCGATACAACACAACGTGCACCAATCAAATCCCATTTGACAGAGAAGCTATGGGAGATGTAAATACATTTACATATTTGGGCAGCATCATTGATGAACACGGTGAATCTGATGCAGATGTGAGTGCGTGGATCGGCAAAGTAAGAGCAGCATATTTGCAACTGAAGAACATCTGGAACTCAAAAAAATTGGCAACCAACATCAAGGTCACAATTTCCAATACAAATGCCAACACAGTTCTACTGTATGGGGTGGGAACCTGGAGAACTACAAAAGCCATCATCCACAAGATACAAGTGTTTATTAACAGCTGTCTACGCAAAATACTTCGGATCCGTTCGCCTGACACTATCAGCAACAACCTAATATGGGAGAGAACATATCAGATTCCAGTGGACGAAGAAATCAGGAAGAAGTGGTGGAAGTGGATGGGGCACACATTGAGGAGAGCACCGAACTACTTCCCAAGACAAGCCCTCACATGAAATTCTCGAGGCCAAAGGAAAAGAGGAAGACTAAAAAACACATTACGCCGGAAAATAAAGATAGACATGAGAAGAATGAACAAGGTATTGGATGGAACTAGAAAAGAAAGCCCAGTAGAGAGTGGATTAGAGAATGCTGTTCCATTGTGAGTGATAGGCATATGTTCTAAATTTGTTTCCAAGTAAAAAAGCAACAACAAAAAACTCACAATTAACTCTTGTAAAACTAAAAAAACTTATAAATCTCTCATTGTAACTCGAAGTTGTATTGAATAACACTGGTATATTTTTCATGATATCAGAAAAACAAACAAACAAACAAACCCAATGATAAATGATAAACGAAGTTAAATTCAAAAAAACCTCTCACGCTTTTCCATCTTTAAATTCATTATCAATAAATTCACATAAGAAACTAATGTTTCTAATGTAACACTATTGGACTGCAAGTTAACTGAACTGAGAATAGGCGCCATATGGAATCAATTTAAACTGTGAGAATAATGTATGAACTATTGTGACACACGTACACATGCACATATACACTTCAGAGCAATATACATTCAACTGCTTTGTTATTATCGACAGACGTTTTTTTCTCATTCATGTATTTTATAGTGTTTTTCTCGAAAAATCTATGATTAGACAACAAAAATGAAAAATTGAGTTACATTTATTCTTGGCTACGAAATGTAGTTTTTTTAATTTTCTGTTTATTTTTCTAAGCTACTTATAAGTAGTTTGAAGGTGAATGTCGTACAGCACAAGATGTAACTCATAATCATTATCAGATGGGTTTTGTAGATATTATAATAATTTCAACGGTTAAGATCATGATTCAGTTGAAGCTAGACCACCATGGAAAACCTGGAAGCACTGGACGGTCGTTCCGTCCTATTGTGGTCTAGTGGTTAAATGTTCGCACGCGAAACCAGTAGGTCCTGGATTCGAATCTCGCAGGGGGCGAGGTCGTGGATGTGCACTGCTGAGGAGTCCTACAATAGGACGAAACGGCCGTCCAGTGCTTCCAGGTTTTCCATAGTGGTTTAGTTTCAATTAACTCATGAATGTATACATGTGCTTCATATTATATTGTTTATCCACTGACCAACTGATATTCAAAAGAAGGGATTCTATTCCTCTCTACACACTCGCACACACCCAAATTGCAAAAATTTATGATACCCTTTCAGACAACATTCTAGAAAATGAACATATTCGAACCTTTCATGTGTCATCTTTTACAAGTTTGGCAAATATTAGTTACACGTCGCGAATGTAATTGATTAACCAGATGTTCACCTTAGTATAAAGAGTTTTATGGATTGTTGGACTTGTGATTTTCTCCACAAACTGAATTCATTTAGACAATCATTGAAAACCAGTATGGATTGTGCAAATGTTTTATCTTACCATAGGACTCTCCAAATATGTACAAATACGACTCCAACAGGATTTGAAGTCAGGAGACTCAGCTCTATCTTAGTTTCCATTGACTTTTCATTTTTGAATTCAGTCAATTCACCTTATAACATGACTATTATCCATTGCAATGAATGATGTTTGTCTCACTCCTGACATGATTGAATTCCAGTAGTCACGGCTTTCTAGCAGAACTCTAGGTATCACCTTTAGAAAATAGTTCCTTAATGAGCACAGAGTGATATTTCGATACAGGGGACTATGGAAATCTTATAATTATTCAGTTTTACAACAATATTATCATTTGAATATTTTTCATCAGAATGTGTCTATTGTTCTGTGTGATGTAACCAATTGTAGAAAGCAATTTCCTACATACGTAACTCTAAGCTTTTCTCTAGACTGTTGAGCACAGAGTCTTGATTTAACCGAAGACAGAACAAGTAAGCTATTTGGCTTGATAAACGTTATCTGTTTCAAACAGTAACTAAGGGCTAGAGAAAGTGAGTCAACAAGGCAAATATTGTTTTATAATGAACATAAAGTTGTGGTTGGTAAATAAACAAGACGTAGTCATACAAGGTCAAGGAAAGTTAATGTGGTGGTGGGCGTTTCACTTTATCATTGGTGAGTCCGTTTATCGATCACACTTTACACTCCCCCCCGAAACGCGCACCACGTCCATTGTCCTGGGTCGTCGTCGCCGTCAGATAGCCGGCTTCTTCCAGTAGGCATAGGCTTCGTACGTCCCGAACGACTTCTTCGTTTGCAGTTCTCAACTTTGCTGTACGAACTCGTCCATCAGGGCCATAGCTTACCTGTTTGACAATGGCTTTAGGCCATAGATTTCTCAGTGAGCCAATATTGTTTACTAACACTAAGTCTCACGATTGTAGGTTCCTTCTCATGTCCAACCACTTGAATCTCGCCTGAAGGGTTGGTAGGTACTCCCATAACCAACTGTTCCAGAATAGGTTATATAAGCACTTCTTACTCATCTGCGCTTCGTCGAATGATACATCTCTGTAAACTAACAATAACTTATTTGGCGTAAGTACATACACATTATCACAGTCACTAACTAGCTTTAAGGGTGGTCGATTGTTCAGTATTCTTTCAACTTCTATTAAAAACGTCCCTAAAGACTCATCCGTCAATATCTTCTGAAACAAAAGTGATTGCAGAATTCTTCTTATTGACTTTATGATGCGTCCTCATACACTGCCTCGTTGACTAGCTCTTGGAAGGTTAAAGCGCTATTCACAACCTATATATAAAAGGGCATTTGCTATCTTATTCTGGTTCCAACTACACATGATCTGTCTAAGAATGGCATTGGCTCCTGTAAAGCTACCAGGTGCACTCTTAGTTTTATTCACAACTCGTACAAGGGCGCTTTTCTCAACACCATCCTCGATACCACGGCGAATATGTGCTGCCTGCTTCTTCTGGGTCTGAGTTACTGGTTTCTTTGTTGCAGTGGCCTTAGGCTTTTTCGTAGTCTTGACTTTCATTTTGGTGTCCTTCTTTTCCTTAGGCTTTCTTAGAGTTGATTTAGGTTTATTAGCAGATGGTGCTTCAGTTTTTGGCTTAAAAACTTTGGACTTAGTTAACAAAAAGAAAAAATGAACTTGACGAGAGACATTTTCGGAACGAGCATATTCCGTAACACCATATGCAGGTTCTGAAGCATCGGCAGAGCAATGAATCTGACTAGCCAGTAGTTTGTACGATTTTGGTAATGCTATACGATCTTCCACAGACATAGATGAAGTACGACTAAATGGGTCTTTGAATTCAGTTGAATACAATTGTTCAAACTTATCCTTTAATTCCTTCTTATCCGAGAGGTAATTCAGTACACAGATCATTAGATGCTAACTTAATGGTCTGATTGTCAAGCTTTCATCAAGTGGTCTCAAGCTCTTTACTTAAATTTTTAGTAAGGTGTGTATGGCTTAAATATTCAATATTAGAATAAAACAATTGTCCTGGTTCTCATTGATTGTTTAATCTAAAACTTACAGCAATTTAGAAGATTCTCCCGGTCTTCCACATTGTACGAGTATTCCGTGTACATAACTTAATGATTGCTCTGGTTGTCAGAAGGGGCATTAGCCTCATGACTTCCAAAGCAACACGGCTTTCACCATGAGACGTGATAACTCTTCTTAATGAAAACCTCCTAACTCCCAGGGCAGAATTTAAATGGTTTGAATGATCTTTTTTCTGGTCAGCGTTTCTTTTAGCGAGTTGGTTTTCTACGCGATAGGATCACTAACCCCATGTCCAAACCTCCTCATTTATTCTGGCTTGGGACCGTCAGTAGTCTCAGAGGGGCTACAGGCGGAGTTAATCTAAATGTTATTCATAACGAAAAAGACATAATCATCATATTATTTGCTTTTCCCTCCTTTCTTCCTTATCTTAGATTTGAATATTAAGCCATCCAAAACAAAATCCAATCAACATCATCATCAGCAGCAGCAGCAAACAACAGCATCATAACAACTATCATCAAAAACAAAGAAATTCTCCATCACCAAAAAAATCAATAATCAATAAACTATCACCAAGTGAAATAGATAGAAATAAATTACAAAATTCTCATTATATAACTAATTTATCACCAAAATTATCTTTGGAACAAAAACTAATCAAGACAACAGAGATTATCTCGTCTACAATAGAGAATATATTACCATCATCAACAACAACAACTTCATCTGGTATACCAATGCCACGTCAATTAAATTTATATCAACAATCTAATATGAATTCACATCATATGTCATCATCATCATCATCATCTTCTTCAAAGATTAAAGAATCCCCAACAAAAATGGAACGTATTCCATATATGAATTATCCAATTCAAAATCAATCAGCTTTAGATAATCATTCAATGAATAATACAACTTGTCATATGAATATGAATAGTATAGATAATACATATCAAACAACTAATATTCAACCACGTATAACATTAAGTCAACATTATCATAATACTACTACTAATACTGCACAGAAACAATATCCATATTCAATAAACTATAATCAATCAATAACATGTATGAATAAATTATCTGGAAATATTATACATACTACTACTAATACTACTACTCCAACTCATCCTCCTCCTGCTCCTCATACTACTACTACTACGACGACGGCGACGACGACGACTACTACACCAATGAATATTCATCAACAAAATACATACCAAACTTTAAAACAAATAACTACATCTCAAGAAATATCATCATCAATGAATTATTCACCTTCTCTACCACCGCCGCTGCCTCATCATCATCATCCTTCACATTATCATCAACATCAACATCAACATCATTCTATCCAATATCCAAATACATTTATCTCGGGAACAAATGAAGTAAGTGAAAAATTATTATGGTGGTTATGCATGATATTATGCAAATAATTAATGATAGAATGGAAGAGACTATAATTTATGAACGAACCAATCAAGTATAAGATAACAGGTCTATGGGATTTTGACGCGCGAAATTCACTCATCCATTTGGATAAATAGAATTTTGTCACTATAGATTATGTCAGTTCGTGATGAAAACCCTCTAGATCTAATTCCTAACTGTTGGGGTGATCTAGAAACCTTCTCACAAAAGACAAGAAAAACTCAGGAAACATTAAGAAGCATTTCATTCAATCAGCGTTCACTTGAAGTTTAGCCAGAAATATCAAGAAAGTGAAAAGTCACATGTAGAGTTTCTGATTGGCTGATTACTATACTGCTACTATATTTACTAGCATTCCAGAATCTTCGGGAAACCCAAGGACATCTAAAATACTATAAAAACCCTATATTTTCTGTACTAAAACGAACCTTTGGAGTAAAGTGCTTCTTGCATATTTTGCGCCTTTTCTCTCGTGTTCAGGTCGCTATGTAGTTCTAGCTTGTGGATTACAAGAATAGCTTAGGAATCGAATATAGCATTCAATTAGCAAGACTTATCGCTAACCTAAATCATCAACTGTAAATTATAATTATAATTCCTCATACAGGTTCATAACCCTCATTTGATCCTGGTTATGAGGTGGACCCTCTCAAGGTCACTTTAGCACCGCTCAAAGGTCATCCATAAATTATAGATATAATTAGATTGGTTTAACTAAGAGTTGTCATAGTGATGTATGGCATATTCTGAAATAATCATCAAACTGTAAGTAAAGAGTTGTCTTCAATGTTTTGGTTGTTGTGTCAGATATGATAGTTCGAAACCAGTATTCTCTTGATAGAAAGACTACAATGTTATCCCGAAAAAATTGAATAGATCAGTGATGAAGAGTGATTCGATGGTTTATATAAAGTGCCTGTGATCGTCTATTAATGTTATTTTGAGAAGTTGACTAAAAATTTCACTAATATTTTGAGGTACTATAGTGTGAATGATTGTGTGAGAGACTGTAATTAATATATTGGGAATAACTTAAGAATAGTAGATCGTATAATAATAGTCAAAAGGTCAAATGGAAGCTCAAAATAAAAAGAATATATATATATTACTTACTTAAACCTGTTACTCCTAATGGAGCATAGGCCGCCGACCAGCATTCTACAATCCACTCTATACTGGGCTTTCTTTTCTAGTTCCATCCAATTCTTGTTCATTCTCCTCATGTCTATCTCCATTTCTCGACCTAATGTGTTCTTTGATCTTCCTCTTTTCTCTTCGCCTTGAGGATGCCATGTAAGGGCTTGCCTTATGACGCAGTTCGGTTCTCTCCTCAATATGTGTACTATCCACTTCCAGTGCTTCTTCCTGATTTCTTCCTCCATTGAGATCTGATTTGTTCTCTCCCCCAGTAAGTTGTTGTTGATAGTGTCTGGCGAATAGATAGATCTAAATGGAAAAGGGTTATATATAACATACATAACTACCAAACACTAATTTTCTACCAGTTGAATATAAGTAATATATTAAGCTGATAACTTTTTACTATTTTGTTATTGTTATTGTCTAGTTTCAACTTCCAATTACACCAGAGCGATCTCATTCAATCAATTCAATATCAACAAGCACAATACAACCATTAATGTCTAGTTATCTTCATGATACACGACGTTATATGACAGGAAACAGTATATTTGAACAAAGGACTAATCAACAACAACAACAACACTTTCAATCTACCCAACAAACTCATCAATCTCATCATCAAACAATACCGCTTCAATCAAATTCACACATTATCAAAACTGGTATTCCTTATTCAAATGATAGTAATATTAATTATTCTACAGTTAACCAGTCAATACCCATAGGTCTACCACCACCACCACCACTACCGCTCACACAATGTGCACAAATACACAATCATTCATCCAATGTAAACATACAACAATACTCACCGATAATTCAACCATTTGTTCCACCGATTTCATATCGTCCAGCTACTCAAGCGCCGAATTCCAATTTTATGCCAATTACACACTGTAATTATTCAAGTGTAACAAATGCTGCTCCTACTGTTGCCATAACGACGACGACCACCACCACTACTACTACTACTACTATTTCTACTATCAATGGTATTACTACAACTACGATTATAAACAAGAATAATGCAGTTATAAGTCGTCGTGTTAGAATTCAAGAGACAAATCAAGCTCAAAATGTATCTAATCATCAATCTATGCATTCAGTACAACAAGTTAATAAAACATCATTGCTAACAAAAACGAGACAAGAAATGAATGCAGCTACTACTACTAGCAGTAGTAGTAGTAGTACATCAACCAATCTGACATACAAATATTTGTCTAATATATCGTCTCAAACACAAAATGGTAAGTGAATTTCAAATATGTATAAAAGTGTAAATTTCCAGAGGTATGAATAAAAGTACACTTGATAATTAGATTACCTGTAATAATCTCATTTGATGATAGTCACTTTCATTCTATCTTATACAGTATTGGTCTATAATTAATTAATAGGAACACTTAGGAAATCACTTTGTATTAGATGATGATTGTTATTAAAAAGAATTATCTGAAGTCTGGAGGTAATGAACACTCCCACTCATACATCCTAAGCTTGATTGACTCAATATCGTAAATAAACATGTCATCATTAGTGTACTGTTTGAGTTACAACTGATCTTTATAAGATAGAGATATGTCTATTCATTATTCAGTATACAAATATTAATGTGACGGAGGTGGGAAACGAAAATTCACAGACCATCTTGAGAAGATTTATACTTGATCTTAAGAGTTGTGTACAGCTTTTAACTAGCTGAAAAACAAACAACATAATTTATTTGGTATAAATTTATTTGTATCTTCCCATTGTTATTTAGGACTGCAATTGATCAGTCTCTTGTACGGTACTGTGTTCGATTCCCAAGGTGAACATTAACTCTGGGCTGCGATTACATTCAGCTGACGAGTCCCAGATAGGACGAAACGCGTGTCTTGAATTCCACTGCTAGTCACTAACAACATAAGTGAACATTTAATTGTAGCAAAATCAAACAAGAATTAAGTTTAGGATTTGGGAAATAGGATTACAATGAGTGATTGGTTTGTAGCCTTTTATATAAATAAATACATGGTCGGTTCTACTATTTCAAATCTAAGGAAAATTTAACTTACATTGAAAAATTCATAAACCATTATTTAAATGTTAAATACATTTTATCTCGATTTGTTTTTGACTACTTTTTACATTAAAAATTAGTAGTAATTATAGGGTTGTTGGGATTGTTGAATTTTCATTGAAATTATGAGCCCATCAATGTTAGACCACCATTGTGAGACTAGAAATATTAGACGGCCAAGTATGAGACTCCTCAGTAGAGCACAATCACAACCCTGCTCACGGGAATCGAACCCAGGACTCCCAGTCTGTTGTGCGAATGCTCAACCTGTAGATCATTTAGATAGCATCCAGCGGTGGTCTAGAGATTAAGTGTTTGCGTGTGAGACTGAAGATCATGGATTCCATTCCTTCATGCGGCGTCATGGATGTGCATTACTTTGGAGTATCATACTATAGGATGGAACGGTCAACTAGTCCTTACAAATTTTAAATAGTTGTCTAGCTTAAATCAGTTCAGGATCTCAATGAAAAACTAACAGATTTATCAGGACCACTCTTTAGGACGCTTAAGTTTCTTTCTGTCTTTTTTAGCCTTACCACACCAGTAAATCTTAGGCTTTATCGTATCGAAATATTGATAGGTGCTAATTTACTTTCAGCAAGGTACAAAGTAATGTCGTGCAAAATGCTACTTTCTCAAATCCGTCGGGTTTATTCGATAAGTATTTATTTATTCTCCCAAATTCTAATCTTCTGAATTCTTCATGTCCCTTTTTTCCTCTTTCCAAATTTATTTCACTGGATTATACTCTTTAAATAACATCTCCAACCCTAATCTTCCCGATTACTGCTTATACTCTTATTACCTCTACCACTACGGGATTTGAATCGACAACTGCATCTCTGTGCTAATGTGGTGTGGCAACTCGAAGTGATGTACGTACGTACGAAGTTCTACGTTGTTACTGACTGACTGACTGATTTATTATGACTTGTAGTCGTGACTATAACTAACTGTGAGCTACATCACCCTAACTCACCTAACTACTAGTTGTCATTATCATAAATACCGTAACTTGGTAATATACATATATTTTAGTCATTTAATATTCTTCTTTTATTAAAATGTAATCAAGTGAAAGAAACTATCCAACCTTCATCAGAAACTACTCATCCAGATTATTTTCATTCTCAATCTGGTACACTTAATCCTATCCAATCTACTGAAATAATTACAACAGAGACCACATCATCAGGATTAGCATCACCAACTCTACCAGTAATCAATATAGAACAACAATCATCATCATCATATCATAGAAGTTTAAGTAAAAAATCCATAGACAATACAGAACAACGTCGTAAAGCTCGTGAATTATATGTTGCTTTAAAACAACGTTATCCATCAACTAATCATAATAACACTATAAATAATGATTCTGTAAATCCACATCGTCGTCATCATCATCATCGTCAACAACACCGTCTTAATGATGATGATGATAATGATAATGATAATGATAAAATACAAACATCTGATATGAAAACTATTATAAAACCAAATCAGAATAATGAAACGAACCAACATAGAAATAATACATTGATTACTCAATCCATTGAACAAACTAATACAAATCCAATAACTATACAACCATTACAACAATCTAATCCTTTAACCGATGATAATCTATCAAAAAATAATCAATTAATAAATCAATATTATTCAGAAAGTAATTTACAATTAATCCCATCAAAATCCAATGAAATTCATCGAAATAATCTTGATCCACAACAACACTATCACCACCAACAGCAACTTCAACAACAACAACAACAACATACACAGCAACATCACCAACAACAACAGCAACAGCCTCAACAACAGCAGCAACCTCAACAACAACAGCAATTACAACCCAATCCATGTGTATCAGAGAAAGTTGATCTATATAAAAGTAATTCATTACAATCGAATGTCATGAAAGAACATTTAATGATGAATAAGAAATGTAATTCATCCGATAATAATAATAATAATCATCATTATCAAATGAATCGAATCTATTGTGGTTATCAATCAGATAGTGGAATAGAATGTATTAATTTACCAATTCATAATATAAATTTCACATTACCATTACAAACAAAACAATCAAATATGAATGATCCATTACATCATACTAATATAATTGGATCATTGCCAAGAAATTTACATAATCCTTATTCTATGATATATCAATCAAAGATGTTAAATTTTAATTCTATGAAATCATCTATTCATCAAATTGATGTTCATCATGAACAACAACAATCTCAACAACAGGGAAAAGGAGTTGGAGGAAGTGGTGGTGGTGGTGGTGGTGGCGGTGGAGACGAAGAAGAGAATCTAGGCAATTATGCACGTCGTATGCATGAACGATTACAAGAAGGTATGAGAGAAGCGCAAGAATCATTATGGATGCCTGATTTACCAGAATTAAATAGGATGAATCGATTAAGTGACAGTTCATCAATGAATAATAATGGTAATAGTAATTCATCAACCGCACAATTATCTGATGGAATGACAAATTTAAGGTGAATTCTTATTTTAATGAATTAAACTTATATTTTGTTTGTCATAAATGATATATTTTCACAGATTGAAATCATGAGTCAGTTAAAGCTAGACCACCATTGAAAACCTGCAAGAACTGGACGGCCCTTTTGCCCTAGTATGGGACTCCTCAGCAGTGCGCATCCACGATCCCGCCACCCCACGAGATTCGAACACAGGACCTACTGGCTTCGCGCGCGGGCACTTAACCATTAGACCACTGAGCCGGCATCCAACGCTGTTAATGTCTAACTTCAACCAATCCACGAAGTTGTCTTCGGTGAGCTGATATCTCACAACAGACCTGGTTGTACTCCACTGGTAACGGCTTCCCACTAGAACTCCAGGAGTATCTGTTGAAGTCAGTCACTAGTGAGCAGATGATTATTATCAGAAGGGGTTCTTGGAGATTTTTAGAAATTTTCACAGATTGAAATCATCAACACCGTTGGATGCCGGCTCAGTGGTTTAGTGGTTAAGTGCTCGCGCGCGAAACCAGCAGGTCCTGGGTTCGAGCCACGCGTGGTGCGGGATCGTGTATGCGCACTGCTGAGGAGTCCCATACTAGGACGAAACGGCCGTCCAGTGCTTCCAGGTTTCCAATGGTGGTCTAGCTTCAACTGACTCATGATTGAAATCTGTGAAAATTTCTAAAAATCTCCACAAACCCTTTTTGATAAATGATATATGTTATGGAGGTTGGTTTAATTTGTAGATTGTATTCATCAGAGATTGGTTTTAATTGTAATAGTACTGAACAGATGTTTCATCCTAGTATGTTATTCTTCAGAAGTGTATACCTATGACCATGGTAGAGGTCGAAACAAAGACCTTAAGGTTTCACAGTGAACATTTACCTACAGAATCAATAAATCAGTGTCCAATAGCATAATTCCAGCTTTAATTAGTTTGCGATATTGGTAGAGGTTTTGTTCTCTGAGCTGGATGGTTTGGTTGTGGAGCTTTTATCGTTATTCTGAATGACTTCTATATAAAGTTTGTGCTGATGGTGTCACTCAGAGAACAAAACTCTACCAAAATCATCCAACTGAGTTACAAATCTCCTCCATCATCACATAGTTTGCGATATAATATGGCTTTAATCTAACTCTACTTGTGTGGTGTTTGGTGCATTGAATAAACATTTTAATAAGACGGAGTAATCAATTAGACAGTTATGCACTCAACTCTAATTACATATATTGTCATATGTAAAAACGAGTGAAAAACTTAGGCAACCTACTAAATTATTTTTCAAATATGATACAAATATTGCAATTAATCCGCCTATTTCAAATCCATTTGAACACAGAGTGACTGTGAATGCTAACTTTGTGTATTGGCAAGCTATTTTGACAGGCTTTTAAATAAATGTAGTGTAGGGATTGGTCGTATATTTTATAACCACCAAGTAGGCAATGCCTTGGTTAGAAATAGAGTACTAGATAAGGATCGAAAATCTATTGATTTAGTAGTGACTCTTCATCAACTGAGATGGTTAAGACTTGTAATACATGTGCTCAACCATTACCTACCTTGACGGGCGATATTGTCTGGTGTAGAAGCAGAATGGAGGAGAGCTAAGGGCCACAGAACCAAAATATCACATCAGTTTATGAAGTCAGCGACAATTGAACTGAGCTATGTTAACAAGTATACACCACTTGGTTGGGTTCCATATGATTATCACAACCCGTGATTGGAGACTTTGTATAACATAACTCAAACGTATTTGCGGTGGCGCAGGTCCTGGGTCAGAATCCCTGCGAACAGGTTCGTGGATACGCACTTACGAGGATTCTCATATTAGAACCAAACGATCTCCAAGTACTTCCAAATTTCTAATCGTGACATAACATGAATCGATTCATAATCTCAATCAAAAATTGCATTCATTCTCTTTCTCACAATTTGTAATTATTAACCTTTTTTTCTCCAGTTCAAGTATCGATAGAAAAAAACAAACAATCATGAAAAACATCAAAACAGAACCTCCAACTCAATTAAATGAAAAAAATTCTTACATGGACAATTGTTTATTACCATCATCTTCAACACCACCATCATCCTCAACACCACCATCACCATCATCAACATCAACATCAGTATCACCATCATCACCATCACCATTCATTAACTCTATAAACAATAATAATAATAATCATTCTGATTATTCTATTCATAAACAATCGAATAGTTATTCCCCCTTGAATTCAAGATTTTATTGGTGTCATAAATTACATAATAATCAACCAATCATAAACAATTTCCATTTACAATCCCTTAGTAACAATAATAATAATAATAATGAATATACTAATATGGATATAAAAAATGGTGTATGTTCAGATGTGGAAGATTTATTGAATCAACATGAAAGACGATTAATGTCCATTTCAGGAACTGGTAAGTTATAAATTAATATTTAATAATCTTTATTCATTCAATAATTTCATTGGTTAAGATCATGAGTCAGTTGAAGCTAGACCACCATGGAAAACTGGGAAGCTCACTAGTGACTGACTTCGAGAGGTATTTTCTGGAGTTCTAGTGGAGTTCAACCAGGTCGGTTATGAGATAGGAACTCACTGATGAAAAGTGTATATAGTGGCTCAATTTCGTAGATTAGTTGAAGTTAGACATTAACACCGTTGGATGCCGGTTCAGTGATCTAGTGGTTAAGTGCTCGCTCTCGAAACCAGTAGGTCCCGGGTCCGAATCTCTTGAGGCGAAGTCGTGGGTGCGCACTGCTGAGAAGTCCCACAGTAGGAAGAAACGGCCGTCCAGTGCTCCCAGGTTTTCGATGGTGATCTAGCTCCAACCGACTCATGAGCTTAACCGTTGAAATTACTATAATATCTACAAAACCCATCTGAAATTAAATAATTCTCTTATTTTCTTTTGATTAAAGTAAACATAATTAATGTAATTTAATAGTTGAATTTATGAGTGGATTGAATTTAGACCACCGTATAAAACCTGGAAGCAATGTATGGCCATTTTGTCTTAGTATGCAACTCCTCTACAGTGCGCATCCAAGATCCCGCTCCGCGAGATTGGAATTCAGGATCTATCAGTCTTGCACGCGAACTCTTAATCACTAGACCACTGAGCTGGCTCTTCTATTGTACACACAACTACAAATGCAAGAGGAGATGACCAGTGTAGCAGCAGCCTCAGAAGCAATAGGTGTCAACATACACAAAGGGAAAACCAATGTTTTTCGACACAACACAGAATGCACCAATTGAATCACAATTGACGGAGAAGATTTGGAAGATGTTAAAACGTTTACATATCTGGGCAGCATCATTGATGAACACGGTGGATCTGATGCAGATGTGAAAGCGCGGATCGGCAAAGTAAGAGCAAAATATCTACAACTGAAGAACATCTGGAAATCAAAACAATTGTCAACCAACATCAAGGTCACAATTTTCAATACAAAAGTCAACACAGTTTTACTGTATGGCGCAAAAACTTGGAGAACTACAAAAGCCATCATCCACAAAATACAAGTGTTTATTAACAGCTGTCTACGCAAAATACTTCGGATTCATTGACCTGACACTATTAGCAACAACCTACTATGGGAGATAACAAATTAGAACAAACCAACTGAGGAAGAAATCAGGAAGAAGCACTGGAAGTGGATAGGACACACATTGAGAAGAGCACTGAACTGCATCACAAGACAAGCCCTCACATGAAATTCTCGAGGCCAAAGGAGAAGAGGAAGACGAAAGAACACATTAGGTCGAGAAATGGAGACAGACATGAGAAGAATGAATGAGAATTGGATAGAACTAGGAAGAAGGCCCAGTAGAGAGTGGGCTGTAGAATAGTGGTTGGTGGCCTATACTCGATAGGGAGTAACAGACGTAAGTAATTTAGTAAGTAACTGGGCTGGCCGGCATCCAACGGTGTTAATATCTAACTTCAATGAATCCACGAAGTTGCTCCACCGTCTGCTATTGTCATCAGTGAGTTATTATCTCACAACTAACCCGGTTGAACCTCACTGGTCATGGATTCTCACTAAAACTCCAGGAAATACCCCTTCGAGTCCGTCAGTAGTGAACATTTGATGATTACAATTAGAGAGAGTGGTTTCGTGGATATTATAGTAATTTAGCAGTTGAATTCATGAGTCAATTAAAGTTATATCACCATGAAAAACCTGGAAGCACTGAACAAACGTTTCTTCTTCGTATGGGACTCCTCGACAGCGTGAAGAAATTGAAACTGACAGTCATAACTTGATTAATAGTGAAACGTTTGCTACTAAAAAAGCTTTTAAAGTTGTTGGATAGGATACTTTAAAAGACATCAAATGAGAAGTTTCTAAAGAGTTTTACTATTTAGATATATGACCCCTTAGTTTATTCGATTATTTAACTTTCTACATCTTAGTAATGAACACATCTATGAGGAATATTTTGTCACATCATTCATTTTGAATAATTTCAAGAGTTTGATTCTTTAAGATAGACCTTTCTGACGGTAGATTATAAACTACATGGCAGATTTATTTAAATAGAGTGTCTAAGTTCAATTTATTCTTCGACTTCAAGAACATATTCAGGAAAATGTTTTGTATATGCTTGATCTCTATGATGAAAACAATAAACAGTTTTGATCAAATTATACTGCGGTGTGGGTTATTTATATTCACACAAGTAGTGTATAACGGTGGTCGGGCATAGAATGTATTGCAGTAAAAAGTCAATGAACAAAGAACTGGAACGGAATGCAATTGGTATGAAAACGCATGATCAATGAAATCTGAGACAACAGAAACAGTCAAGTTTGATATGATGGATTGAGATTTCGCAAATAAACGATTAACTTTATGGTTCTCAGATTTTAGTGAGATGCTCTGTAATTTCGTGTCGAATACGTCCGATTGTTCCCACTCGTGTTCTTGTTCACTACATTTGGTGTCTCTGTCAACCAGGAGGGGAAGGGTGTTGTTCTGTGGATGCCGTTGCAGGCCTGTAGCTGGGGTGTCGGTTGGGGCAGTCTGGTGCGGAGAGGTGGCGTCGAGTGGAGTGCTCTGACGGGTTGCATTGGCTCTAGTGGGTGCTGTCGAGAGATAGAGGCGGTGGGATGTGAGGATGCTGGGCGGAAATCGGATGTAGACGGCTCAGCAGGCTGCTGGAGTGCAGGCGTTGAACGTCCGATGTGCCGGGTGGATGTTGGTGCCACGGCAGGTAGACGGAGCTACGGAGATCAGCGCACTGCAGATTCGACATTTTGACGGAGGGCGTAGCACAGACTCCAGAAAAGAAGAATGTGGCACGGCAAGCATGGACCACCGCAGTAACGACTACTTTAAAGGAGGTGACAAGTGTGATGTATGCTACTTCTATCGACACAAGTAGTATATGATGTTAGTCGTGAACATAAGGTCTGGCAGCAGATAGACAAGAGGATCGAACAGTAAAGAATGAAAACAGGATACAATTTGTATGAAGATGCAAGAACAATGAAGTCTGAGTCATTTTGAGACGACTGGTGGACATTTTGAAAATCAAGCATTTACTAAACGGTTCTCAGATTTTATCGAGATGCTCTGTAATTTAGTGCTCAAATACATTCGATTGCGCCACTCGTGTTCTGTTCACTACAATACTACCACTAACAAACCAATCCCGATGAAGGTAATCGCTTCTAGATTTCACGCATGAAATGTATAAAGTGTCATTGACAATGTAAGAATTCTGTAAAAGTACTTTTATTTAGCCGATTAATGTTGACAAGAAAAACTCTCTTATGTCATCTATTGTTTGACTGTGATGATACAGTGTGAAAAAGTGAAATCATATCTTCATAGTTTATTGTCTATGGTGCAGATTCTATGCTGGAATATAATCCAATTGAAATTCGCTTCTCAATTAAATCATTGCATTAATGATGAACTTAGCTGTATATAGTATTGTGTTGTATAAACCCTATGAAATGATCAGCAACTTTATTGATATGATCCACAGATCATGATAGTTCAAAAACATTATTTTTTGACCTTCAGGTGATCTATCATGTACATCTATCTGTCAGTCAGTCAGTAGATTACAACGTAGAAACTGGTACGTACGTACATCAGTTTGGCTACCTCTACCCATATTCCAGCCTTCTCTTGTATCAGAAGACATTACCTGAGGGGTCGGTGGTGGTTGGTCATATGTAACACATATCCCAACTACCTCAGTTGGTTAAGGTTTAAGCCCTCATCAATACACTTTCCATCTTTACACATTACTCTATTCCTAATCAAAGTATTGCTTATTCAGTGATCCTTAAAGACACAAGCAATGGATTTGAAGACACTTATAATCAAGTACTAATAACCTAAGAATATAGTTTGTTCTTAATGGCATTATTCCAAGTTTGCAGCAGGTATCATTTATAAAACTAATTACAACCTTCTAAGGTACCGGAAAATGAATTAATCCACCATCTGATAAATGAATATCTTCAACGAGAATATACGACCATAAGTGAGAAAAACCCAATCACTGATTAGGAAAAAAGACTCAGTGAAATTTTTGTCAGTCTATTCACAAACTCACTAATGAAAAGACAGAAAAGACAGAACTTTGCCGTAGATCCTGCTCATGATTGGTAGTTTGGTATAATTTTATATTAATTAAGAAGTAATCTTTTGTTATCTAAATCACAAACTGATCTTAGCTATTGAAAACAATGATGCACTGAACTACTATTTAATCCTTTCTTGCATAGGACTCGGCAGTTAACATTGCAGATCTCACTAAGGATCAGACCCGGGACTTTCAGACCTTTCGAAGAGCGCTTAACACTTAGATCATTTAAATGGTATCCAAAGATTTACATTTGATAACTTGACTCACCTAGTTAACTGATGTAATCTCATGGGTTTTTTTTATAGTTTTTCATTTGATCTACTTAATTAGTTATTCAGTAGTAAGCTGACTCAACTTTGTTTAATTGTATTTTCTTGTTGTAGAAAACGATAAGAAAACCAATGAATTAACACGATTCAACTCAGCTTCAGATACAGAAGAATTTCTTTCTAATGACTATAGAATTCAAGCATCGATAAGAGCTATGAATTATGGTTACATGGGATGTGATCCAATTCAACCTTCACCATATAATTGGTTACGTAAAGTGAATAACAATGAAACTGTTGGAGATGGATTGCATAATCGTTATTTTATTCCACCAAGATTATGTAATCTAGATTCTAGTATAAATCAGTCAGATAAACTTGTTTCCGCATCGGGTATATCACAACAACAAAGTTTACTGACAAGAGCAAGACGACGACAAATTGACGGTAGATCATTATCATCGTCTATCGCAAAGCATGATGATGCTGAAAGAATTTATGGAATTGTTCCATTATCACCATCTTATTTATATAATCAATTTATGCCATCTACTGGTTTAATGATTAAAGGAATGATGAGTAATAGTAGTAGCAGTGGTAATCGAACTAATCAAGATAATGAGATAAATTTACCAGGAACTATAAGTGCACCACCTGGAACACCAATTAAATTACCATATGCTGCTCCAGCCAGTCTAATTGGTACAACATCTGGCTTTAGTTGCCCAGAATCTGGTTCACAAATAATCAGTGGATTAGGAGGTGATTTAATCTAAATGTTTGTTATCAATGTTAATTATCAATTTATGTAATGGTGGTAGGAAAGGGGATATTTACATAGGAAGCTTTAATGATAGAATAAATTTGTTTTGTCTTGAAGACCGCTGACTTATATCAAGTCCTTAAGCCCTAATCAGAATCCCAGTTTTAATCTCATCTGTTCTGTGTCCACTGTAACCCACAGTCCCCGATTTGACCAATTACACGTCAGATCAGCAATACTGATCTTGAACCGACATAGCTGAGTTCCCATTGGTTCATTATTCTCAAGCTTCTCTTGATTCCCTACCTTGAGACCAAAAATCAGTAACCAGCTTCTACTATAATTTTATTTAAACGAACTTGGTTTATATACAGCCATAACAGACCAAATCACCCTATAAAATGCAAAATCATAATTATACATGAACAAACGAAAAGTAGCTGTGAATAGAGGAGACTGTAAATAAAAGACGGGCAATTAATTATAAATAATAAGTCGTATGAAGCTAGTTTATGGGTTACCCGAAAGATTATGGTACATGGAATATATACTTATTTACTTACTTACTTACTTACACCTGTTACTCCTCGTGGAGGAGCATAGGCCGCTGACCAGCATTCTCCATCCAACCCTGTCCTGGGCAATCCTTTCCAGGTCTTTCCAATTGTTATTCATCCTTCTTCATATCTGCCTCTATTTCTCGACGTAATGTATTGTCTGGCCACCCTCTTTTCTGCTTACTTTCAGGATTCTAAGTTAGCTCTTGTCTCGTGATGCAGTTTGGTGAATATATACATGGTTACTCAGAAATTATATAATAAGAATGTATATGATAATAGTCCATAAATTAGACTTGAAAGTTACTATTACTTTGATTTTCTTTCTGATTTATTAAAAGTTCAGTGTACAAATCCCTCGAATTTATAAATGTGTATCATGACTGATACAAGTCATGACTTTGGGTAAATAAATAACTTCCTAAATCATATTAGATTGTCTACGTTTACACTTTTGCTTGTCTTCATGTAGTCTTGAGATAGTATGAGGTCTTTTCAATTTCTCACTAGGATTTGACATGTTTGAACCTATTCAGCCTATCAAAGGTTTTGTTTTAGTCGTGTATAAAGTCATAGATAAGCAGTATTGACAAAGTCTCACCTAGATACAAATACACATCATGAAAAATTTGTTATAACGCTCGGTTTTACTTTGTTTAATATATAACGGTTGGGTTTCCACGTATGGGACGTTAATTTACGTTCAACGATTATCTACACTAAATTCCCTCCCAGGGTCTATTCTACAGGACTTTAACACAGCTCAGATCAAGAACATGTGATTAGCCTGACCACAACGTGAATATACTTCCACACTAAAAACCCGACACAATCCAACAACAATGAACAATCAATAATAAGTGAGACGTAATAATAATAAGGATAAGGGAAATATATAACTCATCTGACACCTGTCAGACTACCTACATGTCTGACTAAGCAGACAACCATTATCATTCACGCCCACATATCAAAGTTCCTCATAGCATAATGACAATAATAATCTCTAAGTATTTGAAGCGGTACATCACCATATATGTGTTATAGTAGTTATATCAATCAACACAGTGTTTTTTGATAATTCTTCATTCATTGTAAGATATGAAGATGTCAAGTTCTATTTCTGTCAGGGTTTTTGATAAGGATTCCCGATAAGTTTCACACTAGGACGTAACAACTTTCTATTGTCCCCTGGTTTCCGATAACACCTCAACTGAAATCGATCTATGAAATGTACAAACTGTTGATGATGTATATAAGTAATATTGAAATATCAAATAATAATTAAGTCAGATATCCAGATTTCAATATTATTAACGAGTGATTAAACTATAAAACTTTTATTCATCTAATCTGTTTGTTTATCTCAGGTAAAATTTGTGTAACAGAAATTGAATGATGTAATCTTCTATCGAAATAAATAATCATCAAGTGAGGTGTTTGTTTGTGTGTGTGTGTGTTGTCAACTCACTAAAATGTTCCTGTTTTCCTGATAAACAGAAATAAATACTGGTAGAAAGGGGCCCCGAATACATGTGCGCCACAAAAGTCACTTGATTTGTGTGTGAGCTGTGATACTGCCCGGGTGCACAGACCGAAGCAGGTGATTTTCTTGGGGGGGGCACACCTGGAGACTTCAACCTATAGGTCTGATCCACGAGACAGTGGAGCAGCGTCAGGAAATTGAGTTCCATGGTAGCCGGTAACCAATAATAGGTTTATACACCATTTGTTCCTTCAGGATCCTTGAGTCCATGTGCACCACTCGATTGGAATCAAGGTTTCTCAACCCTTTGGGTGGATCCTCCATATCCACCAAACCACTTAAAGTGCCGGACATTCGCTTTTCGTCTTCTTAATTTCGTGAATAATACCCCCATCGTGAGAAGACAATGAGTAGGACTTCCCTGACAGTGGCTGACTCCTCACACCCTAAACCGTACCGGGGCATTTGGTATCACACACTTGTCATTGTCAGTACTTTTTTGAGTTTTTATTTTGTAAACTAACTTCCCATTTATCTATAAACTTTATTCAGTATTACATTATTGTTTGATTTTTACCAGTGAATGGTTCAAGGCTATCGCTTACTTCAAATGGATCTTGTGTATCTACGGTAAGAAGGTTATTTCTTTCCTTTATGCTTCTTTTCTGAACAGAACTTAAAAGATAACTGACTAACTGGTTGTGGAGTTTAATAAACTTGAGGAAAATCTTGATAATGAACTGTTAAAAGTCAAGGAATATTTAGATATTTGTTCGGCGCTACTATGATACTACTCATACGTGTGCACTCAAAACTAAGATTAGAGATGACACTTTAAATTTTCAGGTTTCACAGTGTATGTGTCTTAGTTTTACATTCCTGAGAAGTTCGTACACACTGCTAATGAATCTCATCCCAAAAGAAACAGTTATCCAGTACTCCGTGCTTTTCTATGGATTACCAAGCATTCACCTTAGGGACCTGGAAGTTCTAGGTTCGACCTGCAGTACGGTCGTCGATGTTCACTGCTGAAAAACAGCCTTTCATATGATCAAACAGTTGTCTAATATCTTATAACTTTCATTAACTATCTGATTTAAGTTATTAAACGATGCAAAGTGACAAAACTCAACGACCTCTACACTCATCTGTACCATAAATCCCTTAAATTGATAGTCTACAGAAAAATTGATGATAACTAACAAACTGAAATTAAACTCAAGTGAAAAAAAAAACTATAACTCACTGTTAAACCGTCCAGTTGACATTGGTAATCATAACGTGATCTACACTATTGATCAGATAATATACAGGGTTGAATATGGGTCAACTTTAGTTGAAATACGTGCATTCTGAAAGAAGTACTTTGATACAAATAATCTGTCACTAGCTATATACAGATAATGGATCATGAACAGCAGTGGAGTTTAGGATGCGTATTTCGTTCCATTTCAGACTGATCAGCTGTTCAAAACTCCATCTCACTGATGATATTTACAATCAGACATGAACCAAGTCTCTTTATTTTCACAAAATAACCCATTATCCTCGGAGTTCAGATAGACTAGAACTTTTCAAATGGGCATGAATGCCGTCCTGAATACAAGTGACTGACATATATTATATGACAAGACTGATCACATCCTACACATAAATATATTTATTTGCTTGTTTTTGCAATGAACATTTCAGCATAGAAATTTTCGTAAAAATAAAAAAACTATATATTAGTAAGCAAAAATGGATAATGGTTAGCATTGGAATCCAGGACATGTGTTTCGTCCTATTCGGGACTCATCCATATTTGATTATTAAGCTTGTGAATTAATATCGATGCAATATGCATAGTATTCACATATGTCAATAACAGGCTGATCAATTACAATCTTAAACCACAATGGGATGATTCAAGCAAAGAATACCAAGTGAATTTACATTAATTTTCAGATCTCACTCTACTACTTGTATATATTTCAGTAGTTTAACGCTTTTTAAAGAAAAATCGCACTAAGGCGATTGCGTAATTGTCTACTGAGTTTTTTTTTTAAATCTAATCCCATTAATTTAATTAAACTTGTAAATTGACTAGCATGGGAATTTAGCACATTTATCTCGTCTCATTTAAGAATTGTTAGCTTGACACACCTATATCACAGTACTGATGTTACACACTTAGACTTGGATGAGTTAACTTCCATTTAAAACTCTAATGTGTTATCAATTGAGAAAAGGTATATACACTTACAAATCCAGTCCAGTAAATGTTAAGCTACTTCCATGATGTTTCTAAACGTTTCATAAATTTCATTGATTGAAATCATGAGTCAATTGAAGCTAGACCACCATGGAAAACCTGGAAGCACTGGACGGCCGTTTCGTCCTAGAATGGGACTCCTCAGCAGTGCGCATCCACGACTGCAAACCCCGCGAGATTCGAACCCAAGACCCATCGGTCTCGAACGCGAGCGCTTAACCATTACATCACTGAACCGGCCGGTATCCAACGGTGTTAATGTCTAACTTCAATCAATCCATGAAATTGCGCCACCGTACACCATTATCTTCAGTGAGCTGATATCTCACAACAGATCTGGTTGAACTCCACTAGTAACGGCTTCTCACTAGAACTCCAGGAGTATCTCTTGAAGTCAGTCATAAATTGCTGGAAATGAATTATACTACTGAATATCTATTCAATATTACTTGACTATTGATATCGTATTGAAGAAATGATTCATTTGAGACTGATTTTCAATGATAGATTAAAATCAACTGACTACTATCAAAACTTGTTCATAGACTTTATCTAACTCTTCAGCTTTTAAGTCATCTAGTTAGCTGCTTTATCCACTATTAGAGTCATTTATAGATTGATCAGGTTCCAGAAAGAATCATCCGAAATTCCATTAAAAAGTTCTGATATGTGATATAGTTCAACTTTACTAAAAATGATTATTTTGTCAAATAACTATGAATTGATTAAATATATAAGTGTGTGCTACTGATCTCGACAAACATAAGTAGTATGTAAAATCAGTCTAAAGTGAAATATTTGGAGGTGGAAAGTTAAGAAGATGAAAGAAAAGAGAACAAGATCAAAGAATGATTAGTGTGAAATCTCAATAACCATGAAGTCTGGGACAATTGATTGACATTTGCAGAAGGAAAAGTCAAGTCTGAGATGAAGTATTTAATGTATGGTTATCAGCTTTTACTAAAATACTCTGTAAATCTATATTCCCCACTTGTGTTCTCGTTCATTACAGTATTAGACTTTCTCTGAAACACTTGAACGTCATGAGTACAGTATCATCTACAGTGGTATATCTTTGTATATGTCTATAGAATGACGAGTTCTTAATAAAGATGAACTTCAAATCGAATGAGTTCGACCAGATCCTCTGTAGTGAACAAGAACACGGGTGAGGTAATCGAATGTATTTGAGCACTAAATTACAGAGCATCTCGATAAAATCTGAGAACCGTTTAGTAAATGCTTAATTTACAAAATGTCCACCAATCCTCTCAAAATGACTCAGACTTCATTGTTCTTGCATCTTCATACAAATTGTATCCTGTTTTCATTCTTTACTGTTCGATCCTCTTGTCTATCTGCTGCCAGACCTTATGTTCACGACTAACATCATATACTACTTATGTCAAAATAAGTAGCACACACCACACCTCTACCTTAACAATCGGACCCATAGAATTCAGTTCATTTTGACGATCGTATATCAAAACAGTGTTTTATGTATACATTTGTAAGTTATATTGAAGTGGATTTCAATTCACCGTCATAGTGAATATATATATTTTTTGATATGTATATATTAACCTGATTGTATCCCTTTTTCAAATATCTATTCTAGGTAGAGGAAAAACAAGCTGAAGAAGTGAGTTCAGTTTTATGTTATGTTTCTTGATTAATATAATTATATTTGTGTCTTTTATTGCAATAACAACTTTGATTTGCTCATTATCAGTATTAGGTTGCAGAGATTGTTAAATTTTATTAAAATCATGAACCGATCTAAGCTAAGCCAGTGGATGTCCATTTCGTCCTGATGTTGGACTCCTTAGCAGTGTACATTCACGATCCCTCACCAAATGAAATCAAAACCAAACAGTTTGAGTTTGGAGCTCGAACAGTTAACCTCTAAAACACTAAATCCGCATCCAGTGGTTTTTCTTACATCAAGCTTGAATAGAGAACTAGTGTACCAGATAGAAGTAGGCCATGCAAACTAATCCAACAAAATAACTAGTGTTTAAATGACTTAGTCTTAAAGGGATTTCATGGAAAGTGTTGGGTTTTATGGTTTACAGCATGCATTGATCTTAGTTGGACTATCAGCATTCCACAGTTATAATGTCCTTGTAGTCAATAGTGAATGATTGCGAGAGGTATTTCTTGAAGTTTTTGTGAGAAGTTGTGACCAGTACAGTTCACACTTTACTTAATAATGACATTGGACGATGGTTGAGCAATATCAAAGACTGAGTGACTTTAGATAATATCAACTATTAGGTATCTAGCCAATAATCTGGAAGTCAAACGCTCATAATGAAACTCAAGTGTCATTGATTTGATCCTTAGTGGTGGGGTTGTGCGTGCACACTGCTGAAAAGTCTCATACTAAAAAGAAACAGGTTTTCAATGGCTTCGTGGTTCAAAGTGTTGGAGAAGTCCAAAAATGTCTCTTATTAAATTCTCTAAAAGCCTAGAAGCTCCAGGAAATGTTTTATCCAATCAGCATTGAATAGAATCACATATCACAATTCTGACTGGATGATTATCTATACCACTGATATAGTTAATATGGTCCCGGAAATTTGCAGAAGCGCTAGGTCATGGAGGAATCCATACATAACCTTGCTTTTTCTGTACATGAACTAACCATAAATTAAAGCTTTTACACGTAATTCGTGCCTTCTCTTTATTGTTCCAGTTGACATGTAGAAGTAGTCTAGAGTTATAGGAACTAACTCGGAAGACATTTTACGCGTATCGGTAGTAAGATATATCACTTTGTGCACACCCATGACCCTTCATCAAAGGGAATCAAAATCAAGCACTTTTAGTTTGGAGCTCGAACGCTTAACCTCTAAACCACTGACTCCGCATCCAACGGTTTTTCTTACATCAAAGTTGAATAGAAAACTAGTGTACCAGATGGAAGTAAGCCATGATTAGTCAGCAATTGAAGACTGATATGTTTGATTACATTGAATTTAAGAGATCACACATTGTAAAGTTTATTCTGTTTAGATTTCACTTAGATTTTACGTCTATCAATAGTAAGACATATCACTTGGTCCTTCGTTACTAATTCAAGTCACCTTTCTTTTTCTTTCACTATAACATTTTCCAAGGAATTCTTGTCAATATTTTTGTTTGTTTGTTTGTTATTAGATACAAAAACTTAAACGTAAACTTGAACAAGCTGAGAAAAAAGTTAGTGAATTAACAACACAATTAACAACGAATGTAAGTTCATGGTAAATTTTCTTTCTTTCTTTTTATGAATCTGTCAAATTTCTTCTTTCATTCTCTCCTTCCTTCTTTATTTCCTGCTTTCCTTCTTTCCTTCGCTCTCTCTTTCCTTCCTTCTTTCTTTCTTTCTTTCTAATAATAAATGCGACCAACGATTTCAGTATGACTATCGACAGATGAAACAATCACCATTTCAACATTAATCTAATGTCCTAATTTGAGATTATTCTAAATTAGGAATGATTAAGAGATTTTGTTTCCTTTACGAATATGAGACAAGATTTACGTAAACTAGACAAACCTGATAACTAATACATGATAGATACAATTGTGATGTGTACTACTTATATCAACATAAGTAGTATATAACGCTAGTCAAGAATAGAATGTCTGGCAGCAGAAGGTCAAGAAGATCGAGAAGAAAAGAACATGAACAAAAAGCAACTGGTATGGTAATGCAGGAACAATGAAATCTCAGACGATTGATAGATATTTTGCAAATGAAGTCTTCACTGTATGGTTCTCTGATTTTACTAAGAGATTTCGTAATTTCGTGTTCACATACGTTCGATTGTACCAACTTGTGTTCTCGTTCGCTACATTATGACTAGAATTGTATGTCCACTCGGTTGATGAGAGACTAAAGTGAGAAATTAGGATTTCATTAAATAAACGTGTTATTCAAAGACGTCGTAATTGCAACAAAACAATTTTATTGAAATTAAGAAAGGGGTTTTGTAGATATTATAGTAATTTAATGGTTGAATTCATGAGACAATTAAAGCTAGACCACCATGGAAAACATGGAAGCACTGGACGGCCGTTTCGTCTTAGAATGGGACCCCTCAACAGTGCGCATCCACGATCCCGCCGCTCGTGAGATTTGAAACCAGGACCTATCACTGTCACGTGCGACCGCTTAACCATTAGACCATTGGTAATAATCAACTGTTCACTAGTGACTGACTTCAAGAAATAATCCTGGAGTCCTAGTGAGAAGCCGATACCAGTGGAGTTCAAGCAGGTCTGTTGTGAGATATCAACTCACTGAAGACAATGGTGTACGGTGGCGCAACTTCGTGGATTGGTTGAAGTTAGACATTAACACCGTTGGATGCCGGCTCAGTGTTCTAATGGTTAAGTGCTCGCGCGCGAAACTAGCAGGTCCTGTGTTCGAATCTCTTGGGGTGGCGGGATCGTGGATGCGCACTGCTGAAGAGTCCGATTCTAGGACGAAACGGCCGTCCAGTTCTTACAGGTTTTCCATGGTGGTCTATCTTCAATTGACTGATGATTTCAATCAGTGGAATAGGGTTTTGACAATATAGTTGATGTCCGTTCGTGATGAAAATCCTTAATCTAATTACTAATCTGAACCATCATTCTGTAAATCATAGTTCTAATTCTTCACACAGGTTTACAACCCTCATTTGATCCTGGTTATTAGATGAACCCTCTCAAGGTCAGTCTAGCGTCACTCAAAGGTCGTCCATAAATTATAATCTCACCGTTATTTCATGTAGATTTATGAACTGAACCAATTACAATGTAAATATTATTGATATTTATAGTTTGATAGAATGTATCCAAGGAGTTTAACATTCTATGGCATTCATGAAGCTATCATAGATCATTTTAATAGTTTTGAAGTTTCTCTAATATTATTGTGTTCAATTCCATGTGAAATGAATCAAAATATCTTATTCTTACTAATAGTTTCATAGGAGCGAAGTCAATTATTACTAATGATAACAGTTATAATGATCAATATTTGAAGTGATTTTAATAAAGTTTTGTTCTCTGATTTGGATGGTTTGGTCGTGGACGTCATCAGCACAAACTCTCACCTGATGTTTGCGCTGATGACGTCTACGACCAAACCATCCAAATCAGAGAACAAAACTTTATTAAAATAACTTCATATCTCTCTTTCTGCGAATTAATTCTTTCTTCCTGTACCATATCCTTATATGCAATGTTTCTTCTATATATTACCACCAATGAGTTAACTACTTCTATAAATTTGGTCTTCATCTTGTTGTGCTAATGAGGTATGGCAACTTGGACCGATGTACATATGTGCCTGGTTCTACGTCGTAGCTGACTGACTGACCTCAGTTACAAATCTCCACCATCTAAAAGTATTTGAAGTATGTCTTATCTCTAATGGTGTAAACTATAAATTTTATCAATTAGATGATAATATATGACAACATGATCAAATGTACAGTGTTAGATAGTTGAAGGCAACTAATAAGAGGCCAGTTGAATAGATGGCCTAAGTTCCATTCTAGATAGTATCAGTTAATCAATCATTACGTACAAAATTCAATTGGTTACTACCCAATATGTTTAAATCTCATCCCTAAATTAAAAGTCAATTACAGTATGAATAACTGATTATTAACATTTATGAATATGGTTAGTTCAAATCTCACAGGGTGGTTCGTATCAGTTCTTTCATGAATGTAAGTGTAGACTTTATTCGTATTAAATATCAAGCTGGATGAAATGTAGGTCTTAACGCGGCCTTCTGACAAATATACGTTCAACTATTAAACTTCATCAATAATGATAATTTACATTTATAAGTGCGTTAGTGAAATTATAACATTCCAATGAATTTTCATTTTATTTTAAGTAATATTTGCTTAATGTTATAAGATGGTGGTTGAAGATAGTTAACAGGAAACCCTGGACGTAGATTTCGTTCTACATGGCACCCGTCAACAAGATGTACCTCCAACCACCATGTTATCTCAACATAGTGCATCCAATGTCGAGTCATTTAGACTGGTGGCCACATGGCAACTTGATCGATAGGATTCAATCTGCACTAAGAAAGACCTGACATACATGACATTGATCACCACCCACTGATCAATTAATTATCCTTAATGTTATTCACAGCAAGTAGTAACATGTTAGTAACATACTTGAATAAATAAACTTTAAAAAGGTTTTATTCCTTATAATGATTTTCTTAACATTTATGTTTTCCCATATTACATATATTGACATTTTCATGATATTTTTGGCATATCTATACAAAGAGTAAATAGATATTAATGCAGAAAACAAGAAATACATTCGAGAGGTTTTCAAGGCATCCCAACATAACCTTAATCTCTTCATCAACATTAATAATAATAATAATAATAAGCGTACATATCTCATATGGAAAGAATGAATATTTAATAATTCCCCATTTAAAACTCCGCCCCTAACACACATACACAAATATTTACATACACTGCTTGAGTGTTCCCTTTGCATCCATATACACCTCTGATTAAAGCGAGAGAGAGAGAAAGGGGAACAGTTTTCAATAAGTGTATTCATTAGTTTTCTTTATGTCAGTGAATACATGTATATGCACTGAACGGATGTTTCGTCCTATTGTGAGAAGCCTCAACAGTAGGCATCCATGACCCTGCCTCGCGGGATTCGAGCCCAGGACCTACTGGTCTGACGCGCGAGGGCTTAACCACTAGACCACTCAGCTGGCTGGCGTCCAGTGGTGTTTATGTCTAACTTCAATTAATCCATGAAATTTAGCGACAAATCCACCATTTTCATCAGTGAGTTACTATCTCACAACAGACCCGGTTGAACTCCACTGATCACTGCTTTCTACTAGAACTCCAGGAAATACATCTTGAAGCCAGTCACTAATAAGCATTTGTTGATTAGTATCTGAAGGGGTTTTGTGGAGATTGTAATAATTTTAATAATTGAGATCATGAGTCAATTGAAGCTAGATCACCATGGAGAACCTGGAAGCACTGGATGGCCGTTTCATCCTAGTATGAAACTCCTCAGTAGTGCACGTCCACGATCCCGTCTCAGTGATTTAGTAGTTAAGCTCTCACGCGCGAGACTGATAGGTCCCGTGTTTGAATCTCGCTGGGAGGATGGGTGAGCACTGTTGAGGTGTCCCATACTAGGAAGAATCAGCCGTCCAGTGCTTCCAGATTTTCCATGGTGGTCTAGTTTCACTTGTCTCATGAATTCAACTATTAAATTACTATAATTTCTACAAAACCCCTCTCTAATTATGAACATAATATAAATGTTAGATTTCATAATATGTGATTACCGGAGTATTACAAGTCAATAAAACGTTTTTCTTTAAGCAAATAATAGTACACAATTGCATAATTCTATACGCACTGAATACATAGATCTTTTTTTATACTCATCATAATGAACAGTCATGAGAATATGTTTCCTAAGGGTCTAAATGCTGCGATAGCAACAAAAAATTAAAATAACCTATTAATTCGATCGATACAGTATTACATAAGTAGGCATATGTGTGTGTGTATTTTTATATCGAAAAACAAAACCGATTCACTACCGGTAAATTGTAGTAACTGTAGTGAATGTGTCCGTATATACACATACGCACACATACATTGCTGCTTTATAGACACTTGTTTGTTTGGTTGTTTGAAAATTAAATTGTCGAATAGATATTTCCAATCCGTTTTAACTTTTAAACTATAAATACACTTCACATTCCTCAAGAACCGATCAATAAGAAGAATGGGGGTGCATGGGTGTGTGTGTGTATGCGCGCACGTTTATAAAGTGTAATACAATTGTGCATGATCCCAGTTTTCTTAAATCGTTTCTTGAAAAACATAGTAAAGATTCTTTTGTTCCTATGGCTATGTGTTATTAGTATTGTCTATATATATATATGATTATGTCTATCATTGTAAAAATGAACATCGTAGACATGTACATACATATCCGAAGGGATGGTTTTAAATTAGTAGGATAGCATCGAAAATTTCCAAATGTGCTTATATGTCTCTAGGTCGGATACATATGTGCATTTTATGTGTATCTATATATTCTTTGAAGTTTTATAATGTTTAACAGTTGAATAGTCAGCAACTAGGATTCTATTTCTGATCATCATCATCATCATCATTATGATGCCTGAATAGGTACATGTACATACACATACACACACACACTGATATTCGTCAGTATCGAATAGTGTATATAATTGTGTATTAACAAATTAATGTACATATGTACATATACTTACAGACTATTCTACAGTAAATTCTTCTTTAAAAAAATATCATATTCAACATTCAAATGATCTTGTATAGTTTCAATGGATGGAACACATAGTTGAAAGTTTATTTTACTCTATGGAATAATACTACTTATATGATTACTTTACACATGATTAGATGGTATCAAGAATGTTACCGAAATTAATGGCTTTTTCTTCCATTTGGAATTATATTACTCCATTCTCTTCTAAAATAAATAAATAAGGGAATAATGGATGCTCTATATCCGAATTTTTATTCACTGGCATCAGTTACCTCAGAACCATTAGATCCACGTGTACGTCGTCGTTCACTTATATGGGGTATTAATAATACAACGATAACAACAACAACAACAATAACGACTACTGCTCCTATCAACACTATAAATACTACTAATAACGATACTACTATGATTACTTCTAGTAATAGTAATAATAGTGTCAATGATATTACTATTAGTAGTAACGTTATATTACCTAAAACATTTAATGATAATATTGTTATTGTCCCAACAAATATTCCAAATTATGATTGTTCACAAAATGTTCAATCAAAAAACAATACCGGATTAATGATTCGTCGACGTAGTGTAAGTTCTAATCCATTCAATCGTAATTCATCATTATTATTATTATGTAATACTAATGATCAATTCATTCATAGAAATAATAATATCAATAATCAATCACCGAATTCAACACCTCCATCTTCACCACGACTGTTTACTGATAGCCATCTATTGACAAGAAATTCTACATTAACAACATTCCCTCAACCAATATTATCTGACTTGTCAACAGTTTCATTTAACAATTCAATAAAACATCAAAGAAGAGATCATTCAAAGATGTCAACTATAGCCTGTAATAATAATAATAATAGTACATTGTCACCATTAAGAAGTCGAAGAATAGTTCATCAACCTATACAATCAATAACAAATGAAAAATTCAATCATCCAATGACTTCAATTCTAATGAATAGAAATCATGATCAAATGATTCAAGACAGATCATATCTTATGAAAGATGAAGATTATTCTCTTCATCAACAATATAAACAATCTTGTGAACATCATAAACAAATAGAGAATGATCAATTAATCAATAATCACCGAAGTACCTATTCAACTCCTGTATATTCAATAAGTAGTAATTTAAGTATACAATCTGCTATCAGTTTACAATCATTAGATCAATTTAAATCAATTAATCAACCGAATCAAACCTATTCAATTGAGAATCATCTAGTTACTACTAGGGAATGTTCAGTCACAGAGATCAATAATAATTCATTACAATATTGTTATTATCAAGTACCTTTCAGTGAATGTCAACATCAATATTCATCAGCTTTTCAACGATCCGATTCTTTTACAAAGACATCATCATCATCATTATTACCAACGAAAACAACAACTACATTGCCTATTGGTAATGTAACATTCAATAGTATAACTTCCCCAATTCAATCGAATACACTACATAAGAATAGAATTCGACCAATAGAAAGAAGACGTTATACTCAATATGGAATTACTTATCAGCATCATAATGATAATAATGAATTGGAAAATGAAATGATCAGATTAAAACAGCAACAACAACAACAGTATACTACAATTCCACAAATGTTGACAAGATCTTCTCAATTGTCTAAAACTCATTCAAATGCACATGAACAAAATGGTATTTGTTCAACATATCCATCAATAATTACTGATCTACATATGAATAACAATAGGGATTTACCAATGTTATCAAATATAAGGCGTCAAAAACCAGTCAATAGTCGAAGGGTCTGTTTATGATCTATACTATACTATACTATGTATCCTTAGTACTACTCTTACTGTTCGATAAAATATGATAATCTATCATTCATCTACAATGTAGCTATTAGTTTAAGTGATTCACGATTACATTACACCTAGCGGTTTGATGTTTGACAGTTAGTTTGAGAGATTTGCCAAACACTGATTAATGGAATTTAAATACGAGTACTAAGAATTAACCTCTCACGGAGGAGCATAGGTCACCCACTAGCAATCTCCATCCAACTCTGTCCTAGATAATCCTTCCCAACTCTTTCCAACTGTTATTCATCCTTTTCATACTTGCTTCTATTTCCCGACATAATGTGTTCTTTGCCCTTCCTGTTTTCTGTTACCATTCAGGATTCCAAGTTAGGGTTAGCCTCATGATTCAGTTTAATGATTTCTTCAATGTATATTCTATCCACTTTCAATGTCATCAAATAATGTAGGCTAAATAATATCATT
Organism: Schistosoma intercalatum; assembly: GCA_944470365.2. Lineage (NCBI taxonomy): Eukaryota > Metazoa > Platyhelminthes > Trematoda > Strigeidida > Schistosomatidae > Schistosoma > Schistosoma intercalatum. The sequence goes on from OX103728.1 coordinate 15,942,720, forward strand.
ATCGAAACAGAGAGTTTTTTATAGATTACTGAATTCAATTATCAGACATTATCAGTAGTATACGATGTTGCAAAAATTTGAAATGAGTATGAAACAGTGACTTACTATACTCTGGGTTTCGTCTTCTCTAGTTAATGTTAATCCATGATGAAAATGAATATACAGTAATATAACTGAATAGAAATGTCAATCTTACCGATACTAAAAAATTAACTGAACACTTTCTATCAAAAGATGGATTAAAGAATGATTTCATCAGTTGAATTCATATCCATAACACGGTTACATATCACAAAGAGAGAAATGTGTGGCCCGTTTAAGTTTCCTGGATAAAGACTTTTCCGTTTGACTGGATAGAGTAAGAAAACACTTTGATTGCTGATGGTTTTGACGTGAAATGAATACACGAAGTATATTTATTTGTGATTGACTTCTAAATGTAATTCCTGGAGTTCTAATGAGAGGCTGTGACCAGTGAAGTTTATTTATTTATTTTTATTTGAACACATAAGTATTGGTACAAGGGGACACCAAATACATATGCAACACACAATCTTATTTCATCTATGTGTAGGCTGTGTTACTGCTCAGGTACCCAGACCAAAACAGGTGGTTTTCTCAGGTGGCTACATCCGGAATCTTCGACCTAAAGGTCTAATCCACATGGTAGTAGAGCAACGTCAGGAGATACGATCCCATGGTAGACAGTGACCGATAACTAGTTCACACGCCATTTGTTCCATCAGGATTCTGGAACCCAAGTGCACCATTGGTTTGGAATGAAGGTTTTCCAACTCCCCTAAGTGGATACTCTATAGCCACTAAACCGGTTAAATCACCGGACATTCGCTTTTCGTTCTCTCAATTTTGTAAATAACACCCCTGCCACGAGAAGGTAAAGAGTAGGACTTTCCTGGCAGTGGCTGTATACGCGTGGCCATGTGAGAGAATTTCGAGAGGGAGAGCTGACTCTTCCCACCTTTGGCCGTACCGGAGTATTTGGGAGTTTAACCATGTCTAGTATGTAATACAATGATCCGTCACAGTCAATGGAAGATTGTCAAATAATATCGTGAATCCCTTAACATTTCACCTCCTCTAATTATTTAGTACACTTAATAATTTAAAGAGCAAGTCATATGACTGACTGTCGTAAATAATTTAGAAGAAATCTCTACAATTACAATTAATGGTATTGTGTTACTTATTGGCCAAGTTGTTCTATAACACTCTAGTCTTTTAATTGCTCCTTCGGAAAACCGGAAAATCGGTTGTTATTTTCTCATCTCAGCTAAGTTAACTAGCAGTTGGATTGCCTAGTCTATCAATTACAATCTCCCATATTTACAGCCTTTTTTGGCTAAATCTTGTACAAATGCTCTTTTCCATTTTATGGTACAATGTGGTCTGTTTGGTTTGTATATAAACCCAGTATGTTTGAAATGCATGACTGATATCACGAAGGCTGAGATTGGTATTCTGGACTCAACAGTCAGGGCTAGGCAAGAAGCAGGAACAATAAATACTCTAGACTGCTCATACAGGTTTTATGCGTCATTGATTCGGTCGATAATTCACTGTTCTCTAATTGGCGGTAACACTACATTATAAATTAATAGGACACAGGGGAACAAGTTATAACACAAATATTTTCCTAATCATTCGACTTCTCTTTATAATAATAAACGGGTTTAATTTTAATAATAGACATAGGGAACAGTCAAATTAATATGTGATATTAGTACACAAAGTCATTGACACTTGATCTGAACCATATTGAATAACCTAACCCATCTGATTGAAGTCATCAGACAAGTCTTGATTAACGATTAGAGATGTTAGATGATGTGGATTGGAACTAATTAAAATGGAACAAATCTATTCATTATTTTTTATCTTCTTTTAGATCTTGAATTTCAGAATTCTTTCATATATACCTTTCTATTCATTTCTCTTAAACTATATTCTCAATGTTCATTCCTTCCCACTATGAATACTTTTACTCTTTTTATCATTTATCTAGTTAATTTGATCATATCATTTCAATAGAATATGGGAATTAGGGCAAACATGCATATGTATCAGATTCTATGTTGATCAAGCCTAGTCCCCAATATGTAATAAATAATTAATTTTTATTAGTTAAATTCATGAACCGATTTAGACTAGATCACCATTTAAAACCTGGAAGGACTAGATAGCTGTTTCGTCCTAGTATGGGACTCCTCAGCACGCAGGGTTGTAGATGCATACTGTTGATTATCCAGAGTGATGTGGTTTCAAATTGGTTTCACATTATTATTTCCTTTATTATCCTTGTTTCTTATTAACCCCATCCCCTCATTTCTAGTCCAGTTGACCTTTTGTTTTTGATATATAAATATTCTTAACAAGTGTATTATGTGTGACCAGATTGTTGAAAATGTATTGCTCTAATAATTATCACATAGTTCTGATAATCTTCATCTTTTAATTGACTATTATTTTGAGCCATAGTTAGTCGTAGTTAAAATCCGTTCAATTATTGTATAAAAAAAGGTAATGGGTTCGATTCTAGCGAGGCGGGATCGTGGATGCGCACTGCTGAGGAGTCTCACAGTAGAACGAAACTGCCAACCTGAGAGCACTGGACGTCCGTTTCGTCCTAGTATGTGACTCATCAGCAGTAGGCATCCGCGATCCTACATGTGTGACTTGAACCCAGGACATTCGGTCTCATGCGTGAACGCTTGACTTGTAGAACATTGAGTCAACATTCAACATACCAGAATGAAACGACCATCCGGTGCTTCCAGGTTTTGAATGGTGGCCTAGCTTAGATAGACTCATGAATTTAACTATTAAAATCACTTCAATCTCCACAAATCCCCATTCTAATAATAATGACCAATATGTTAACATCGCTAAACTAAAACGAAATCGTATGTCAAACACATTCTTTTTCTTTTACCACTCTTCACTTCATCTCTTCCAACCGTGTGGTATGTAATCAGTTGAATAAACGGTACTTTAAATGTTCAACCATCATTTCTCATTACCTTTACTCCTATTCATTGCCTTACTGGTCATCTTAACATGGGATGTGATATACACATATAGCGCCAAGTTTATATTCAGCAGACATATTTATTCAAATGTTTCCCAGTATGTATCTGATATTATTTTGAACAACGCACAGTCATTAAAATGACAAAAGGTTCATTATCCTTAAGCCATTACGGAATTGACCGATAACAATGAGCCTCGCCTTATGTTTGATGTTCTCAGGATAATCGAAAAAAAATTACGGAACTACGTTTTCTTAAATGACAGATTTATTGTAGATTGTTTTAAGAAGTGGATGATTAAGGTCAATTTGATGTTGTTGAGATCGATATAGCTGGGAATCAGTACGTTTGATAATCATGCCTTAATGTTATGTGTCAGTGAATAATTGACGAGATCTCAAAGAAAAAGATCAGTATATTGCAAATCAACCGCTTTTTCCTAGCACGTAACTTCTCTGCAATGAGCATTCATAATTCTGTATGCAGAAAACAAACTCAGGACATTCAGTTTCGTGTGTGAATGCTTAATCTCTAGATCTTTAAATCCTATACTGGTCAATTATACCAGTCAACCGGTTATTAACCTATATTTTGATATGTTTTTAAAGTTAAAGTAAGAAATTCTATCTGATGGAGTTCAAATATATTGCGAGTAAAATATTTGTCACCGTTGGAATTGAATAGTCATGGCACTATACCATAAACTGACTGACATTGGAATTATACCATTAGAGACTGACACATTGTTTGTAATGATGAGGCGCTCTCCACAAGACCTTACTGCCTTATGGTTTTTCTCTGGTCATATGGTAGCTAATCAATGGAGAAAGGCCTTATTCTAGTGCAAAATATCTGTCCGTTTCTTACTAACATTCAAAATGATACCTTAAGTAAGATCGATCAATGGTGAATACAATCTATAGCTTACTTATATATACAAGATGAACATTACTTACTTAAGTCTGTTACTCCCAACGGGGCATAGGCCGCCAACCACCATTCACCACCCTACTCTGTCCTGGGCCTTCTTTTCTAGTTCTATCCAATTGTTATTCATTTTTCTCATGTCTATCTTCATTTCTCGGCGTAATGTGTACTTCTTTGGTCATCCTCTTCTCGTTTGGCCTTGAAGATTCCATGTGTCTAAGAAAAAACCCGCTAAAGATGAACATTTGTCTCCCCTAAAAATGCAACACTAACCTTATTGTATTAAACAAATGTTATTTAATTAAACTTAACCATTGAAATACACATTCAACTATACAGTGACAGTTTTCTTTTTTCTTTTCTTCTTTTCTCTTTTTTTTTTCAATGAAAAAGACTTGCAGTGACGTGAAAAAGTTCTTCCTTTTCCTACATTTTTCCAAAGACATAATTAAAAAGCAGACATTTGAAGTAAGCTAAAAGAAATGATACACGAAAGAAGTATGAAAGTGAAGGAGAGAATGAGAGAGAGGTATTCAGTGTGTATTGGATAGAAAGAAATAGTGAAAGTATAGACAACACAACAGAACAAGAGAGTACATTATATATGTACATAGAGAGAGAGATGGATTCATGGTTTCAGTGAAACTCAACAATCCTTACAACCTTATACTGATAATTATCATATATTCACTGATGACTAGCTCTGAGATGTAACTCCTTGGGTTCTAATGAGAAGTCGGATATAAGATAGATATACACCTCAGACAATAGATTAAGGGTTGTGCAAGATGATGCATTAATTGAAGTTAGACATAAAAACCAATACATGCCGGATGAGTTGTCTAAAAGTTAAGCGTTCGCGTGCTGGACTTAAAGATCATGGTTTTATATTCCCTTTGGTGAGGAGATTGCGTGCTATGATGAAACGACTATCTAGCGATTCCAGGTTTTCAATACTGATCTAACATTGATCGGTTCATGGTTTCAATGGGACTCAACAATCTCCATAGCCCTAAACTGATATATAAATATATATAATCTTCATACTTTTTTAAGAAATGTTAGAAGAAATTCACTTAATGAATATGTATCTCATTTGAAAGAAAAAGACAACAATCTACTTGATTTTTTCATTCGAATTAACATTATCTATTTGTAAGCAAAAGTGGATAATGGCTAGCGCGTTTCGTCCTATGTGGGACTCGTCAGCTGGACGTACCTGCATTCTAGAGTTGATGTTCGCTCCGGGACTACAACCCAGTACCGTTCGCTTCAAGCGCTATCGCGTTATCCACTTAGCTACTGAATCCTGGTAACCATCTGCTTGTCATGGGTTGAAATTTAAATTCACTTGTTGTTGTTTTACTTGTATCTTCCCATTGTTATTTAGTACTGCAACTGATCAGTCTTTTGTTGGCATATGTGCAACTCTCGGATGCAGATACATCCAGCTGACGATTTCGAAATAGAATGAAACACGCGTCCTGCATTCCACCGCTAACCACTATCCATCTTTGTTTATAATGCTTGTGACTTAAGGCTATATCGAGGCAATACGCACAGGATTTACATATGCCAACAAGAGACTGATCGAAATACAGTCTTAAATAACAATGGAAATAAACAAGTGAAACAACACCAAGTGAATAGTCTATTTGTCTACAAATAATTTAACTGATAACTTTTATCATTCCATTTTAAGTCGATCAAACTTTGACATGTTCTGTTCTATATTCATTTTTCAATTAAGAATAAAAAAGTGCATTAGTAAAGGTGTGTAATTTTCTGTTTAGGTATGATTAGACTGACTTAATATCGCATTACATTACAAGTTTTTTTGGAGCTCGTAAGTGTCTAGCAGTGTATTACAGGATCCTCATCTCTTCCTATTCGGGACTTATCGACTGAATGTACCTGTTGCTACATCTCATTGTTGATGTTCGCACTGACACTTCAACCCAATATCTTTTGCTTCTATACTCAATGCTAGCTATACATCAAATATATGGGGATTTGAGAATATGAAGTACGTCTTTTGTTTTAATTATTAACGACTGTTATTCCTGAATAAGTCATGTGTATATGAGTAGAGCTTATAGGGTAGCCAATGTAATCAATCATAGAGACCGAAAAACGTTTATGCGATTAATGATCATCCTTTTATTATTAAAACCAATAGAGAAGCATGAAACTGATATGTATCAATCAATAAGCTTCAGCCATACATTGTGAATTTATTACCTATGACATCATATTTCTTCCTATCACTGTCCTTCATCTCTTTGTGTATCTTCACTTCAACTCCGTTGACAACTATCAACTTAAGTGTGATTCAATTAAAGCATCAATTTATTTATTTAAATGATTATTCCATTCTATTCTAGGCTCATGTTGTCTCAGCTTTTGAACAAAGTTTAAACAATATGTCACAACGGCTACAGAATTTATCAAATACCACAACAAGGAAAGTAAGTGATGCAATTTCATGGTGATTCTTTTGACTGATAAATCCTTACGATGTAAACTGATTAATTTGGATTCTTGTAAAAACTTTATGTGTACGAATGAATGAATGAGTTTGTAATAAACTGATTGATTGATTAACCGGATATGATCTCTACTTGAATGTGAACCGGTAAGTTGTTATAGAAAAAGCAGATTCTAAACATAGTTAGTTTATAAGCAATGATGGGTAGTGGCTAACAGTGGAATCTAGGACGCGCGTTTCTTCCTATTTGGGACTCGTCAGCTGGATGTACTTGCATCTCAAAGTTGAATAGGACGAAGTATACGTCTTGGATTCCACTGCTAGCCACTATCCATCTTTGTTTATAATGCTTGTGACTTAAGTCTATATCGAGGCAGTCTGCACAGGATGCACATATGTCAATAGGAGAGATTGATCAATTACAGTCCTAAATAACAATGGGGAGATACAAGTAAATAACACATAGTGAATAGCTGGTTTAGTAACATTAAATTGTTACTAAGAGTAGAGTACACAATATATATGTATTTCTTCCTAATTGTTACTTGTCACATCTAGATGTACCTAACAAGTCTTTTATACGGTAAAATGTGGCCTCTTGAATTGCGTTGTTAGCTGAAATTCAATCTAACTAAAAATAATCATGTAGTCAAACTATGATATTGAAGTAATTCACTCAAGATGACAATAGAGATTGGTTAGTTTCAGTTCTCAATAGGTAGACTGATTAAATAATACAAACTCCTATAAATAATCGATTTAATCCAGCGGACCTGTTGTTTTTTCGATCAGTGTCACTCTATATATTTTTCATTTATCCCATTGTTATGAACATCTCGAGTAATTTAAAATGCATGAGAGGAGCTGTCACTTCCCAGTTGGACACAGTGAGGAAGGAGGCTGCTTCTTGAGAGACCTGAAGAAGAAACTAGGTTGAAGATGGTCATGTCAATTTAGGAATGTAACTGTAGACCTCAAGGAACATTTATTTGAAGTCACTTATGAATGACTTTTTGTGGACAGATCTTGATGTGTTAACGCTGTACGTTAAGTGCCTTACTCCAGAAAACAAAAGCCTATAGGATAAGGTAAAGTGTGATAGTTTTATTCTCGATCTTTATAACCAATTACTCTTCTTGTTGGAAGTCAGCATGACTGCAAATTATAATTGTCTGGGAGTAATGCCTTACTAGCATTACACCTCCATACAGATAGAGGTATGACTTTTCCCTAAGACTTCAAGTTGCAGCCTTCAGTCTTATTATTCTTCAGCTGACCTAGCTAGTATGGTAGGACCTGAAGAAATAGATATTCTGACCATGATAGCTTGATTCCGTCATCACAATAGGCAAGCCAGATTATCGTGTTAAACATGCAGCTATTGTCAGGGATATCAACATCATCACCATCATCCTTATTCATCTACTATTCAACAACTAATGTTTATCTGAATGTAAAGATCATTTACACTTGAAGATGAAATTGTTGTCAGTTGGCAGTTCATTAAAACAAAATTAGAATGAATTCAATCCCTACTTTTTCATTCTAATTTGATGCTGTTCTATATTAAAGATAGCTTCCGATTATAGAATAGGTTCTTTATGCTCGACAGTGTCCGGCAAATAATTACCGCATAGTCATAATCTTCCAAACAATCAAGAGAAGAAAAAAACAGGAATTCAGGAAAAGTTTAGTATTCAAAAACGGTTTATCTACTAATGACTTTGATATTGGAATACAATAACATAAAAAACTAAACAGAATGAGGATCCCGCGTGTAGGATTGTGGATGTGCACTGCTGAGGAGTCCCATACTAGTGTGGTATGTTCTGCTGATGTCGACAGATATAAGTAGTATGTATCATCAACTTAAAGTAAAATGTCTGGCGGTAGAAAGTTAAGAAGATTGAAGAAAAGAGAACGAGAAGAGAGTGACTCGTGTAGAAGCAAAGGAATAACAAAGTTTTAGACAATTGATATTTTGCAAATGAAGAATTTACTGTATGAGTCTCAGATTTTACTATGAGATTCTGTAATTTTGTATCACAATACATTCGGTTGTCCCCATTGGTGTTCTCATTCACTACACTAGGACGAACCGACCATCCAGTGCTTTAAGTAATACGAATGAATTATAATTTATCCATTGGCACAATCTAATGGCTATCTGGACTCAGTAGCTAACGGAATAACGTGATGGGGTTTAAAGTAAACGGTACAGTGTTAGAGTCCTTGATTGAATATCAACGCTGGGATGCAGGCACATCCAGCTGACGAGTTTGAAATTAAACGAAACGTCTGTAATAGATTCCACTGTTAGCCACCATCCATCTCTACGCTTATAACGATTGTGATTTACGGCAATATCGACGCAATCCACTTATGATGAACATATACCAATAAGAGAGACTGATCAATGGAAAGATTCAAACAACCAATACAAAAAGATATTAATTTTTCAATAGTTTGTAAACAATTAATGAAAGTGCGCTAGTTCATATGATTATCATACACAACTAATCAATGAAAGCCAATCATAGGCAATTGGACAGGACTGGACAGGAAGGCCCAGGACAGAGTGAGTTGGAGAATGCTGGTCGGGGGCCTATACTCCATTGGTAGTAACAGGCGTAGGTAAGTAAGTAAGTAATCCAAGTCCATAGCATCGATGACGGTATATGTACGTTAGGAAGACGTTTGAATGGGATCCCGATATTGTAATATAAAGTAACTTGAATTAATTCACTATTGTATCAAGTTATACAATTACTGTAATTTAGTATATATAAATATATAATTTTTTTGGCATTTTTTTCTTCGAAAGGATTCAGAACTACATGAATTAAGAGCAACAATTGATGCATTACGTAGTCAAACAGAATTAGGACTATTAAAAAAACCGCCAATTAATCGACCTTGTGAATTGAATAGATCATTTACTAATGATACATTGAAACAACAAGAAAACTCATGCATTTCTACTACTACTACTTCTACCACTAATATTATTACTACTAATACTACTTCCAATACTGGTAGTAATAGTGAGAATGAACAAGCACATATTAATTCACGTTTAACAATTTCAAATGCAAGTCTTACTGATGTAGATAGTCAACAATTACAAATGGATAATTCAATTGATAAAGTATCATCTACCACATCCGGTTGTAAATCTTCAGGAACTAATGTGAAGAAAAATGGATGGGTAAGAAATTTTGGTATACATATTCTAGATATTTTTTAAGCAATAATGGATAGTGGCTAGCAGTGGAATCCAGGACGCGCGTCTCGTCCTACTTGGGACTCGTCAACTGGATGTACCTGCATCTCAGAGTTGATGTTCTCTCTGGGACTCGACCCCAGTGCCATTCGCTTTAAACGCCATCGCGTTATCAACTCAGCTACTGAGTCCTGATAGCCATTTGCTTGTGCAACGAGGTGAATTAAAATTCACTATGTATTGTTTCGTTTGTATCGTCCCATTGGGGTTTAAGACTGCAATTGATCAGTCTGTTATTGGCATATGTGCATACTGTGCGTATGCCTCGATATTACCTTAGTTCACAAGCTTTTTAGGAAGATACAAGTCAAACAATATCAAGTAAATTTATATTCTAGATAGTTTGTCTTGTGTACAGTTGTTAATGAAACTGTCTAAACTTACGAACTATAGTGTTTTTCTTTAGTTCACTTGTGATTAATGGTAGAATCTAGGGCGCTTATTTCATCACAATTGATTGATCACTGAATGGTGATCAATATCAGGTGTTTCAAGTCCTTCTTAGTGCAGATCAAATGCTACCGACCAAGTTAAAATGTGGCCACTTGTCTGTTCCTGTCGACTACCTTCAGCCACCATCTAATCTCAATATAGTGTACGCAGTGTCGAGTCACTTAGACTAGTGGCCACATTGAAACTTAGTCGATAGCATTCGATCTCAACTAAGAAATACTTGATACACATGAAATTGATCACCACCTAGTGATCAATCAATTGTGATTACATCACAGTGTTACAGGAGGCCGGTCACGGCCCGGATAGCCTAGTGGTAACTTCTCTGACTGTGAGTCTGGGTGACACCGGATCGAATATGTCAAGGGGCACTAGTTTCCTCAAGATTACAGGTATACCTTGGAGATGAGTGCTAAGTAGCACAAAAACCGGGTCCAGGGTTCCCTCCAATCACCATCTAAACGCTTATTTCATCCTACTCGGTAATCATAACAGCTGGATGTACCTGTCATATCCTAATATTGTTGATTACATTAGGACTCGAACCTAATGCTTATAACTTAATGGTAATATTGAGCCAATCCGCACGGAATGCACATATGCCAATAAGATAGAGACTGATCAATTGCAGTCCTAAACATCAATCGGAAGATTCAAATAAACAATACTAAATGAATTGATACTTTCGTTACTTTACATTATATATTTAACTCAATAAAACTGTTGAAGCACTAGTCAAGGTTTTCGTCCTTATATGTAATCTACCAAGGGATCGTGGACTAACTGTATTTTGATAACTGTTAAAAACTACGAACTACTAAATATGTTTCCTCCTAGTATGAAACTCCTCACTAGTGTGTGTCTACAGTACCATCTAGGGGTTGGACTCAGGATTTTCAGGCTTTGTGATAAGCACCTGACTTTTAGATCGCTCAGATAGCATTCGATCATCGTTCGTTGTTGTTGATATCCATCTAATGCTTAGTGTGGCTAAACTCCATTGGTCCTATCTTCGCAATAGAACTTCAGGAATTACTTCTAGAAGTTAGTCACCTATAATCACATGTAATGTTTTTACATAAGGAATTGTGAAAATTGTCAAATTAAAAGTAACACATCACTTACTAGCATCGAGTCTTCGAGGTCTTTTATTCTATCGCCCTCAATGATCACTCCTTGAAGAGTTCCAAATTAGAAGGAAACAGCTATCTAGTGATTCACCCCAACTTTCAACGATAACTCAACTGAAAACTTACACTTACTTTTTATCCTGAACAATCTTTTCCAGTTCTTTCAAGTTGCTATTACTACTTTTCATGTCTACTTCCAATTCCCGACGTGGTGTGTTCTTCGACCTTCCGCTTTTCCATTTCCCTCCAGAAATCCAAGTTAGGGCTAACTTCTTGATGCATTTTGATGATTTCCATAATGTCATATCATATCCACTTCCAATGTCTTTTCCTGATTTACTCCTTAGCTGGAGGTTGGTTTGTCCTCTCTCATCGTAAACTGTTACTAATGGTTTCCAATCAACGAAATCAATCTATGATAAATACAATCTACATATTGAATAAATAAGCAAAGATGGATAGTGGCTAGCAGTGGAATCCAGGACGCGCGTTTCGTCCTGTTTGGGACTCGTCAGCTGGATGTACCTGCATCTCAGAGTTGATGTTCACTCTGGGACCCGAACTCAGTACCGTTCGCTTCAAACGCCATCGCGTTATCCAGTTAGCTACTGAGTCCAGAGCGAACGTCAATTCTGAGTTACAGGTACATCCAGCTGACGAGTCCCAAACAGGACGAAACGCGCATCCTGGATTCCACTGCTAGCCACTATCCATCTTTGCTTATAATGCTTGTAAATTAAGGCAATATCGAGGCATACGCACAGTATGCACATATACCAATAAGAGACTGATCAATTTCAGTCCAAAAACATCAATGGGAAGATTCAAGTAAAACAATATCAAGTGAATTCAACTTCAACCCATTGCACAAGCAAGTGGCTATCAGGACTCAGTAGCTGAGTGGATAACGCGATGGCGTTTGAAGCGAACGGTACTGAGTTCGAGTCCCAGAGTGAACATCAACTCTGAGATGCAGGTACATCCAGCTGACGAGTCCCAAACAGGACGAAACGCGCATCCTGGATTCCACTGCTAGCCACTATCCATCTTTGCTTATAATGCTTGTAAATTAAGGCAATATCGAGGCATACGCACAGTATGCACATATACCAATAAGAGACTGATCAATTTCAGTCCAAAAACATCAATGGGAAGATTCAAGTAAAACAATATCAAGTGAATATTGAATAAATGTTCATAAAACACCTTCCGTTAAACCCTTATTATTATTATTATTATTATTATCATAAATGTATTTGTTAGTTGACCTTATCTAGATTAATTGGTCAAACATTGTTGATTAATTAATCATCCCTTTGAATCAATAAATAGGCCAACCAACTATGAATAATCCTAATCATAGTTTCACCTGTTTCATTTAGGTTTTCTTTTCGTTTCTTTTCTTTTCTTGTTTTCTTTTTCTCTTCTTGTTTCATTCATTTCTCTCTTCTATTGTGAACTATTTATGCTTAAGCATATGTGTGTATATAAATGTTATTGGGTAGCTTAGTTGTATGTATTATGAAATTCATTGGAATTCTAAAAGTGAAACACACTCTTGTATTCCATTAGGCTTCCCTTCAACAGACACATTATCATTATTATTATTATTGCATTAGTATGATTATTAATTGTACATACTTGATGGTAAAATGATTAATACCTTAGAAAAATTGCTATTCAGTAGTTGATTACTGTAATTTAGGCAGGAAAACGCATTCTTCTAAATAGGTGCTTATATATATTTGTGTGTGTGTGTGGATGGGTGGGTGGATGTAGAGAGAGAGTGAGAGCGAATGAAATAATTTAGTTTCATTGTTTACACTGAAATTCGAACTTCGATTCTTGGTAGACGGTTCTTACCATGCAACAAATTACAAGAGTAAAACCATGACGGTATATATGATTACTTACTTACTTACACCTGTTACTCCCAATGGAGTATAGGCCGCCGACCAACATTCTCCAACCCACAATTTCCTGGGCCTTCCTTTCTAGTTCTATCCAATGTTTGTTCATTTTTCTCATGTCTGTTTCGATTTCTCGGCGTAATGTGTTCCGTGATCTTCCTCTTTTCTTTCGGCCTTGAGAATTCCATATAAGGGCTTGTCTTATAAAGCTCCCCTGAAGCTATTCGTTGTTCTCCAACCTGCGTCCAATATATCTCCTTATTTCTGCAGCAATTTGGAAGACTCTCCCGGTCTCCCACATTGTACGAGCATTCCATGTACCTAAATTAATAGTTGCTCTGGTTGTCAAGGGAGGGAGAGCTGACTCTCCCCACTCTCGGCTATACCACGGCATTTGGAGGCCGATTAACCATTCAGTGCTTCCAGGTTTTCAGTAATGGTCTAACTAATATCACTTCATGATTTTAATGAAATTACCGTATACTATTAAAGCCACAATTTCATAACCTACGTTGCTCAATAGACTAATGTTGGATCACTAATATATTCCATCTTCATATTCACTATGACTACTACTCTGTTCTTTCTCTGTATCAGTAATGCTTTGATTTCGAATTGATCACATTTATTGCTTCTATTTACCTAATATTACTTCCTTTTTTTATCACAAAATTAGTTTCGTAATTCACTTGGTAAAGCATTCCGTAAAAAGACCACATCATCATCAACACTATCAATACATTCACAAAGTGATATAGATTGTCCTACATCATCAATACAACACAACTCTATCTATCATAGTAACAATAACAATAATAGTCTTCCTCCTGGACATCCATCCAACTTACCACAAAGTCCGACTATGGATCATAAAGGATTACATAATACTATTATAAATCAATCTAATATGAATTCTATACAATCTAATAGTCATATGAATGCTTTATCGGTCTTATCCAATACACATTTGAATGGTTTATCTCCATCGAATTCATCAACATTATCATCGTCATCATCATCATGGAGTACATTAGGATTAAATGGAAATGGTCAAAATAATTGTAATATCATTACAGCTACTACTACTACTATTACTACTACTAATAGTAGTAGTAGTACTATTGTACCATATACAAATGAACAAATTAGTAAGTTTTACACTTTACAAATCGTCTATTTTGATATGTTAACTTTTTTTACTTTAAATTTAGAAAATTTATACATTATACTTTTATCAATCGTTACCATTGGAGTCCATTCTGTGTCAGGTTTGAGTCCTGATGGTGTGGTATTGGATCCGCACTTTCGAGGAATTCCATACTAGGATAAATTGACCGTCCAGTTGTTCCAGGTTTTTAATCGTGATCATGATTTAAATGAATGAGATAGTCTCCTAAAATCAAAGTAACTCAGTGTGATTGACATTTAAGTAAAGTGATTTTTGTCATGTGTCTAGTTATCTCTGCAATTCAACCGGGTCTGTTGTGTGATAGTAACTCACTGATGACAATGGTGGATGTGTCGCTCAGTTTCGTGGATTAGTTGAAGTTAGACAGTTGGATTTCGGCCGGCCTAGTGGTCTAGAGGTTAAGTGCTCACGCGCGAGACTGATAGGTCCTATGTTCGAATCTCGGGTGGCGGGATCGTGGATGCTCAATGCTGAGGAGTCCCATACTAGGACGAGACGGCCGTCAAGTGCTTCCAGGTTTTCCATGGTGTTCTGGTTTCAATTGACTCATTATCTCAATTTAAGCAATTACTACAATCTCCACAAAACCCCTCCTGACACTGATCTCTTCAATTAACAAAATTAGTCTGTTAGTTTTAACATAAATCACATTAGGAAGTTAAAACAGTAATATATTTTTAACTTGGCAACTTTATCATGATCTGATCCTAAACAAGGTAAGTGACTAGAACTAATCAATAAATCTCTAACATAACCACACCAAAATACTATCCTAAATAAAGGATGCGATCTTCAAGTTATTGTAGTCAAACGGCGGACTTATGTACAATTGACTGATTGTCGATAAGTGATTAATCTTGTGTATGTCAAGAACTTCGTAGTACCGATCAAATTTTACCAGTCAAACTGTACTGTGGTCATTAGTCTTGGTTACGACATCATGTGTACTATGTTGAAGGTAGTCAACAGGAAACCCTATTTTACGTGGGTTTCGTACTTCTTAACACTCTTCAACAAAGTATACCTGGAATCTTAAGGCAGTTGACGTTCTTAAGCGGTTTCAGTCCCATATCACTCAGCCTCATAAACTTGTACGTTACATCAGAATCATTCAAGATGTAACTAATCGCCTGTAAGTCATTAGATCGAATGTACCAGGAAGCATCATTTCCTTCAAGTGCGGTGAATTCATTTCATTATCAACTATCCCCTAGATGATCATAGATAATTCAAAAATATCGTTTCTTTCTTTAGAAGAAAAAAAAAGAGATTTATTCACCAATTGTTTACATCTGTCATTAATCATATACGATACATGAATACACGATAATCAATCAAAACAATATTCTAAGGTCAGTTGGTCAAATTTCATGCAACACATTAGACCCACAACAATAACAAACAATTACATTTTAATTTTAATGAAATAATTTAACAGTTGACAAAATCAATTAAGATTACTTACTATTGACTACAAACAGATTTCAATCTGTATATACCTAAGCTCCCAATTTTGGGGATTTCCCTAAAATTTCCCCAAAATTTACTATAGCGGCTTTCCCAAAATGGGCGGTTTCAGTTCTATATCACTCAGCCTCATAACCTTGTACGTTACTACAAAAGCATTCAAAATGTAACTAATCTCCTGTAAGTCATTAGATCGAATCTACCACGGAGCATCATTTCCTTCAAGTGCCATATATAGACGAGTAGATGAGATATTTTTCTTTGTGGTTCATATTATACTAGCTCCATAGTTTTCAGGCATTACTACTGTCAAAGGAAACTATCAGAGTTAAGATAAGATTTACTATTTTAAAAGTCCCAACCGTTTCACACCTTCCTTCCGTTTTAAAAGTGTAGTATCGCCGCGAATGATGATTGTTTGAAAGTGTTGTTAGTTGTGTCATGTCTTCACGTCTAACTGTTATGTATGTTACTTATATTGACAAATATAAGTAATGTGAAATGCCTATCAGCAGAAGAATGAATTAAAGAGGATAGAAGGGGAAGCAGTGAACCATTTTAAAAATAACAGAATTGAAAGAATTATGAAGTGTGTAAAGGATAACTGATAGGAGAAATGTAAATGAAGTATTCAATGTATGGTTATCATATTTTATCAAGACATTCTGTAATTTTGTAGTGAACAAATTGTTCTTCTCCACTTGACTTCGTCGTTCACTATATATATATTTGCTTTGATTGAGATCATGAACCGATTGATGTTAGACCATCATCCAAAACCTGGAAGCACTGGACGGCCGTTTCGTCCTATTTTGGGACTTCTCAGCGGTGCGCATCTACTATTTCGCTCGCGGGATTAGAACCCAGGGCCTTCAGTCTCGCGCGCGAACGCTTAACCTACTGGACCACTGAGCCGGCATTAAATGGTGTTAATGTCTAACCTCAACCAATCCACGAAGTTGCGCAACCATCTTCCATCAGAGTTAAGATAAGATTTACTATTTTAAAAGTCCCAACCGTTTCACACCTTCCTTCCGTTTTAAAAGTGTAGTATCGCCGCGAATGATGATTGTTTGAAAGTGTTGTTAGTTGTGTCATGTCTTCACGTCTAACTGTTATGT